>JAIOKI010000025.1:0-328750 GCA_028335825.1 Nosema muscidifuracis | reverse complement strand
AAGATTCTTAAATATCTACTCAATGACCAACTACCCAAAAGAAATGCTTCACAAACTTTTTATAAATATATTAGTTGGAGATTTTCGTTCTCAAAACAGTAATGTACTACTAGAGGTGTAAAAATATAATATTCAGCCACTTAAAAATAATTTATTCTTAAACTAGAGTAAAATTTTACTTAAATCTCTAATTTAATTTTTTAACATGCTCTTGATATTTTTATCTTTCAGTATGACAATATTGAAATTCTATACTTTAATATCTAAATTTAATATTTAGTAAAATTGTTTATATTAATTTATAATGTAATATCAATAATAACCCTAAAAATACTGTTTATATAAAATTGAAAGAATTGTACTTTATTAATATAATCACTCAAAGAAAACAATAAGAAAAAGAATATATTTGTATTTTATTTTCTATAATATATAAATATTTTCTGTAATAACTCAATTAACTACCATCAATACTTTTTTTAGATATGAAAAAATGTTAGATTTAATCCAATAATTCATATTGCTCACCATTTAATTTTTGGTTGTAGAGCATAAAAAAATAAATACAAAATATTAGTATATGGCAACAATTACTAAATAATGTATTTTTATTTAATAAATAGTTAAAATTAAATTAAATTGTTTAATTAGTCTTTTTTTTTATGATCATCTAACAATTTATAAATATCATCATAAATAACTTTAGTCTGACTATTGGAATTTTTATAAATAATTAAATTGCATAATTCTGAATCAATATCTTTAAATATTGACAAATAAATATCGCATGAATCTTTAGAGTTTTTTTCTTTAAGATAAATCTTAGCAAAAAATTTATTTATGCAAAAAATAATGTGATCAAAAGTATTCTCATAATTATTGTTTACACTTTCGATGAATTTAAATAGTATCTTTGTATCATCAGAAATATTATTTTTAGTTGATATCTTCTCGTACATCTCACACATTTCAAAATACATTAACAAATCAAAAAAGACACTTAAAATATTATCATGGTTATAACTAATTTCATCCATGATAAACTGAGAAAGTTTTTCGTAATATTCAGATTCAGAATTATCATTTTCTTTTCTCAATCTTAAATTAACGTAATCAAAGTTTATATTATTATCACATTTTTCAACTAAACCTAAGGTGAATAGAATTTCATACATTATCAAATTTCTAGCTTTTTCTTTATTAGATAGAATACTTGTTAAAATATTCTTGTATAAATTACTATCTTTTATAAGATAAAAAAATCTTGAAATACTTTCAATATTTTCTACGCTGCTATTTTGACAAGTTTTGAAAAAATTCAATATTTCTGCAAGAACATTTTTATTGATACACTTATTCTTTTTGAAATAAGAACGCCACTTAAAAAATATTTTATCATTAGATAATCCCACTTGTTGATTTTGAAGTCTTTTTTTACTAGAGTTATCTAAAGATTTAAAATGGTTTAAAATATTTTTTCGAAGAGACAAGCTATTTTCATTAAATCCAGTTTTTTTTCTGCAGTTATCAAATTCTATTGCTCTTGACTTAACTATATTATCTTTCATATCAATATAAATACGGGAAATATTTATTAATGATATGAAAGATAATATTTCGTCTAATTCTTCTCCCCTATAATTACAATAATTTTTGATATGATACTCTAGATATTTTTTGTAATTAAATTCATTCATTTCAATATTGTATATATATCTATTTTTATTATCTAGAATTAAACTAAAATTAAATTCAATATGATCACAACACTTTAAATATCTTAAATTAAAACAAGATTTTCTATCATTGTCTGAGTTTTTTATAGATGAATTATTTTTCACGTCTTCATTGTATACTAAGTATGACTTAGTATCTTCATTATCATTAATATAATGAGAATAATCTGAAAGATTTTTCATTAAATTATAGATTATATCTTCATATTTACTAGTTTCCTTATTTTCTACAATATAAAAAAACTTATTTTTATCTCTGAATCCGTATACAATTTTAGCAATTTCTTTTTTCAATTCATCTTTCAATTCAAATTTTTCATCTAGGTACTTATTGAAGCTTATAGTAATTTCTCTTGTTAAATATAGTAATGTATCGTATCTTGTGATAACAATCCGTGATTTACAAATCTTTAGTACATGCATTGGAAGATTACAGTCTTTGCTTATAAATTCAAAATCTTCTGATTCAGCTTTCTTCAAAATTATTTTAGATAAATCTTCTCGTATTTCTTCTTTCATTTTAGATGTAGCAATTGATATTAAATGTAGTAAACCAAAAAAATTCATGATGGTGTAAAAAATTTCAAATTTATATTTTTTTAAATAAATTAATTTTTTTTTTAATTTAAAATTGACAAATAAGAAATCATAGATATGTTAGAAATAAAGGAATAAAGAATTCTTATTTTTGTATTTAAATTGAATAATTTTTAATTTAACATTTGTTAAGATATATTTATGAAATATTATATTTTAGTTACAAAAAATAATAAATTTATGATTTTAAATATAATATTTTATTTTTATGTAATTGTTGTGTAATCTTAATTTAAAAAAAAATTATTTATATTAAAAATATATCAAACATTTATATATGTCAGAAAAAGAGATAATAATTTTCTATGTGTAATTATAATGCTTACTATTAAATAAATTAAATTTTATAGATTCAAGATGTATGATTGATAATAATAAATTAAAAAATACGTATTTAAATTTTGATTTTATAATTTATAATTTGAGAGTAAAACAATGTAGATACTTTAATAGCATATATAACAATATTGATCGATAATTTAAATACTTTATTATTGTTAGAAGAGTAGAATTTCATCTTTTATTTATAGTTGATTATACATAGATAACTTGATTGTTTCTTTGTAATTTACTAAAATTAAACATATATTTAACATGAAGTGAGTAATTTTAAAAATATAATTTTGTAACTATAATTAATAATTCACATTTCTAAAAATTACCAGCCAAAATTACAAATTCAAGACTTTATAGGTATGAATATTGTGCACATAAATGTTACGTTATATCAAGACCAAACAAAGAAAATTAGAATAATTCTTCTACAATTTGAATAAAATAAAAATTTTTATTATCATCTTACGAAAAACCAAGTGGTCATAACAAAATTTATATATAATAATATAACATAACAGAATATTTTTTTGTATTTTTTGTAAAGAAATTCATTTATTATATTTCCTTTTCTCAATGCTCTAAACTTATTATGAGCTACTTGCACATGAATTCTGTTAATGCAGAATTTAATCATTATTCTATATAATATAATTACTTAGTCCTAAATGTCATTTGAACTGATTTTCTGAGAATACTTGTTATTATACCAGATTTTATTTTCAACATACCTTTAGATCACTGCTGCACAGGAACTATACATTCTTTGTTAATATTTTTAGTAATTTTACAAAATATCAAATAAATTACCCTTTTTTTATAAATTTCTATTGGATAAACAACATAAAGGAAATTAAATCTTAGACATATATTATTACATCAATAGACAAAGGGAACAATGTACAAATAGAAAAATTTATTGTCAATTCTTCAATTTATTTCGTAATGCAAAAGCTAAAACTTTTAATATTAACTTATTTAATCAAGTTTTAAGTATATACACACTACTGATTTCTTAAATTGTAAATGAAGAGCAATACTTGCTGATTCATTATTTGTTTAAGCTATAATATAGACTTGTTTATGGCACAATGACAAGAATTATATTATTTTATACTGTAAAAGTCTCTATGTATAGATTGAAGTCTGATTGTATGCCATTTACTGGTATTTTAGATTCAGATAATTTTGATATTACTAAATTTTACTTACCAGATGACAGAAACTTCATCTTATTTGTGCATAAAAGATAGTCGTTGTTTGTGATAAACTACCTGATATTCAGAAAATCATGAACAAATATTTATATATACGCTGAAGTTGGTAAAATACTAAAGAAAATTTTAGAATTATATGACTCTAAAGATGTTAAAAACAATTTGTACAAACTATAGATCATGAATTTCTATAAAAGAATATCTGAAATATAAATATATCTATAGATTTCTATTCTTCGGAATAAATACTATATTGATAAAGAAGGTAACTCAAAGATTAATAATTGATAATCCATATAGTACTAAAAATACTATATCTAGTTTTGTCTTATAGTTTAATATGATGTATAATTAAACTGTTTATTTAGTCGTTAAGAATGTAATCTTGGTCATGAATTGATATCTGTTCTTGAGGATTAGCAATACAAAGAATGGCTATTTTTTATATGTAATGTGTTTAGATATATTATTATATGAATATTTTATAGTGTTATAAATACGATAATGACTCAGCACAAGGTAATTCACCTTATTTAAGGATCAGAAAGCATAAATATAATGACTAGAATCATTTAATTATAGATATTTCATCTATATACAGTAAAACTAGGACCAAATTAGAAATTCATCATAGTATAAGTATAAATATCTGGTATATTGTTCGGGTACAAAGAATTGACTAAAAGATTTATAATTACTTACTATCTCATGTAACAGAAATAGAAATAAAGACACTGAACTTTTTATTGAAGATTTAATCTATAATCTTTTATGATAAAATTAAAACTATAAGAAGTAAAACAATAAAGACTTTGGTCTTAGTATTAAATTTAATATATTATATAAGAAAATTTTAAAATTTAGAACTATCTTTCATCTAATATCCTCGTACTTATAAGAACAGTCAAAACAGGGTATGTCGCTTATCTATTTTCTATAAGAATCAAAGATTAAATGCAACAAATAAATGTGATTGAAATGAGAGAGAGAAGATAAAACATACCTATTCTAGAAATATAAATAAATAGTAAAGTTAAGGTATAGCAGATATTGACTAATTAAATTGTTATTTATGCACTATATATAAAGATACTTAATTGACATATTATTAAGAAATATGGTGCGAATAAAAATTCGATTTTTATATACAGTAATATTTGTTGTGACATACATGGATTTAACTAAGATAAAAAATTATTGTCAGTTAAGCAATTATTGACTTTTTGAATAACGATATTATATCATTAGATTGAAGTCTAGTATTTTTATACCCATATTTAATAAAAAGTAAAAAAAAATTTGTAGTCAAATCAGAGAATAATGATGAGAGAAGTTCGTAAGTTTTAATTTTATGGCATAAACTATTTGTAGATTATGATTTTTTACTAAGATAAAAAATAATTCAAATTGTATTCTATTCAACTATGGATCGACTTCTTTTTATTAGATCTATGAGACAACTAAGGTAAAATACAAATGATAGTTATAAATTATATCTGTTTAGAAATATCTTATTCACAAGATAATTATTCAATCTAAGGTATGAAATTCCTAAAGAATGTGATTTTCAAATTAATTGATTCGATATTCTATCATAAGTAGACCATGAATGTTATCATTTATCAACAAAATATTATTTGATATTTCCAGTGAAATATAAATACACTACTACAGTCATATAAATTTTTGAGATTCTTTGGATCATTTTTACTGTATACCTATGATTACAAAGATTTATTATTTAAGAAGTCATACAAATTATATTTTTTGTTTGATTGGTTTGTTAAAGAGTTTCACAATACTATAAATAAGTTAAAACAATTCAACTAATTATAAAGGATTTACCATGGATTGCAAGAAATGATAAGAAAATGTTTCTGTAACGAATAGAATGATTGATGAGCATTTAAAATTTTATAGAGTTAATAAATTGTGCAAATTTGTTATTGAAGGTATATATTGAAATTTATGTGAAAAATTTTAAAGATATGTATCAAAGAAAAGGAGTTTGATGAATAACTTATATTTTCATATTTCTTTATGATTAATTTAATTGAAGATCTATAACTTAAATAGTTTTCAGAATTGATATATCTCATTTTTATATCGATTTTGCTTCATATGATCATTAAGATTTACATACATATTCAATGACCAATTATTATATAATAAAAAGACATTATGTTAGTTAATCTTTTGAGTGATTACAATACTCAATTTTAGGCAGTATAATAATATATTTGTAAAATATACCACCCAATATAAATTGATGCAAAATATTTAATTAAATATTCCAGATGATATTAAGTAGATTATCAAAGATATTATAATGATAAATGCACCAGTAAGACCGCATCCTAATTTCATTTTATTCTTCTTATTCTTAACAGAATATAATCCTAATAAGCTTATCAATACTATTCCTGTAACTGAAACAGGTACAACAGTATTTATATCGAAATCCTTAGTTTCAGTAGAATTTTCAACTGTAGAAATTTCTTCAATACTATGTAATCTTCTTCCATAATGAACAAGATCCTGTCTAAAAGATAAATCTTCAGGGCTTCTTATCATTAATTCAACATTCAATATTTTGCTAATTTCATTAAGTTGATTCTCAAAATCTTCGTTCTTACAATCTGATTGAATATCTCGACTTACAGCATCAGACAAACACTTCAAGTTGTTAAAACATTCGTCACGTAATTCATACGCACTGCATCTGACAGCATTTATATTAGAAGCATTATCACAAAGCTCTTCTAATTTTTTAAAAAAAATATCCTTGGCTTTATCGACATGTTTACCTACGTCATATTTTACCAGTTTTTTGTTTATCGGTCGATAATCGTATTTATCACACCCTTCAATATACTTATCATCTGTATAAATGTTTTCAAAATCATATAATGTACATATTCTGTAAAACGATAAATAATCATAAGAATATTTTAAGCAAATTGGATCACAATTACATAACTTTCTAGTATAATGCTCCAAACATTTTGGTATTATACTGATTTCTCTTTTTTCAGAATCTTGAACATTTACGTTTTGTGTCATATTCTTACACATTTGTACCTTCGAAATTATAACATCAAATTTCCAATCAATAAATTTATCTATATATTCAAAATTAGCTTTTGTACTTGGGTTAAGTAATATTTATGAAGTAGAATTTGTAGCAGCTACCTTGTTAGAAGAATTCAAATTATCAATTTCATGTGCTCCTAATCCTTCAATATTTTGATCTTCCGCTGCATCTTTATTAATTTCGTTTCGTTCTGGATTGTTAATAGCAAGATAAACTTTGTTAGTATTGTTGGTATTAGGTATCTTCATTTTAAATTTTGGGTGTTATGTATTTATATAGTTTATTTTTAATTAATAGTATTTTAATTAAAATCTTATGATTTTAATCTAAAAGAATTGCATGAAAGTGATTTTTTAAAATATTTAAAAAATATTTTATATTGATATTACTTTTAATTTAAAAAAGTTATAAAATTTTAATTAAAACTTCATCTTACAATACTATAAAATACACTATGATTATATAAACTAGATTTTTATCTAAATTTACTAAAATTTGTTATTTCTTTTCAGAATTACAATAGATGAATGGTATCTATCATAGAAAGATCCTACTTGCAGTTCTTTCTTTACATGTGTTCTCATCTATGATCGCAAGACATACTTTCAAGAATGTTCTTGAGAACTCTGATTTGTATATTTTTGTGGTAAGTAGTTACTAAGTTGTAAATATAACTACAAAAGAAGTTATTTTGGTCTCACATTTACTTGATCTAGAATATTATTAATTATTGATTCAAGTATTTTTTATTAATCATTTTATCATAAAATCAAATTTCACTACAATGTACTTAAATTTAATTATATAGTTCGTTTCGATTTATAAAGTAATTAATTAAATTTTTATAAATTGATCAAATTTTAAATTAATATTAAATTCAAAATATTGTTAATAGTTCATAAATATTTAATATATGTAAAAATAAGTTTTGTGATAAATAACCTACCTAACCTAGATGAAACACAAATATGATCAATTATTTTTTATACAAATTTATTTCAATAATGATACTATTAGTGGTTACAAGATATAAAATGTAACTCAAATTAAAAAGTTGAATAAAAGATGAGATTTTAATAAAGTACTCAGAGGAACTTTAGAAAGCTAAACTATGAACAAGAGTCATAAGAAATCTATAATAAATATTAAAAAGAAACAAACTTGTCAGAAGTGTAAATTGAAAAGATTGATGAATAAGTAATTGACAAAAAATATTAGATCATAAATATTTTGTTTTATATATACTTAATGACGTGTTGTTCTATACTTCTCTTAAAATAATAATTTTAACATTTTTTGTTTTAAATCATATATTCCTCTTTATCTAACAATATAGTCATTATGATAATATTTTATTAAATCCTTTCTTTACAATTTTAGTATCTGTTTATATGTTATATTTTTGGCAATATTTACTTCTTAAAAATGATATTCTCTTCATATCCTTTCATAAAATTCTATCTAGACCTTCATATGCACTGCTTCTTGTAACAACTTATCATAAATATCATTCCAATGTGATACATTAGATTTTCAATCTTGTAATTTAAATTATTTTCCTGACGTTGATCATTCATTTTTTTTAAAAATAATTATTCCATTAAATTTATAACATAATTAGTAGATTTCTATATAAAATTTGTTCTTTACTTTATTATTAATAATTTTAGTCTAATTAAAATTATTCAACATTTATAATTCTTATTATAATAAAGATGGTTCTTTTTTCGAAAATATTAACTTTTCTTTTCCTCAGGTTTTTGTTGAAAATGACTAAAATAACAGGTTCAGTTAGTAGCTTATAAATTGATAAATATGTTGGATTTTTTTTGAAAGTTAATCCCAATTATTGTAAAATTTTTATTTATAAAACTTATGATACGGTTATGTCGTATAATTTGCTTAAAAAATATTTAAGCATTTAATTTTATTGCTTCTCTTCAATCCACACAAAAGAACTTCTAAAGTAATTAGTCTTGTATTATAAGATCACCACAATTTCTTAATATCGCTTTCTTGATCAACATATTTTATATTTATTTTTTTGACTTTCCTCTTGTAGTCATTCAATATTTAAATATATTTAAGATTATTAAGGTACTACAAGAAACTAGAATTATTTTTATTAATTAGATTATAAAGTTTTGAATGAAATACTTCAACAACATTATTAGTTCTAACCAAAAAGTACATATTTTTTCTACTAAATATGGTCCTATAATATCTTTATACATATTTAATAAGCTTTCTACTTTTTCATCATAAATATTATATTAGGAAAATTCCACTGATTTATTGTCTAGAGGAGAGTTAATAAGATTAAAGACATTATCATCATTTTCGTTAGTTTTATTAGAAAGAAAACGATAGATCATAGGAAAACTTTATCCATTGAATCTTCATGTATAATATATACTTAATAAAAACTACTTAAAGAAAACTTAAAAATCTTCACTAAATCTAAATCTTTATTTAAGAAGGAACTTCTGCCATTTGGAAAATTTAATTCAGTAATATCAAAAATCAGGATTTAATACAAGTAAATTAAATTAAATCTATAAATAGATTCCTTTATATTATCAAATGATACATCTTGTCATTGTATAATAATCATAAATACTACAAGGATTCCAAAATTTTAATTACATAACTCATTTCTAAAAACAAAATGTGAATCAGCAAGTATAACTATTATAATACTCTTCATTTTATATTTCAAAATATTATTAAAAACATAGTGTGTATATAAACTCCAACTGATTTAATAATTTAATCATTAGAGTGGTTAATCTGACATTATAAGTTACATTGGAGCATTTCCAGTATCTTTCTTTATAGGTCTTAGTCATCTATAATTGAATTTAATTACTCCCAGTTTATACGAAAGAAATTCAATATATATTGATAATTTTTTTATAAAAATCTTAGGGGGTTTTGGGAAATCACATTATACAAATATATATACAATTTAAAGATATTTCCAAAATCAAAAATAATTTTCAAATCTAAAATCATGATAATAATATGGTAAACAAAAATGATTTAATAAATATTCTGAATAGTTTTACTATCATCTAATTTATATCTTTAAGGAAAAATATTAAATTATGTATTGTATATTATTTATATAATACTTAATAAATATATTTTTTTATTTATGTTATTTTAATTTATTCTTAATGATTCATTTTATTAATTAATTAATAATATATATGAGGCTGAAAAAAGACTTCTCTATCTTATTAATCTAATCATAAAATTATTTTTTAGACCCATAACATAAAAAAGACAACTTTTTAGATCCCATGGATAATAATTTAGAATACATCAAATAAAATCAAGATATAATTGAGTGATTAGAGATCTATTCTAAGCTATGGAAGATTAATAAAAAAACATGTGAGATCTTTGGAATCAAGAAAGTAAACATCAATCTATGATGATGACTTGTATCAGATTAATGATATAGTCGTAGAAGAAGAAGTGGTGATATTTATAATAATCTTGAGTTTTTAAGAATAGAAGAAATACTGATAATTTTATAAACTCATTAAAATTTACTTACTTTATTCTATCTATATTAAGATTATTTTTAATAGGTAAAATAAATCTAGTGAGATAGGAATAGTGATCTTAAGAATTAGAGTTTTAGGTATTATAAAGATATTAGCAGAATGAATAAATATTCAATAACATTAAATATATTTTTTTAATTCATTATTTCTATATTGTTAATATTTTTTCTGAATCGACTCACTCCTCATTATAAATATAATAATTATATAATATTATCAAAATTTAAGGGAGTAAAATATATATCAGATATATGGAAATATAAAGATGTTAAAGAAACATTATTTTTTTTCTAATTTTTAACCCATAAAATATTATTCTTACTTTTCTATATTTATAATTATAATATGGTAGTAACATGTAGATAAAAGATAGTGATTAAATTTTATCAATTAAACCATAAAATCAGAAAATATAAAATTTTTATTAATTCATAAGAGATCAATCTTAGAATACTAAATAGTATTATTATAATAGATATTCATGTATGATAAGCTAATACATTTTAATTTATATTATTATTATCTTTTAATTTAATTTCTTTTAGATGGGGTAAAATAATAAATTATTTTAACATTTTTATTTATAAATTTCTTGATGATTAAATTAATTTATTCCAATACTGTATAAAAAGTCTTATATTAATACTTATAGATTTTATTCTTCAAATAAATATGTTTTATAATATAAGATGTATCTAAATGATAATGTTTTACTTCTATGATTTAAGTCACTATAGATGAATTTGAATAAAAATATGACGTAGAAATGATATTCAAAAATATAATGGTTAAAAATAAATCTAGAGATTTATCAGATAATATAAGTATAAAAATGAAATTATCTCTGTTATTTTTTCAATTTAAATTATTCCTGCATTTTCTTATTTCTAAAAATATAATTAGAAATAATGAACATATAAATAATGATAATAATAGTAATAATAATAAAAGTACAAAGGTGAATATTAAAAATGAAGTTCCAAAAAAATAATCATAAACTCCTGATAAAACTAAAATAAATATTGATGACATTATGTTAAAAAAATAACATACTTTGTTATGTATTTTAAATTATTTAAAATTTCTGAATTATCATTGTCAGATCTGTATTTACAAGTTTCTTTTATCTTCTTGTTTATTGATCCATCATATAAATCTATTACAAGAATATCATTGAGAGAATATGATAGTAGTAAATATAATAATAGCATTTAGAAGGATTAAAAATTTTATTTTATATTAAATAAATTTTTTTTTGATTTTATATTGATAAATTCATTTTATTTTATCAGAAGATTAATTAGAACTAAAAATTTACTTAAGATTTGTTTATGTTGTAATATTTATAGTTATTGAATTTCTTCACCCTACAATTATTAATTTAACATTTAGTATGTTAATATAAATTAAAAAGCAGCAATTTAAGAAAGTTATAGAAAAATACATGTCTTTTTACAAATAATTTTACATATTATTTACCCTCAATTAGAAATATTTAAAATATTTTTTATCCTTACTATTAGATAAGTTAAAACTAAAATATTTAAAGATTTCTCAAATTGACAAATACTATCTTAAAGTTCTTCTTGACTAGATTATTTTGATTACATGACTTCTGTTATCAATTTTCAGATGTAAAATTTGTATATATAAATGTATAAATATTAGGTACTATAAGTTTATCTATAGTAGTCTATATTTTTATAAATTTAGAAATTATAATTTATATTTTATACTCATTGGTATTGTCTATCTATGTGATATAAATGTTTGTACAGATATTATTCCTTCTAATTCTCTTATACAATTCTAATATATAATAAACTTATACCTGAGAAAGATCTTAAAATGTGTGTGATAGTGAAATAGTTAATGTATGAATTATAATTTCAATAAATATACTTAATTAATTAATATTTATGAATTCGCATTTTATGTTCATATCTTGTCATTATATTAAAATGATAAATTCGCATTATTTTATTATGTTTATATTTTCACATATTTTTATAAGTATATATTCACATTTTATTATGTTTACATATTCTTTACTATTTGAAGTATTTCTCTATTTTTATTTCATACATAAATAAATCTTCTTCTTTTTAGACTCTTCCATTATATAATGTGATAATTTCTATCCTACATACAAATATATTCTAAATAATAAATTCTATAAAAAATAAATGTATGATGAATATCTTAAAGTAGATAATTAATAAAAAATACATTCATATTTTGAATAGTGTAATAATAATTGATGATAATCTATCTTATTGAAGAATATATGTAGAAGATAAGAAATATTTATTTGTCAAAAAGTCATATATTTTAAGGAGTAAATATAAGTATTAAGTGACATATTCTTCTTTAAGATGTCATCAATAATAAATATATTTATATTTCTTTATGTTAAATATTAGACTTTGATTAGAAAAATAAAATAGTTATTTTATGAGATAATACCACACAAATTCTAATGTGACAGTTGTTTATCATTAAATCGACTGCTTATTCATTAAAAGATTTAAAATAGTTAATTTTTGAGATTAGCAAAACCAAGGGTTATTTATTATCCTCTCAGGGAATTAAAACATATATAAACTAGATAAGGCTAAGTTGATCTGAGTACTTTTAATTTGTTCATTATATTCTAATAATATATGGATCTAAATATCGAGCTTATAGAACTTTATCTATTGAATTAATTCTATTTTTTATCTTGTATGAATTCTATATTACATACAGCATATCGTCTACATAATTCTTAAATTATATCTTTATGTACTCATTTTAATTTTTTTATTATCTCAGACTTAAATCATTGGTTCATCTAATATATCTGAATATGAACTACACCTTATTGTTATGTTCTTTTGGAACTTCTTATTTTTTAGGTTAGGTTTGAATAACAAACTTATTAGTTTATATTTATTCATTTTTATATCTTTCTAATATCTAAAATACATTCATTTATAAGTGATTAATTTTTTTCATATGTTATATGAAACTACTTCTTCGATATTTCATCTTGGATAAGTTTTGTTCTTTAACTCCAATAAGTTTGTATAATTTACTTGTCTTTACATTACTTCAATATTATATTCATATAATGACTTTAGATTGTCATGTACTGTCTTCTCTTCTCGATAAATCATATTTAAATGTTAGATATAATTATCTTTTTTTGATCATGTCTTTATTTTCATTATAATGTCTTGTTCTACTCAAAACATCACATTTTCTATTTTTGTATTGTTTCTTAATATAAGTATCTAAATTATTACAATTTTTATAGATTTGATAATATTTCTTTCTCAATGATTATAGTTTTTTAGATCCTTAATTTATCATATATGTTTCTGTATTGTATTTGTCTAAAAATTATTCAAAAAACATTACTTAATGCATTAGTTTCGAAAATAAAATCATTCATAATGTCTGTGTTTTTAGAATTAAATCAATTAGTAGTATTCATTTCAATCTAATAAAATAAATTATGTATTTCTCTATTTATTTATATTTTACATCTTTTTATGTCATGTTAAGTATAGGCTCAATTATGAAAAACAGTCCTTTATAAATTTACTATTCTAATACACTACAAAATTTTCTTCCTTCTTCGATTTTTTAATTTTGTCTGTAAAATTAAGATTCCATAAAACTCTACTTCTTGCTTTTTAACTTCTAATCTTCTTTGTTAAGATTAATCCTTTATCTATCAATATATTCATTATTCTCTGAAATATTACATCATTCGATTTTCCAATTTCTTTAATAATTATATTGTTTACACACTTAAATAACAGTATATAAATCTTTATTATTATCAGCATTAATTTTCATTCTTCCAATTTAATCTTGAAATTGAATAGTGTTTTATAAAGATAAACAGTTGTTCAATATTTCTAATTTTTCATATTATGACACATTTATTAAATATGATTTAGAGTAAGTCTCATGTCTCTATAAGCTTGATGTTATGATATAACTACACCCTTCCTCATACATATAAGAATTTTATGTGTTATATTTGTAACAACTTCATGAGTAAACTAGTATTCCTTTTTCTTTGTATGACTTTATCATCACTTTTTGATTTTCTAAAACACTAATTATATCTTTTATTATGTTTAATATATCAATCCTTTATATTCTAACATTGTATTCCATCATAAAATTAACTAAGGCACATGTATATTACTAACAGACTCTCATGTCTATGATATTTATGTCTGAAAGTTGAACAAGACTAGAAGTTTCGTATTTATCTTCTTCTTATGTCCAACAAAAGAATATTACTATTTCTTACTTTATAATTAGATTACCTGTTGTAATATTCTTTGTCCACTATACACCTGCTACTGAGCTATTCTTCTTAATTTTTGTTTTTCTATTATAACAAAGTTAACGTCTTTCAATTTTTTAAAATCATTAACTTTTCTTTTTTTTCAAATTTCTAATAATATTAAAAAAATTGACACTTTATGCTTTTGCTCTTTCTCTATCTACCTTCATCCTCATAATTGAATAACTTAATATTTCATAGGGTATTATTTAATTTGTAAATATCTTCCAGTAAATGTTTTGTTTAGATAACTTTAAATGTCTATGATATTTAGTTCAATCTCATTATTTGAATTCACAAGCATTGATTTATCTTCTTTAAGAGAGATTGTAGATAACATTTTCATAATTCATATAGTTTTTTATCTTGATATAGATGTATTTATGTATGTTATCATTTTTCTAATTTATATTGAGATTACTAAAATTAGGGATTTATTTAAAATTTTTTATACTCACAACAAAACATATTTATATTCATACAAATAAAAATTTTTATATCAACTTTTTTCTCATTAATTAGCATATATTTTTCATTGAAACAATATTTATATTGATTTATATGGGATTTCAATATTCTCTTGTTCTAATGAAAGTTATGATTATAGTTGTGTAAAATTAACATTATTAAAAAAGCGATAAACATAAATATCAATTTTATTTATCTCTAATTCAATGTTTATTTATTGATTTTTTTAAAATATTTTAACATATAAGGAAGAAAACATTTAGATATAATAATCATTATAAGAATACATAAATAATTTTTCTTATATGTTTTAACATGTTGATATACAATTAATAAAAATAATGAAATACTTATTGACTTAGTATTTATTTATGTCATAGTAACTATTGGTCAGAAAATAAATTAGATCGTTATGACTCATCAGGAACTAATTAATCATAATAGTCTCTAGTGATTTATTACATATAAATGAGACAAATAATTTTTTTAATTTGATAATTAATATTTTAATTAATTCAAGGTCAAAACTTCAAAAAATATTTATCTCATAGTTGAAAAATCTAAGAAATTTCTTTTATTATGTGTTTTATTTGGAAAAAGAAAAGTGTTATCTTTTACATCAATTATTATTTATTTTATATATGAAGTAAAAATATATTATCGGCACTGTTTCAGATCATACAGAAACATTAAATAAGCTCAACGATATAAATGGAATGATAGAAGAGGTTGATACATAAAACATAAGTCGTGTTTTAAAATAAAATTTTGTAATTTATATAAATTGATATTGTATCTATTCTAGAACAAATATTATCTTTATTAATATAATTATAACATATCTAAGAATTTTGATAAAAAGTACATTGAAAGGTTTTATAAATTGATTTGTTCATTCTTTTATATTTAAAAAGACAAAATTAGCAAAGGCTCTTTGAAAACTTAGAAAGTATCTATACAGTCTATTATTAATAACTTTCAAAATTAATATTAGACATACATAAAGAAAATATTCAAAGAGAATTTTATCTTCCTTATTGAATGTTTAAAGTGTCACTAGATATCTCTGACAGACGTTAAAGTTAACTCAATTATTTTTACTTACTATTAAATATGTTATAAATTTATAATAACTAATATGATCAAGACAAATATGTTGAAAATAATACAATATTAAATTTAATACTTGACACATTTAAAGATACTTTTCGTAAATAGTCTCTAATCTACTTAACTACTAAAAACGTCATTGTATTAAACAATAATTATACATAGATGAAAGATCTCAGAAGAATGAAAAAGATTGATAAAATTGTATTAGACACACTCAAATCATAAGACCAAGAAAATGATAAAAAGATTCTTCAACATATTGTTACAGTTAGAAGCGATTGCATAAGTTTTATTAAATAAAAAAAAATAAATTTTATTACGCCATGTCTTTATTATTTATTTCTCTTAATTTATCCAAAGTATAAGAAAACTTTTTTAAAAATTATAATTTAATAAGATAATATTCATAAATATTCTAATTATTTTGTTTAGATAACTTGAAAAAAAATTTATATATTAGCTATCTAAGTCTCCTTTTTTCAGTCTAATTTAACAAATTAATAATATTGCAAATTTAATGTAACTAAAAGACTGACTATAAATAAAGTCTCAGATTAAAGATTTGTGTAAATAAGTTTAGAACTTTATTAAAATAATAAGAATATGTTTAAAATATTAAACAAACTTTTTTTTAATTTCATAAAATATGTCAAATTTATTTTTAAATAAATTAAAAACAACGTGTTCTTTTATATATTTTAAATAAGATTATATGGTCACTAACTTATTAATATAACTTCCAAAGAAAATAAATTATTGTTGAAAGTGTTTTTAATTTATATTTTGTAAATATATAAACGTTGCTCAAAAAACGAAATTTTTTTTAATTAATTAATTAATTTATATTAATCTAATTATCTATTTATACTATTATTTGTTTCAATGTTTTCTATGTAGAAAATTTTTAAAATTAAATTTCTATGAAAACTTTTTAATTTAAATTTTAAAAATATTTAAACAAAAAAATTTTAATCCTTATGAAATTATTTTTACTTTTTACTTTAGTATTATCAGAATTACTTGAACTACATTATAATATTCAAAATCAGCTATTAGAGAAGATTCAGGATAAATTGAATACAGGAGATTATGCATGCTTAGATTTAGACGAAAATTATATAATTCATATAATTGAATTAAATCGTTCAGAAATAGTAATAAAAAGATTTGATAAGCTTCATGGAATAACGAACCCTGTCGTTATTAAGTTGGATGAACATTTAGATGAGGATTTAAATCTTAAAGAATCCTTAAAAGCGAAAATAATTCAACAGTTGTATTCTTTTGGAGATAGAGAAATAAAATATATTTTTATAGTAGAAAATGATAATTTATATAAGAATGAGATGTATCTTTATGAATTTTTGAAAAATCTATCATCTTATACTCACATGATCGAAAACTATGATGAAAGTAAAAGAGAATATCTGAATTATAAATCTATTATTAGAAATGATTTAAAATTTGCATCATGTACGTTTGAGAAAAAAATAGAATACATAGATTATTTTGTTGAAAATTATGATAAAGAATTATTTAACCTCGTTATATTCGGAGAAAAAAATCTGTTGTATTTTTTAAAATTTAATATAGGATCTTTTGATTTAACTAAATATTTTCGATATTTTTATATCAAGAATAATATTATTTCAGAAGAAGGTTCAGATATATTTTTGAAATTTGTTAAAAATTTCAACTTTGAATTGTTAAAAATAGATTTGATTTTGAAAATAATTGATAAAGCTACAGACAACTTTATTTTTAAAAGAACAAATATGGAATCCGAAAATATTAGGTTAACAAGAAAAATAGATTTGAAAATAAATGAAAAAAATATAATTTGGAATTCAATATGTTATTTATATGATGAAGAAATATCAGTTGATAAAAATCTTGAATGTCTAACTATATCAAAAGATCAATTCGAAGGGATAAAAAATTATTACTTAATAGTTACTGAAATAAATTGGGAAACTTTATTTGATATAAATAGACTAATGAATATATTAAAAGGAAGTGAAATATATACAACAGTCTTAAAAAATATATTGAACAATAAAGATTCATACAAGGGAATAATTCTAATTAACATTCTATATAGTTTAGCTATAATTACAAAATCTCAGTTTAAGGATTATTTGTATTATCAAAATAGTGATAATATTGATATTAAAAATATTACTAATCATATAAATTCTCATTATGAGAGTATTAGATTCACTTTATATAATACTCTGCTCTTTTCTGAATTATGTGATATTGCAAATAATCTGAATGATGAATTAGATTTTTTCAAAGAGTTCAATCAGATCTTATCAATTGCGTTTGTAAATGAAAAAATGAATTTATCAGATAACAAAGATTACTCAATAATGACAAAGTTAAATATTTTTACTGAGGAAGTTTATTATAGAACTATTAACGAAAGTCAAAATTTCATTTTAGATCATTCTTTGATAATGCCTGTATTTATTTCTCAATTGATAAGTGATAAATCAATAGTTGATGAAAATTTGATCTTGAAATACTCAGAAGATAATTTTGAGAAAAAATATCTTCAAACATTTTACGAAGCAACAAACTTGAATATAAACGATCTTTAATTTATTAAAACGTTAATTTTATATTTTAAACTCTATACATATAAATTCTAATTTTATAGTAATTTATGGCCTTAAATTTAATTTATTTTGTGAATGTATAATCTCTTTTATTTTTTAACCTCTCTATAATTATAAGATGATTGTAATCTTTTTTTTATTATAAATTTTAACCCTTTAAATAACTTTTATATGTCTTATAAATAATACACAATGTTGGTTGATGATATAACACTTTCAAATGAGTAAATTTAGTAGATAAAATAAATGTTTAGATAGTGTAATTTTTTAGTATAAAATTTTATATTGAACAAGTACATTAATAATCAAAATTCTCTATATGAACTTTTATCTATTTTATTAACAATTAAGTAGTAGATAGCTTAGAATTTCAACATCATAATAAGAATGAGATATTAAAATATTAATATGCTATTTTTGAAAATATGGTATCACTTTGTCAGTATAAATATAAACATAAAGATATTTTATGTTAAGTTTTGTTTAAAAATATAAAAAATCAGAGGTTTTGATGTTTAGTATTAATTATTGACGATATAAATAAACATATATGTACTATAAAAGATTAATATCTAGATATATATTAGAACATATTTAACCTATCTATTAAAACAAAGTATAGTCTCATCATTTTATTATAAATCTACCATTAAATAAAAGATTTGGGTATCTTCATGTTTGAGTTTTCTATTCCAAATTGATAGGATCCGATTATTTGAATTGCTCTATTTGTGGTCCTCAGAGATTGAGTCTCTGAACTGACCATGTTTATATTTCTAGAGTCATTTTAAACACTCTGTATTGAACACATCCGTCTAGACCTATCTTAATTCTATATAGTTCAAGAAATATGTAAAAACTCTTTCTCACGTCATTACATACATATAATTCTCATCTTATTTTTGTACAGAGATTCTCAATGATTAATATCAGTTCATTCTAATGTCTTTTCTTTACTTCTACAGTTCTTGAATTATAAAATCACATTATATCTGTTAGTCAAGTTTTTGCTAAAAATAGAAAAGAGTTTAAAAATGTAATTATATTTTTTCGTTTCATCCTTATTTATAAGGGTTTAAAATCATCCATGTTGTAATATAATGACGTTTTAATATTAAAAATATTGATTGCATTACTGTTTCCATATACATTTCATATCTGTTAAAGAAATTTGATTATGTCATCATCTATTTTAAATACGCTTCAGTTCGCAACTCTTGGAATTTTTGTTATCAATAGTGTTTCATATTCTAAAATTAGTTTTTATGAAATTTAGATTTTATAATACAAATAATAGAATTTTTTTCATTGAAGATAATATAAATTAAATGTTTAAATCAATGATTTAATATTATTTTTAGAATTAACTTAAGAAAAATCTATATTGAAAATATTATTTATAATAAATAAATCAAAGAACATAACTTAGATTAAAAATGATAGTATTTACAAAATTATTCATAAATTTATTAAATAGTTATTTATATGTTTTATTGTTGATGAATAGAAAAAATTATCAAAATAAAAATAATTTGTTTATTAAATAAATATTTCTAACAATTTTACTGATTTATGTAATATGAATGTATTTATTTACATAAATAATATTATAAATATTTATTACAAGTTGTAAAAAATTAACCATCTTCTATATTCATAAAATAAGCTACTAGTCGTAGAAATATTGTTTTATATTTATTTTAACTCATACGAAATTTTATATTCACTTAAGTCATTTTCTAATTTTTGACATCATATTCTGTGTTTATGTTTTCTAATTTATCTACATCTATACAGATTGTAAATTTGTTATTATATCATCCTAATTTATATAAAAAATATTATTTTGTAAATTGTTATCAATTAAAATTATTTAATCAAAAACATTCTCTTAAATCTTATATAGATTAAAAAAGATAATAAATTTTTTAATTTATTATTATTGTATTTGAAAATAGTTAATCAGTTTTTAAATAATTGTTTGCTCATTACAATATTTGAAAATTGAATAAATTTATTCTATTTATCTAAGTTAAATTACGTGTATAAAAGTATTGTTATAATTTTTTATTGTAATAAATTCATAGTTATGAGAATTTGTTTATTGACAGAAATTAATATATTTCAATTAAGTGAATATTTAAAAAATTATATAAATTTGAATATTTTATATCCATAATGTTTTTGAAAACTCTATACTTTTTGATTATAAATGGTACAAAGAATAATTCTAATGAGATGTATGTGACAAAAGAGATACTTCCAAGTAAAGATTACATACCTATTGATTTGGGACCTCTAGATGAATCTGATTTTATGATTGATACCTCAGATAATTATGAAAATAATTCAGTTATACGTTATGAGATATTAGAAAGATGCAGAATAAACGAAGATTATTTATCTTTAAATACGTTTATTGACAATCTTTATCTGAAATTAGATCAAAATTCTGTTACTTTGCAAAATGAATCAAATCAATCTTATGAGAGTAGAACAATTAATCTTGCTAATCATTATAACACAATAATTCTTCCAATAGATGATTTTTTCTTGTTTAATAAGACTTTATCTATGTTTCACAATGATATGAAACAAGTAAAATCTCACTATAAATATTTATTGAATTTAATAAACAATAAGCATAAATCTTATGAAGTTTATAAAGACATCTTATTAGATATAATGAAGAATCATATGTTTATACCCAACATATTTCAAATTGATGGGTTTTATAATTCTAATGAATATCTTGATAATATTGATCTAATATTTAAATATATGAAATTCATTAAGGAATTCGACTTTAGCAAATTAAACATAAGAAATTATGCATACTTTAATGAAAAAAACGAATTATATCAAATTTATTATAAGTACAAAAGAAATCTTAATTTTTCTATTTATTTATTTACTAAAAGAAATGTCACAAAATTGAATAAAAAAACAGAAAAAGTTTATCAAGAAATCAATGACAAGAAAATATCTAAAGAGACAATAATTTCATGTATAATAGAAAGTATAAATATTATTGAAGATCCTTTAGACAAAATTATACTCTACAAATGTCTTTTTGACATTCTTACAAGGAAAAAAAATATTAACTGTTTAGTTAGACTTTTATTTCATATAATTATTTATTATAGAAAAGGTAAAGTTTATACAAAGAAAAATTTAGAATTTTTTTTGATGGACAGATTATTATATTTAATTATGTGTTTAAATCCTAAGTTTATTTTAGATTTAAAAGATTTTTCAAAATATAAAAAGAAAAAAAAATCAGAGTTATTTTTAAAATATTATAAAACAAAATCAAAAGATTCATTAAGAGAAAATATCGAAATTCATGGAATATTCTTAAATTTGATAGATGAAAATCAACCACGGGATTATTATTACGTATTAAATAGAATATTTGATAACTATTGCTACAACAATATAATAATTAAATTTATGTCAAACATGACAATGCAATGTGTAATAAAGATATTAGAAGATAATAAAATACTTTAATTAATAATTTTGTAGTTCTATATTTATTAGCAAATAAATTTATCATTTACCAATCAACAAATATGAATTAAAAAAATAAATTTATAATTCGATTTTATAATTGTTTGGTGTATCATAAAAATACAGCATAAGAAAATCTATTAATAAAAAAAATAATGATCAAATTATATATATTTTATCTATAATGTATAGTTATTTAACAAATAAGAGCTACATTTCATATTTAAGTAACTCATTTTTTGTATCAATCGTTACATTTAATTAAATTATAAATACAGCTAAGATTTGTAGATTATTATCACTATATAAGAAATAGTATAATTTGTATATTTTAAGTGTACTGTAAGAAAGTTAAAATAAATTAATAATCAAATATTTAATATAAATAAACTTTGATTACATTAATTAGATCAATAGTGATATTTATTTATAAAATTTAAAATAAATGAAAATCACTATAAACAATTACAAAGTGCTTAAATATGATATGAAATTGGATACTTAAATAACCAATTTATGTATAAATAATTCTGAAATTGAACACTTTCTTAATAATTTTCCAAGATGTATGATACAATTTACAAGACAAATATGCAAATGTAATCATAATTGTGTTGCTGATTCATTTTTAGATTTTCAATTTGATCATATTTGTCATGATTTGACAACTAATAATCTATTCTTATTAAAGAACTATGTATATTGTAATAACTATAATATAAGAATTTCTGATGGTGTAATGTACGATTATAAACAATATCGTCATAGTCAAACATTAGGAGATAGAATTACGAAGGGAATCGAAAATTTATGTAATGATGATCCAATATATTATGATCAATTACAATGTACAGTATATGAACTAAAACAAGAATGTCAAAATGATCCCAAGTGTTTTGTAAAACTAATTCAACCAACTTCAGTAAAGGATTGTAAAAATCCTAACTTCTTTTATCAAATTGATTATATCGAAAAATCTATAGGCCTCGATGAATTTAATTTAAAATTAGTACATTTTAAATTAGATAATATATCTTTAAGAAATATCAGATCAATATTAAAAATTGATGAAATTCTTGATTATAATGAATCCTCATTACCTCTACCAATTAGTGAATCTGAAAATATGTATGATTCTATTTATCTCTATGGGTACTTATTAGGAATATTCGTTTTTTCTGCCTTTGGTTTTTTTACTTATAAGCTTATACAGAATATATATTCAAAATGTAAAAAAAGTCAAAAACAGAAGGTTGAAGGAAATGTTTAATTAAAACTTAAAAGGTTCATTGATATATTTTCTTTCTCATCTTAATTGATCTTTTGATAATAAAATTAAATCTTACATTCTTTTACGTAGAACTAAATAGATCTCTTTATTTTAATAATATTTTATCATTGTATTTAAATTTACTATTATTGAATTAGTTGAAAAAGAACGTTTTAAAGGGAAATTGATTTAGTTTTATTCCTCGTTTATATAATGTATTTTCCATCTCTTGAGACTTCATAGAGCCTGTCATAGAAGTATCTATGTCTGGCTTTTTTTGTCTCAATTCTATATGCGCATTGGAAGTTTTTTAGAATTTCGTTCAACAAATGTAATAATTCTTGCCCTATAATTGTAAAGGAAAGTTCAGTGATTGCCGTGAAGATTATAAATATGCATATATAAGTTTTATTTATAGTATAAATTTTGATCTGATTTCGATATTCATTCGGACAATATGACCTTGCAAAAAGATATTCTTAAGCTTTGTAAATAAATAAATTGTAATGCTTATAATTTTGTCTCATATAACCAAAACTAAATATTCTATACATTAACTTGATAGATAATCTACTTTTTAATGGCTTTCTTTCTAAGAAAAGATTTTTATTCTATAATGCCCACTGCATCTTATTGATATATCAATTGAAATATATTCAAATATTAGTATTTTTAAAACAATAATATATAGAGTATTAAAATTCATCATAGGTGTTTCGTTTTGTGAAATCACTAAAATATAAATTAAAAAGTATTTAATCATAAAAAAACATTCATTTAGAATTATTATTAAATTTATTGAACATACAAAAAATAATATTTTTGAGTAGCTCCTTATTTTAAAGAAGTTTATAATATATATTTATTAAAATTAATTCTGGATAAATCCTTAAAACTTTTTATTCTCCTTTCGTTTTTAAGTATTTTTAATTTAATTTATTTTCAAAAAGAATAAATAAATTATTGCAAATTAAATGATAAATTAAATTATGAAAAATGTAAATATAAAATTCGATAAAACATTCTTAAATATATTTTTTATTAGGTATGAAATTCTACAATTATTTTTCAAAAATAAAATGATGCTATTATATTATATGATGAATATTTAGAAAATAAAAAATATTTTAGAAATAAAATTGATTCAAATGTGAAAATTATCAATAATATCTTAATCAGAGAAATTTAATTTTTAATTACCTAGCTTTTTAAATTTAATTAAAAAAACTATAAAAGCTGTGAAAATATGATACCCCATGATTCTTCTTTATATCTATAACATAATGACATCAATATCATTAAAAAACTTTTATGAAGATATACAAGATACAATAATTAGGAAATATCAGAATAAGGAATTCGAAGAAATTGATCTGAAGAAAAAACCTCTTTTGATCAATATAAATTTTCATCCTTCTAAAAGTTGGTGGAGAGAGAAATTTATAGCTGAAGGTGAACAAACAATACTTAATTCTGTAAAATTCAATTTTGTATTAGATTCTGAAAATAATATTATGATAACATATGGAGAAAATAAGACATGTTCATTTACAGAATTCCTTGATGAGAATTTTAGAGATAGAGTCATTGACTACGAAATAATTTATAATTTATCAGCATATCCTATTGTAAGAACTGAGGAAAAAATTGTTGAAGCTTTTATAAAGAATATCAAAGAGTATCATAAAAATCATACAATACGAATATTAAGAGATTGTGATCTTTTATTTTACTTTTTTGGAAGAATATTGAAGTCATCAGATTTTGTTTATAATGGTGATAATATTATTATAAATTTTATTTTTAAACGAAAAGATAGTTTATATTATTTCATTATAAATTTTGACGAATTCAATATCAGAAAATATTTTACTGAAATTTTAATAGATTACGAGTTTACAAAATTGTCAGACAAAGATTTATTAATAAGACTATTTGAAAGCTTTAAATGTTCTTCTTACACTATATTCTGCAATAATACCATGAATATTCAAGAAGGTTTTATCAAGAACACTTCAATTAAAGAAAACGAAAAAAATAACACTTCGTCTTTATTCGATAATAATTTCCCTTATATTTTTTATGAAGACAATTTAAGCATTGATGGAAAACTTTATATTTCAGGATCATTAGATAAAAGAAATATTTCCAAAGAAATGTTTGAAGATATGAAAGAGTTTTTTTCCTCTTCACTGAACCTTAAAAATGAAGATTTATTTTCAGCTAGTCTATTGTATTATTCACTAACTGATGATATGAAATTATTGATTATTAACAAGATCATCAAATCATATTACTCATCATATTCAATAATATTCCTTCATTTACTCAAGAGTCTTAAGATAATAACAAACAACGAATTTGAAGATATAATGAACCTAAGCTATTCTTTAAGAATTTTAAATCAAGATAAAAAAGATGCTTTAGAAATAGCTTACGATAATTTATTTGACGAAATTATTAAAAAAAGAATACTCAAAATAAGACCCATTCCTAAATTCAGACATTTTAACTATTTAACGATTTTATTTGGAAAAGTTCTTAATGAAGTATATTTATCAAATGACTACAAGACTGAGGAGTATCACTGGAAGGAACTATATGATGAGATACTAAATAAGTTAGGTATACCTAAAGATGATAATTCAGCATTTAATATTTTCAAGTATGTTATGAAAGATTTGAAAGATGTTACATATATACTTGATTATGAACTCACATCTATCTTTAATATTTTAGCTCATTTGACTAAGAGATATACACCAATTAGCAGAAATAATATGATTTATTATAAATCAGAAGACAACAAAAAAATTCTTATCAAGGAAAACTTACAAGAGTTACCTTTAAAAGATGAGTTGAGTGAGATAATGAAATAAATTATTTACTTTTAACAAATTGTATTTATTTAGAATAAATTTAATTTATTTGAAGGTTAATGTTATTTCCTTGATCTCATATTGCCAATAGACTGTAAGAATCTGCCGTATTACAAATGACCTTAATTTGTCCCATAGTCTTATTATTTTCTTTTCTTTTTCTTCTGTACTCCATCGAAATACTCTCGAGAGATTTCTTTAAGTGATTGACTAGATGTACGCTTGTATTTGGTTTAAAACTTCCAACAATTTTCTGTATTTATGCTATTTATTCGTTATACCATTCCATGAACGACATATGGTATTATTGTTATTTTACATCTATGTATTAATTTTAATGTATTCGTCAATGCATTAAATTTTTAATTTGTTGAAAATTTTAAATGAAGTAACATCTATATACAATATGTCTAATTCTTTTATCAATGATCAATATAGTTGATTTGTCATTCTTAATTTCACATCTGTTTTAATAGTTGTATCCATACTAATTCAACCCCATTATCAACAATTATTTGTTGCACGGAGTAACCTCTCGTTTTTTTATTTTAGATATTATATTGTATTTTTTTGCAGAGAAGCACATAAAGGCATTTGACAATTTCATTGTGATATTAAATATAGTCAATTCCTAATATCTTTTCACATCTTGTTGAAAAGTAATTGGCTGTCTTCTTTTATCCGTTGCAATGTTGACTCATCTTTATTTAGGAGAAAACAAAACTTAATACTTAGCTAATTATTCAATTTAATTGAAACTAAATCATATTAGGCAGTTAAATAACTATTTTATCAATATTGATGTATGTTTAATCTATAAAAATAGTTTTAACAAATTTGATACTAGAAATTGCAATTTTTTGTATTAAAATTAAACATTCTCAGACCTGAAATTATTAACTTGCTTTAGTTTCAAGCGATTATTTATAATTTTTTAACTGGTATCAAAAACTTAACGTTTTAAATAGGATAACATAAGAAATAATTCTAAAGTCTTTTGAAAAGGAACTTTTTTGTTTTATAAATAAAATTCTACTAATATCTATTGATTTAACATATTTCCTTATGCTTTTATCCAATAAACACATGCCTCTTTTAGAATTATCTTTTTTTGCAGAATATTTTTAAGTTTTAACTTAATTAAACACCTTTTAATTATTATTTTAATTTAAATACAAAGATCATAAGAAGATGACGTTTAAAATTAAAAAAAATCGGTTATAAAATTGTTATCACATATTGTATTTTTTTATTAGGATTTAGTACAAAATGAATTTTATATTAAAGGAGTTAAATTTTAATTTAATATATTTAAGAACCAATTATTTATAGTAATTAAATATGTAGCAAAATAAATGAAATATAAATAATCTCATGATTGAGCCCTCATATTTCGAATAACATGAAAGATTTTATTTCTATCTTTTTTATTTTGTTAGCAATTTTGGTTATTTTTATTACAAAAAAGCCGAATAATGAAAGATTCTCAATAAAACTTTTTAGAGATATAAATAAACCTATTCAGACTAATAATCAATATAAATATCATAAAAAATCAATTACAAAAGAAATTAATAAAGATTCTAAGAGCCTGTTTTATCAAGACTATGAAAATGATGCAGATCTAGAAACAACTAATTCAAACAATAATAAAGATATTCAGGATAAGAAAATGAAAACGACTAGTAGGACATATTCATTTCGAAAAAGTCCTAATATTAAAACTACTTATATACTAAAAAATAAAGAATTTAGCGGAAATAATTCAAAAAATGTAAAACAAGAAACATTAAGCCCAAAAAACGATGTTAATGATTCTGATGAAAAATATAATAATAATTTATATAATAGTTATGCCAATAATTTTTTAGTTTATGCTATGGATAATATAGAAAATAATGTTACTACTATTTCTAAAGTATTTGATACTGAAGTTACCTCTATGAATTTTGAAGATAAAAAAAAATATATTCATAAGAAAATTAAAAGTAATTTACGTTCTACAAACAGCGATTTAATTATCGATGTTAAGAGAAATGATATTCTTGAAAGTTCAATGTTAGCATTAAAAGATATTAGCATAGAAGATCTTAGAACAAAGAAAATAAAAATTTCGTTTCAAGAAGAAAACGGTTGTGATGCCTCAGGTCTTATAAAAGAGTGGTTAGATTTACTAGTAAACAATATTATAGATCCTAGTACTGGTCCTTTTTCTTATACATCTGAAAAAAATTTAACAGTTCGTCCAACTTATAGAAGCGATGCTAAAAAGAATCATTATTTAATATATTATAGATTTTTAGGTAAGATAATAGCTATTTCTATTATATATGACTACAATATAGATCTAAATTTTAATAGATCAGTTTATAAATATATACTAAATCAAAACTGTGATATTTTAGATATTAAAGAAATGGATGAGACTCTTTATAATTCTCTAATGCATATAAAGAATGATTCTGTAGACGGATTAGATCTTACATTCTCATATTACATAACAGAAGAATCAAATGATAGTAAATTAGATAAATCGAAAACTGATATAAAAACTATTAATCTCAAGTTAAATGGTGAAAATATTGAAGTTACTGATTATAATAAATTAGAATATATAGAGTTATATGTTAAAAGTCGAGTAACTGGTATTATAGAATCACAATTATCTAATATAAGAGAAGGTATTTATAATTTATTAGAGGAAGATCTTCTCACAATATTTAATTCTGACGAATTAGAATTGCTCATATGCGGAATTGAAGATATTGATGTAGAAGATTGGAAAAATAATACTAAATATAAACATTTTAGTCCAGAAAATGATACCATCAAATGGTTTTGGGAAATAGTAAGTGATTTTAATTTAGAAAATAAAAGAAAATTATTAAGGTTTTGTACAGGATTATCAAGAGTTCCATTAGGTGAATTTAAAAACCTAAGAAGAAACGAAGTAAATACTAGATTTACTATATGTAAAATTAATAAATCTAGCGTAAGAGACAAACTTCCAACAGCTAATACATGTTTTAATAAAATTAATATTCCTGAACAAAGTAGTCGTGATGAACTGCGTGAAAATTTAATTGCGGCAATTAATTCTACGATGGAATTTGGATTTGCCTAATAAAAAATTACTTTTTTTATGTAAAATCGAATATTAATATTCTATTTTTTTATTTTATTACCATCAAACAATATGACGCAAAAAAAACATCGTATTAAGTTTCACTAAAAATTGATTTTAATAAAAATATTTAATAAAATGAAGTCTAAAAATTGAAAAATAAAGAATCAATACATTTTTTAATTAAAAAATAAAACTTAGATTCTGTAAATTATGAGGAAATCGTTAATTAATATAAAAATGGGTGGTTTTAAATAGATTTTGTAACAAATAATGTAAATAAGAAAAAAATGCAAAAATAAAGCTATGACTTTTTTTTACTAAATCTTCTTTTTGTTCAAACTTGATCTTTAAGAAGTCTGCTTCGATAATACTTATTTTTTATAAAAATACATCCTTTATCACCAATTTGTTGTAAATAAAAAGCCACAAACTAATTTATCATAACAAGCATGCCATCTTGGTACCGTTGATTAGGCAATGAACAATCCTATTACCCCAACTAATTTAAAATATTCACATAAGCTAATAAGAAGTTCTTCTATGCTTAATTTTGCACTATTAACAAAAAACTTTGTTAGTTGTTTTATTTATATTCCTTTCAGACATCCTTAAAAACTGGGGTTCTTTTTATAAAAATTTTTAAATGTCAACATCCCTCCCTTTTAGCTCATAGATCCATCATCAACCAATAGCTTTAATTGTGAAGCGTGTCTCTTAACAACCCCATTTTTTGTTTCAACTTTATATGCATTATTATTTAAAACTTCTATTATTTTTCCTCTTACCTTAAACTTTGGGTTTCCTTTTTTCAGAATTCCTTCTTCTTTTATAATTACGATTTCTCCAACTTAAAAGAATACTTCATTTTCTTTTGCTATGTTCTTTTTATTAAATTTAACAATATTTTCAATTTGTGTCGCTTTCACTAAATCCCAATTCTCTTTTAACATTGCTTCATTAGGAGACATCTTTATTCCTGTGTGAAAAGACATATTATATACCTCTAATGCTCGCTTTAATTTAACGGTAAGTAATTTATCTTTCTTATTTTTAAAAACTAAATCTTCTAAAGTTCTATTAAATCTCTCAACTCGTCCATTCGACTGGTGATGGTATGGAGAAGTATAATGTAGTTTAATATTCATTTTCTCACAGTAAGTCTTAATTTTTCTACTTTGATTCTCCTTTGCTTGGCAAGTAAGAGGTCATGGGTTCGATACCCATATTCTCCACCATGTTAGTTGTTTTATTTATATTCCTTTCAGACATCCTTAAAAACTGGGGTTCTTTTTATAAAAATTTTTAAATGTCAACAAACTTTTTTTGATTTTACTGTCATCATTTAATAATTTTTTGTTGCGCATAGGATTTTAACAATAATTTTATGAATTATTGGTTCAAACACTTTTGTACATTGAAAGTTTATGAAGTTATTTTTTTAATTAAAACTCCATCAGTAATTTTTAATCATAAATTATATTTATATGATTAATTATTTTAATTTAGAGATTATAAAATTATTTATTTGAGAAATTAATTATAAAAAAGAAATTTAACTGATAAATTTATTCTTTCATTTTTTATAAAAAAATTCTTTTTAATCAATCATAATACATGAAATACGTGCTTTTTATAATTACAAGAAAATTTGTGAAGATAACAAAAGATGAAAAAAGTTATATTAAATTGTACTTATTTTTATCATATTACTTAAAAATTTAAATTTTTAATAACATGTCTTTTAATTCGTTCAGTAGCAAATAATGATCTTTTAACAAAATCTATGGAATATATTTTAGCTTCAAGTAAGTTTCTATTAAATTTAAAATCATTTAATAAAAAGTCAAACTTTTTTAGTTTCATATTTTTAAGGTTATAGAAATTATAAATTAAATTTGATACCAAGAAATATTCATTATAAAATTAAAATAACTTCTATGCATATTTCTAATATATTCAGGTAATTTCCAACGTTTTTTATTAAAAATATGAGTCAATAAATTAATTATACTTTTTAATCCTTAACCTTTTATTAATCTAAGAAGTTTATGTATACATTTGTACTATACTTTTAGCAAAAAAATATACAGACAAATTTTATGATTGAAAAAAGCAAAACTAAACTTCAAATACACAAAATTTAAGAATTAGAAAAACCTTAGCAACGATAAAATATTTTACTTTTATAAAACAAAAAATTATAGTCGATATAATTTCTAAGTTTAAGACAGGATCATCATATAGTTAAACAAAATTTAACGGCTTAAAGTTGATTTTGGTTTTAGGTACTAGAATAGAATTTTACCCAAGGAGATTTCGGTATAATTACTACATGATAATAAATTAAAATAATAATCATAATTTCAACTATTTATGAAATCCGATTTATAATTTATTTAATATGAAACTATCTTACGTCTACTTAGTTTGTGGCAGCTCTATAGATTTAAAGAACTAAAATTCATCCTTAAATTTACTCGAAACATTATTCTGCTTTCTAGAGTCTTTTTTAAGAATATTAACTGGATTAGATTTAAATTAGGTTAAAGATAGTTAATTTTTTCCTATGTGCGTCAGGATAGTTCGACATCACACCATACAGAATCATAACATACGGAATTATGAATTTCTACAGTTGACATAAAAAAATTTATTTAAATTTTTAAATAAATGTTAAAAAAGAACTTTAAATATCAATTAGAAGAGCATAATATATTTAGTTTGTTTGTTAATAAATTAAATATGTATAAAATAGTTAATTTAAATCTTTTTATTTGTTCTACTTAAGTTAATTGTATACAATATAGTACTAGAGACACCCAATATTAAAGATAATATTTTCACATTGCATATCTCTTCACCAATAAAGATGAATCCTGTAAATCCCATGATAATCTTATTCATAGCTCCTAGCATACTATAAGTAGTTGAAGATGAATTATTAAGTACATAAGCTGTAGTGAGTGCTGTAAGTAGAGCACATACACTAGAAATTCCTATACATAAAAATAAATACCATGTATATCCCTTAATCTTGTTATATTCAAATAAATAAGATAGTATTCCTATACATATTATACTAAGCATATTAGGGAAAAATATTGATTCAGATACAGTTCCTTTATTTATGGATATAATATGTCTTAAAGATATTACATAAACTGTAGTACTCAATACATTTAAAGTTACCCATATTAATCCATATAAATTGAAGTATCTAAAATTAAAATATGAACTGAATATCATTAGAATGTAAGATAAAAATTCCTTCTTATTAAATATTCTGTTATAAAATACTAGCTCAATTACTGCTATTAATATGATACTACTATTTTTAATTAGAGTATAAAAAGAAATATCTAAGTATTGTAAAGATTTAGAACCTGAGAATATCATAATACATAAAAAAGATGAAGGAATTATCCACTTCTTTATATTCGAGATATCTAATTTACAAATATTAAATAAACCACTTATTAAAAGAACTGAGCATATTATACAAGACTGTAATACTACCAATAGAAAAGGGGCATCAAAATTAAGAACAGTAAGAATAAATTTGTTAAGAATTGTAGTAGATAAAGATATTAGTAAATATGAAGTAGATATAAAAATAATATAATAAGAATGACTCTTTATCATTGAATTTTTAATTTATTTATTTATAAATTAAAAATATAAAACATTGTGTCATATTTATCTATTAAAGAAAATCTTCTTTGCAATTATCTCGAATACTTTGAAAACATTTTCTTAATTCATCGACTGAACTTATATTATCATCTCTTAAATTAGTTAGAACTTCTTTAATAAGAGATAGAGACTTCTTAAGATTTTCTATTGAATTGGAAAACTTTTCATCATTCATGGGGTAAAAATTGTTTATAATTAATGTAGTTAAGTATTTTCAATGAGATTTCTAATTGAAAGACTTTAAAAATATTTTTTTAAGCTAATGTAACTTGTTTTTATAAAATAGGTAATCTTAATATTATTTCAATTGTATTTAATTGATAAAAATATGTTTCATATCTGAAAGAAAAATCACTAGGTAATTAAAATCTTCAAATATAACAATTAATGATGAATACTACCATTTCATTAAAGTCTTTCTTGTAAGGATTTTTTTGATATTTGATTTTATACACAAATTATTTTGTTTATGCAGATTAAATCAAAAAATTTTAAAAGTATAAATAATTTTTTTACCCATAAAAACATGAAAGAAGTTCTCGACTACAATGTTGTACCTGAACACTACAACTTAAAAATTAATATCAGTAAAGAATATTTTGAAGGAGATGAGGAAGTAATTCTTACAGTCAAGCAGAAGACAAGACAATTCAATTTTAATTCAGAAGATCTTGAATTAAATGATATGAAGATATTTGTTAATGAAATTGAACAGGATTTTACTAAAGAAATTGAAAACAGCTTTGTTACTGTAAAATTTAAAAACTGTGAGATAAATGTTAATGATAAACTAAGAATGTGTTGTAAATTTAAGGGTGAGTATTCCAAAGATATGTGGGGATTTTATAAGAGTACATACAATGGTGATGATTTGTACTCTACAGATTTTGAGCCAACAAATGCAAGAAGAGCTTTTCCTTGTTGGGATCAGCCAGATCTCAAAGCTACTTTTGATATAGCTATTAAACCTCAAGAAGGTTACGGTGCATTGAGTAACTCTTCTCTTAAAGAAGTTAAAGATGGTTATTATTACTTCAATACCACACCTAGGATGTCTACCTATATTGTAGCATATATATCAGGTAAATTAGAACCACTTACTAGATACACTAAAAGAAATATTCCTATTAGTGTGTATTCACACAAAGATGAAAAAGAATGGGGATTATATGCAGCTAAAGTCGCTGTAGAGTGTTTAGATTTTTTTGAAGAATATTTTGCTATTGATTATCCATTACCAAAATTAGATTTGGTAACTATACCTACATTTGTAAGTGGAGCTATGGAAAATTGGGGTCTAGTCACATTTAGAAAGACATCTTTATTATATGAAGAGGAAACTACTAGTATTAGATCTAAAAAAAGAATAGCAGAAACTGTTTGTCATGAATTAGCTCATATGTGGTTTGGTAATTTAGTTACAATGACTTGGTGGAATGATTTATGGTTAAATGAAGGATTTGCTACTTGGGCTTCATATTTAGCAATGAGTAATATTTCTAAAGATCTTATTGATTGGGATGTATGGACAGAATTTATAGTATCAGATATTGAGGCTGGAATGAACCACGATTGTTTAAATTCTTCTCATCCTATAGCTGTAAATGTTAATAAACCATCAGAAATAAGTCAGATTTTCGATACAATTTCATACTCAAAAGGTGCTTCTATGATTAGAATGCTTGAAGGATTTATTGGTCAAGATTCTTTTAGAGATGGAATTAGAGCTTATTTGAATAAATATAAATACTCTAATGCTTCTACAAATGATTTATGGGATTCTTTTAATAAAGAACTAAATGTCAAAGATCTTATGGAAGATTGGATTAATAAAACAGGGTTCCCTATTATTGAGATCAAAGATGCATCTTGTAATAATTTAACCGAAAATGGCTCTTTAGCATCTGATCAGAATATGAGTAATTTGAATAAAAATGAATTAAAGATTGAACAATCTAGATTTTTTCAATCAGGTGATAAAAGTCAAGATATCTGGAAAATTCCATTGAAAATAAGATGGTATGATGTAACTCCTACTATTGATTGTAAGCTTATGTTAGATAAAGAAATGTTATTAACTAAACAATCTAAATTGTACAAATTTAATGACGGTGCTTCAAGTTTTTACAGAGTTAAATATCCAATAGACAATCTTACAGCTTTATTTGAGGTGAAAATGGATGCATCTAACAAACTTAATTTGATAAATGATTTATTTGCATTAATTTTTGCTAATCAGACACCTGCTCTTGATGGTATAGTTATTAGTGAGATATTTGTAGAAGAAAAAAATCCTGAAATTCTTGGTACAATTTTATCGAATCTTGCTAAAATTCGTGGATTGTTCCATAATGAAGATTCTGTAGTAAGACATCTTAATGAAGTTATTTTAGATCTTGTTGGACGAAGATTTAAAGATATTGATCTTACAGAAAAAGATATTAAGACTGAGACAGCCATACTCAATAGTTTGATATTATCTTATGGTTTATCAGCTGGATCTAAAGAAATTAAAGATAAATTAGCAGAAGGTTTTGAGCTATATGAGAAGGATAAATATATCAACCCTGAATATATAAGACCTATATTCTATTCTGTAGTTAATGATAAATTTGATACTTTATGGGATATATCTAAGACTTCAACTTTACCCGATGAAAAAATTATGGCTTTATCTTCATTAGCTTATCTTCAGGAAGAAAATATGTTAGAGAAAATGTTTAAGTTGTATCCAGAAATTGAACCACATAATAGTATTTACTTTTTCTTGTATCTTTCTTCTAACTATAAACAGAAAAATTACGTCATTAATTATATACTTGATCATTTTGATGAAATACGAAGTTATATGAAAAATGATAGATTATTTCAGTATGTTATTGAGAATGTATTAGGATGTACTTCATCTGATACACAGGCAAATAAAGTTATCAATTTATTGTCAACTAAGAAAGGAGGAGAAATTACTATGGCTATTAATAAGTCTATTGAGAAGATTGAGCATAATTTGAAATTTAAGAAATTCAATAATGATTTAGTGAAGGAAGAGGAATAAAATAATTTTTCTTAAAATTTCATTTTTATAATTTGTCGAAACTAAGCTTATCTTGAAATTTCATTTTTATAATTTGTCGAAACTAAGCTTATCTTGAAATTTCATTTTTATAATTTGTCGAAACTAAGCTTATCTTGAAATTTCATTTTTATAATTTGTCAAGAATATGTTTATCTTGAAATTTCATCTTTATTTTATTGCTATAAAAAGGATACAAAATAAATTTAAATATTATTAGGCTAATAATAAATGAAATTTTGTAATTATTTTCCTTACAATAGATAAAACTTTGGTTTTTTTAATTTAAAAAAAAGGATAAAAGTTTAATTAAGTCCACTAAAAGGAGATCTTAAATAAGATTGGTTAATTTATATAGTATAAGTAGATTTATTCTAAAACCACCATGTACAATAAATTTACAATATTTGATAAAAAATTTCAAGACAGCTTTATACAACTTAAACAGAAGAATGATCCAAATGATGTATTCAAATTTCTTAAAGAATACGTCATTTCTATAGAAAGTGGTGGAATAAATTCTAAAAGATTTATTCTTAACATAAACCCACTTAAAATAGATAAACAAACTCAGAAATTTATAAGAGAATTCAATGCATATTTCTTAGAATTTCTTATAAAAATGGCAGCAGTACTCACTAACAGAAAATTATCAAGTGAAGCACATGTTTATCTTGGACTGACTTATGAGATAGGTCTATTTGGTATATCTATTAATCAGAAGAATGCTTTTAATTATTATATTGTAGCAGCTAAACAGAATAATAAATTTGGGACTTACAGATTGGCACAGGCTTATGAAAAAGTCATGGGAGAGAAAGAAGGATATACAAAAGCTTTATATTTTTATAGATGTGCTGCTAAATTGGGATGTATATATGGTATGCACACTTATGGATCTATTCTTTTAAGAGGTGAATTGAATAGTAAAAAAGATTTTGATACGGGAATGTTTTATCTTAAATTAGCTAGTCAAAAGGCTTCTGATGTTTATCCTTTTCCTTATTATGATCTTGGTCAGGTCTATGAGTCACAAAATTATTGTGATGAAATAGAAGCAGATGATGATTATGCATTTAGGATGTATGAACGAGGGGCTAGATTAGGATGTCCTAATTCACAATATAGAGTGGGTAAATGTTATGAGACAGGATCTTTATTTAGAGATTTAAATATTAAATTAGCTTTAGAATATTATAAGAAGGCTGCTGATAATGGACATATGGATGCTCAATATATTCTATCTAAATTTCTATTTACAGGGGTAGAAGGTTTAGTATCAAGAAATTATAGTCAATCATTTTTTTATGCTTTACAATCTGCTATAAGAGGTCATCCTGAAGGAGCTTGTTCAGTAGCTGAATTTGCTGAATGGGGTTATGGAGTAAAAAAAAGTAGAGTTTTATCTTTATGGTGGTATACGATAGCATCTAAACTAGGTAATAAACAAGCTGATTTTAAGAAAAATGAATTGAGAGTACAAATTAATTTAGATAATCAAGGACCTTCTTATAAAAGAAAAAGATGGTGTTACTGTTGTTAATTTATAATTATTTTAAATTAATCAACAGTCTTTTTTAATATAAGAAAATAGTGTCTCTGTTGTTAATTTATAATTATTCTAAATTAAAATAATTCTTAAATTTTGTATTTTCTTAATATTTCTTTCAATATGTATTAAAATTGTTCTTCTAATAATAGCAATTAAATTTTTTTTCAATATGTTTTAAATTGTTCCTTTATTAATTAAAATAAATTTTTTTTCAATACATCTTATAATTGTTCATCTAATAATTGCAATAAAATTCTTCTCAATCTTTATTCTGTCCATATTATATCATACACTAATAAATAATCATCTTCTTTATATTTCTTACTAACATAAGCAAAATTAATTTTATATTTAGAAATATTGAGTACATTGTATATTTCATTAATCTTATCACTAAGTTGTACAAAATACTTATATTTGGTATACAAATGTATTCTTTTGTACTTCTCTGTATCTAAAATATCTTTAATATGATAAATAATATCTTCAAGATTATAATTAATTTCTATTTTTAAAATATCTCTAGTAAGATTAGCACCAGTAGATTTTGTATATACTAGCCTGTACTTCTTATTGTTTATATCGATATACGATATCTGCTTGATCTCACTTCTTGTATCAGCAGGAAGACCATCTTCATTATTTTCTCTTATTTTATTTTCTAAGTGCATTTATGGGTTTATGCTATAAAATATTATTTAAAAATGTCATAAATGTCTGAGACAACAAAATTATAAAATTTATTGCTCTTATCATTTATAAATTGGGGTAAAGAAAAAAAAATGAAAAAATAAGAAAAAAAAATTTATTTAATTTTGAAGAAAATTTTATTAAATAATAATATTTTTTAAATTAGATTTTATTATTTTTGTTCTAAAGACTTAAATTTCAAAAAAGTGACTCATCATAAAATTTTAATTATTTTTTAAGAATATCTTCTATTTCTTTAGTCACACTAGGACTAATTTGATACATCTGCTGTATTTTCTTCTTAATATCTTCATTAATATCTGTTGGAATATTCTGACTACAAAGAATAGAAAAAATGTATAAAAATATCATTTAAGGGGATATATTAATTTATCTAAATTATTTTAAATATTTTAAAGAGAGTGATTAAATCAAATAGAATAATAATTAATTAAAATATAAAATAAAATATTTTTTTACTTTTTTCTATTTCTTTAACTTTAAAGAGTCATTTATTAATTTTGATTTTATATATTCTTTGACTCTGCTATGTACTCTTTGTTAACACATTATTTAAATTATATTATAAGAGATTATCTTTATTTTATATTTATGTAGTGTTACTCAATAATTAACTAATAAATTTTCTTCATCTCAACCATCTTATAAGAGATTATATTTATGTAGTGTTACTCAGTAATTAAATAATAGATTCTAATAATGAATTTTAAAAAATATTATATCAAATTCAATGTAAGATAATATAAAATAAAATATATTTAATCATGTGATAGTAGAACATCTTGCTGTCTCTCAGATAATTTATAAGGTTCAAACAATGGTATATTAGGATTATGAAAGTTTTTATGTGTGATAGGTCTTAATAACTCTTTCCTAGTCTTTTCATCTATTTCTTTGGATAATAAAAATTCTTGAACAAGTGGATGAGGTGAATCTTCTTCTTTCTTATCATTCCATTTTTTTATAGAAGATACTCTCTTTGTTGCTAAGTATCTTCCTAAGACTGATATTATATAAACTATTAATGGTACTTTCATGAAAAAATCATTTCATTTTTCTTTTTATTTTGTTTTATGAGTGATACAGATTTGATACAAAATGTTAAGGATTACATTCATTGGTCAGTTTCTTAAATAATAAAAAAATAAAAATTATCATTTATTTTTTTATATTACTCAAATAAAAAGATAATAATTTTAAAAAATGATATGTAAAAACAGGTTTTGATTTTTGGATTATTTGAAATCATTTTTTTATTTAAATATTTTAAATACTTAATTCATATTTCATATCTGTAGTATAATAAAAACTATGGTATAATATTCTATTTTAATAGAAGAAGTTATCTCATACAACAATTATTATTTAATGTAAATATAACAGAAAATATTTTTTTAATTAAAAATTTATTTTACAAAAGCAAATCTGAATATATTTTTCTGTTAAGCATGACATTTTTATAAAAATTATTTTTATTTCTTATGAAAAAAGTGACTGATATGTTTAACATTTATTGTTTATTTTATCAAAAAATTACAATAATAGAAATATTTAAATGAGGTGATTGGTTTTTATAAATTGATTATTTGTATAATGTAATGATATAAATATATTTTGTTTATACTTAAAAACGTACTTATAGTTTTTATTATTTTAATATTTTGTTTGATTATTTGTTTATAATCAAACAAAATTATCAATCGTGATTATTGATTGAACGTATCCAATAAAAACACAAGATTTACTAAAAATTTTTTTATCAATATATCCGGATAAATATCCAATACTATTCATTTCTTATAAATTAAACAAACTGTTTTAGATATCTTACATTGTAAATATATGAAAAATAAAATCAAAGTTAATTTCAAATAATCTTTATAGATTATTGAACCAGTATCAATATAATAATAAAACAAATTCTTACTCATTTTTAGAATTTTAAAATTTTTTTACAAATATTCAACTCTATTTCTTACATATTCTTAAACCTTAATAAAATCATTGGTCAAAAATGAAACACTGACATATAAAGATATAAAAAAAACATATCTGTACAATAAATGATTTTTCTCGTTATCTTTATAAAAATTACTATATGCTCAAGATTTTTGGGACTAGGTAGAAATCCTTCTAGTGGACATGTAGTAAGAGAATCTCCTATTAATAATGGAAGTGGAGCTGGTGGATCGGCAGTACACCATCATCTTGGAGATACTGGATTAAAAGCTATGGTTATTACAGAAGATGTCTTACATAAAGGGGATGGTAAAGCTTATACATCAGTACCAACTTTGACTAATGCTTTAAAAGGAGGTACAGCCAAAAGTTTTGATCAGCAGATTATTGAAATGAAAGTCGGTGCTCTTGTTTCAGCTAAAGAAAGTCTTGCTGCTAAGCATTCAGCTTCAATGTTTATGCATAAGATTAAACAGTTAGAAACCGAAGAAAAATTAGCTAAAGCTAGTCTACTTCAAAAACAAAAAGAGGAAATTGATATGATATTGCATTCACCAAAAGAAGAACTTGTTAAAGATATTATGCCTATTATAGCTGTAACACCACATTCTTTGGGATTCGTTGAACATGATAAACTTGAATTACAACGATTAAATGATATCAGAATGGCAGCTCTTAAAGAAGGAGATATGCAAAAAAGAAATGCATTATTACATGAAAGACCTAATAACGAAAGTCCTATGGAGAGTTTGTCTAGTAATCCTGATCTAATAGCTTCATTCTATGCAAATGCTCCTGTGAATAAAGCTTCAGCTGTAGTTGATCCTACAATGGGTAAATTTTCTATAATTAACGATGCTAACAGACTTCACGCTCAGAAAGATGGACATAACAGAAATGTTATACCAAGAGCGCGAAGAAGTGTATCCGGAACATCTGAAGGAGATACTTCCCAAAATTCTATTAGTTCTACAGATGATAATATCGATTTGGTAGATGATAGTCCTGAAGATTCATCTAATAATTCAAGAAGAGGTTCAAGGAGAAATCCAAATAGGGGTTTAAGAAACCGTCGTTCATCTGGAGGTCTTAATTTCGGAAAAGGATGGCTTTAAATATAGATCCAACAAATAAATTTTTTAAATTTTTTTGAATTATTTATAAAATTTTTATAATAGATAGTATAGCTTTAAAATTAAAAATTAATACAGCAATCTTTTAATTAAATTCAACAAACAAACAAATATAAAAAAATTAAATCAAATAAATATTTTTAATATTCAATTTTAACGAAATTTAAATTAAATAAAATATAACAAATTTTTATTTATATACGAATATTAAAATTAAATAAGATATAACAAATTTTTATACGAATATTAAAATCAAATAAGATATAACAAATTTTTATTTATAACGAATAAAAAATAAAACATCAAACACTAAATTATATACGAATGTTCAAATATAATTTATTAAACATTAATTTTATAACGAATAAAAAATAAATAAATTTTAATATTTATTAAAAATTTAATAACGTGTAAATTTTAATTTATAGATTATTATGTAAAAATAATATTATTTAAAGGGGTAAAAGTGATACATTTTAGAAATAAAGAAAACAACTTTAAATAGATTTTAATAAAACTGTCAAATTTGAGTTATATTGAAATTAAAAAGCGAGGGAATTATTTAAAATTAAAATTTTTTTTTGTAAATTATAACTCTCAATTTGATTCGTTAATGTAATTTTTTATAAATTTTTTTTGATATTTTAATTAACTTATTGATCTAAATTTAATCTGTTAACATTTATTTTAATTAAATTATTAAAAATTAATCTGTTAATTTATATTTTAATCTTTTTTACACGTAATATAGTTTATAAAATATATTTCTCCTATAGAAATTATTCATAAATATTACGTTATAGTTATCAATTTAAGATAACTCAGTTAATATTTTTTTTTCATTTTTAATTCATTTTTTTTTACCCCTCTAAGAGATGTTACGAAAGAAAGTCACCGCGAATAATTTTATCTATGATTTGGTTTTTAAGTATTTCTTTCTTAATCCAATGTTTAAGATATACATTATACCGATTATTATATTAATATATTTATCAGCAGCTTTACATAGTTATATAATTATATCAGTAAATAATCTAGAAGTTTACTTAGTAAACGATATTAAACAAGAATCACCGGGATATCTCATTTCACTCTACTTGTTATACACAGTTTCTCATTATGCACTTACTCTATTCAGTGAATGTATATTTTCTTTCTATTTACAAAGTACTGTCGTTTCAAGTTTCAAGATACATATCAAAGAATATATAATGCTACATCATGGAGATTATCATAGCTTGGGATCTGGAAAGATTCATACTTTAGTAGAAAGAAGAACAAAAGGAATTATAGATTTTATAGAATTACTTATAATGAATGTTTACTCAAATTTTATCGGTATATTCGTTATTTATAAAGTTATAGCAGAGAGACTCGGTACATCACTAATGCTTTTTAATTTATGTGTTTTAATTATCTATGTATTATTCTGTGTAGTTATCTCATTTGAAATATATAAAAGAAGAACTAAAGCTAATATGGATTATAACGAATGTTCTAACAGAATATATGGAATACTTAATAATTATGACGTAATAAAAGCATATAATAATGACACACTTGAGATAGACAAACTTAACAAAAAATGTAGTAGTGTAGAAATCTCTTGGTTCTATTTTGAGACTGTTTGTAATATAACAAAATTTATTCAAGTACTTATACTGGTAATACCAAATAGTATAATATTATATATGGTAATTAATAGTAAAGGATTTTCATACTTGAATACATTTGCTAATTTGTCATTATATCATAAGCAATTTTTAAGCTTAAGAGGAAATATGGATAAATTTGGAAAAGAAATTTTAAAATTTATTCAAACATATACTGATGTTAATGACAATTATTTAGTAGGACAACATCTTGATAATAATAATGAAGGAAGAGATTTACAAGTATTTACAGATAAAATTCAATTTAAAGATTTTTCGTTATATATGAAAGATAATTTATTAATTGATAAATTAAATTTGATTATTAATAAAGGAGATAAAGTTGCAATAGTTGGTAAAAATGGTAGTGGAAAGAGTACTCTAATAAAAACATTACTTAGATTTTATGATTATGAAGGAGAAGTAATAATTGATAATAATAACATGTTGGATATTTCTGTAACATCTCAACGTAATCTTATTTCTTATATACCACAGAATGCTTATATTATAGAAGGAACAGTACTAGACAATCTTAAGTATTCAAATAAGAAGATTACTAATCAAGAAATTAAAAAATTATGTCTTGAGTTTAATACTCATGATTTATTTTCTAAATTAGAAGAAGGATACATGACTAACGTGGGGGAAAGTGGTAAGTTCCTTTCCGGTGGACAAAAACAACAAGTTAGTTTTATGAGGGGTGTTATTAAAGATGGAGATATATTTTTGATTGATGAACCTACAGCCAATTTAGATAAAGTAGCTGAGAAAGAATTAATTAAGAATGTTTTTACAAGATTAGGAGATAAGACAGTTCTTTTGATTTTACACAATTTTGAATTTTTGAAAGGATTTGATAAAATTATTGGATTTCATGAAAGGAATGTTAAATTATATGAGAATTATGAAGATTTCCTTGGGGATGCCCATCTTTACTAAATAAATTAATTAATTTAATATTTTTTTTAAGAAATGACAATAGTCAAGTATTGTTATAATTTTGAGGAAAAATAATATTAAGTTATAAAATTCAAATATTTTATAATTTACTAAAGATAAAAATATATTTAATTAAATATAAGTAAAGATAAAAATATAATCATATAATAATTTAAGCATATAACAATATAATTAACTAAATGTAATTAACTAAAAATATTTAAATTTACCATTTCTTATTTATTTTAACTTGACCTTATAAAAAATAATTATTTAAATTTATTTTTATTTAAAAATTAATTTTTTTCTATTTTTATATATTATATAAAATGTTATTATAAACTTAATATATATACATCATATTAAGTATTCTGACCAATTAAATAATATTTAAAAACTAAAAAAAAATTTTCCCCATGCTTATCTTTTATTTTGTAATATTTATTTTAATAGGATTAATTATTGTGAAAAATCTGATAGTAAAACGTAAAAAGAATATAGTAAAACCTAAAGAAATATCTTCAGAAATAGAATGTATCAAAGAAATATCTATAACAGAAAGTGTTCCTTATTATAAATATAATAATCATCTTAAAATCGAAATAATTAATGTTAAAGAGGATGAGGAAGTTTGTCCTGAAGATATCTTTTATGTTGAAGAAGGATCATTCATAATTAGACACAATGATCTTTTTGTTTGTAAAAAAGAACAAAATGATTTATACTTTTATGCATTAGGATATTTTGGTATAAATATAAAAAATATTCGAATTTATGCAACTAAAAGAAGTAAAATTTGGAAAATATCATTAAAAAATATAAACAAGTTTGTGATGCTAACTAGTTTAAAAAAGAAAGTTGTAGAAGTAGTTACTGAACATTTTAAGTTTGTAGAAATGTTTATAGAAAAAGAACTTTATATAAATGAAAGTTTCAAGTATGCAATAGATTTACAAACTTTTGTTACTAAGACACTTAATCTGAATAATAATGTGAATAACTGCATAAAAATTATTAATCTATATCCTGAAGAAGTTTACAAGAAAAAAAGAAATCATATTAATGATTTGATATTCGTTCAGGATGGTGAAATTATTGTTAGATATAAAGAAAAAGAATTCATTTTTAAGAAGGGAAGTCTATTTGGATATTTTAGTTTATTTTTTAATTGCTATTCAGATATAGAAATTTCTTGTATAACTAAATCTAAGCTTAAAATTATAGATTATTCTTCTCTTAGAAGAAATGGATTAGATCTTATTAATTTCGATGTAAATACTTTAAAATCTCTTGATCCACTTATTCATTATATTGATCTGTGTAGTGATTGGAGAATTTATAGAATCAAAGATACTATAAATACATCAAATATAATATACTTGAATGAAGGATCAATACGTAAATATGAAAACACATTTCTCGTTAAAAGATTAAGTGATGTCATTTTACTTAAACAAGATATCATTTCACATGCTCTTAGATACAACATAGATTCGTATAAACAAATATTTTATGAAGAAATTAATTATGAGAATAATAAGATAGTCAGTATAGTCCCTAATAATAAAGAGACAAATATATATTTGTTTAGTAAAAGATTAAAATCTAGTATAGGTAATGAATGTCTATTATTAGACAAAAAAGATTTTTTCCTAAGTTTTGATATAGCTGAAGAATTACGTGTAAGTGAATTTCTCAATAAAATGTCACGTACTTCTATACTAGTACTTATAAATATAGAAAATAAATACAGCAGACTTGCTAAATTTCTTCATGAAATCAGTGATGTAGTTCTTGTAGTGGGATATGATCAGGAATATGAAAATGCAAATACTGAAATAAATTTAGGAGCTTCTACTGAAGATAAAATATATAGAGATAATGAAAAAATTAATAATATACAAGCAGAAATATCTAATTATAAATTTGAGAATGTAGAATATGTCAAATTATTTGAGAATAAAACAAATATAAAAGTCAAAGATAATTTGAATAAGGTTCATAATGTCTTAAGTCCAAGTAAGACTATCTTATTTTCTACTAAAGATTATGATAGATTAGGAAGATATTTACTAGGTAAAAGAATAGGTCTAGTACTTAGTGGTGGTGGAGCAAGGGGTGTAGCGCATATAGGAGTCATTCAAGCATTGGAAGAAGAAAATATTCCTATAGATATTATAGGAGGAGCTAGTATGGGTGCATTTGTTGGAGCATTATATTGTAAAGAATGTGATAATAGTTTTGTATTTAAAGAGACTAAAAAGTTTTGTTTAAAGGCTAAAAGTGTTATCACTATACTTCTTGATCTTACATATCCACTTATATCTCTTTTTAGAGGTACTGCATTAAATAGAAGCTTGAAGAAGGTTTTCAAAAATGATCTTATTCAGAATATGTGGATAGAATATTTTTGTGTAACTACAAATCTTCTTACAAATGAAGAAGAAGTTCATACCTCAGGGCTTGCTTGGAAATATATTCGTGCTAGTATGGGATTATGTGGATATGTTCCTCCAGTTATAGATATTAAAGGATATCTCGTTGATGGTGGTTATACAAATAATGTACCAGCAGATATTATGTTAAATATGAATGTATCTAAAATAATAGCAGTCGATGTAGGTTCTATAGATGATAATGATTATGATGAGCATGAAGAATGTTTCAATGGATTTGTTGGTCTGATACACAAACTTCTTGGAGTAAGAAAATATATTACTATGGAAGAGATTCAATATAGATTAAGTTTTCTTTCTTCAGAAAAGAAACTTAAAGATCTTGAAAATAATAAGAAAATATTTGTAATTCGTCCTGATCTTGGTGAATTGAGTACAATGGATTTCAAAAAGTTTGATGAAATAGTAGCATGTGGATACGCATCAGGTAAGAAAATTATACAAGAATGGAAGGAATCAGGAATATATGGAGTTCATTTTGATCAAAAAAAGGCTAAAAATCTTAAAAGACGATATTCCATGTAAATTAATAAATTACAGATATTTATCCTAGTAAAAATAAAAAAGTTTATCCAATTAAACACATAAATGTCAAACAAATAGTCTATCATTAAATTTGCTATATTATTACACAAAAACAATGTCTCGTATTTAAAATAATAAATTATTTTTTCTTGGAATATTACATTATTCATAATCTTCTGATAATTAACCTATAAAATGATTTTGTATAAAAAATTCTCCTTAAATTTATATAAAATATTTTTTCCTCATCTAATAAAATGTACTTCTTTATATTACTTAAGGTTATCGTATCAAAAAGGAATAGTTTAGCACAAAATGAAATAAAAAATAATAATGAAAACTCTTTTCTAGAATATGACATAGATGATTCAAAAAATAATGAAAATATTCCTTCTAAAGGTCTGTATGATAATTTTAATTCTGATTATAATGATATTAAGGATCTACATTGTGATTATAAAAATAATAATGAAAATATCTCATCAACTGACTATAAGAAAAATATCTTGGATGATAATTATTTTTCGTTACCTGAATATATTGAAGATTTTAAAAATAATTCAAAAGATAATTTAGATCTTACTGATGCTACAAGAGATAAAATATTTCAACTAGACGATAAAAAAGACGATTTTGAAGATATTTCCAAGAGAATATCTGATTTATCAATTGAAGCATCAAAAATATCTTCAGATATGAACAAAAGAAGAACCAAAAAATAAATCTGTTGTATTAAAAATATTTCTTTTTTCTATTTAGTAAAATAACCTTATTTATTTCAATTGAGTCTCTTACTCCTTTTTTCATATTAGGATCTAATCAATTTTAGATAATATTTTTATTTATTCCTAAAATATGAAAAAAAAGTATAAATTCTCAAATTTCTTCAGGTTTATGAATTCATTTGTCTTATTTGTATTTTTCTATCTAAGAATAGCTAAAGCTTGTGGTGGAGGTGATGATGCAGTTACTACTGAAGGAAATGTTGCTGAAAATGTAAAATCTTATCCACCAGAAGATGGTTACTACTGATTACACTTTAAATAAAGTGTTTTATTGTATTTTTATATATTATTATATTCTATTATTTAATAAACTCCAATCTATGTCAATCACTTAAATAAATTTCTTTTTCATTAATTATTTAATCTCTTAATAAATATATCAGAATTATAATTCTCTTGAGTTGCTATTACTATTCCTTTACTTAATAATTCTAATAATTCATAAAAACTAATAGCTTTTCTTAATCTGCTTCCTACACAAAGCTCGTTAAAATTATCTTCTACATCAAGATAATCTAATATACTCTGTTGAGATAAAACACAATCCGAAAAAGAAGGTTCAAACATAAAATTATCATTTTCTTTTTCATCATGAATAGATGATAAAATATTTGAACTTGTTCTATTTCTTAATATCTCTAATGATTCAACATTACTTCTTATATTTTGACTAGTATCAATATTAATTAATTTAAATATGGGATAATCTTTAATTGATAGATATTGATTTATTTCTGATTTAGTACTTAATTTTCTTTTCTTAGTTAATTTAACAAGTTTTTCTTCCTTTAATTCAATACTATCATCAAGGATTTCATTTTTATACTCATATGGTATATTATTATAAAATACTTCAGTATTCGTAACTTCCTCAATTTCAGTACAAAGACCCCCATCGTAAATATCTTCATCATCATCACTACTAAAATCCAAAGCTTTTTTTTTAACTACTACTTTTTTTTTAATCTTGTATTGTAGCATATTAAGAAGACCTGAAACTTCAGTCTCATAATATTTCATCTTTATAAGGTATATTCTTAGAACCCCTCTTAACATAAATGAATATAACCTTAGAGCATATGATTGGTCAAGTATTGTAATAAGTGTCTTCTCAATATCAATTTTATTAATTTCTTTCTTATTAATCTTCCTATTGTTATTTGTAGTTGATATATAATAAATCAAAGAAATGTCTGTTTTTACTTGCATTGATAATAATTCTTTTGCATAAAACATTTTTCTTTTAAGCTTTTTTGCATAAAATATCTTTTATGCATATAAAATTATTCTTAAATAATTTTGATCAATTGATAAATTGAATTATTTATTAGCACTATCAATGTTAAATAATTAGAAAAATTATAATTAATAAAAATTCAATTTAATTTATTAAAAATGTTTAAATATTAGAAAATCATATTTAATGAATAATAAAATCTTATTTAATTTATAATAGAATTCTTACTTTAATAAAATCATAGTTTAATAAATAATAGAATTCTTAGTTTAATAAAATCTTATTTAATGAATAATAGAATTCTTACTTAAGAAAATCATAGTTTAATAAATTATATAATTATTACTTTAATATTTTTTTGTTTAATAAATAATAGAATTCTTAGTTTAATAAAATATTGTTTAATAATAGAATTCTTACTTTAAGAAAATCTTCCAAAAAATTAATTTAAAATAAGCATTTTTTAAAACCTTTTTTCTATTGTGAAACATTGATTTATATAAATAAAAAATTAATTCTATTTAATAATGTTTTTTATTTTTAATTATTAAATCATAAAATATTTGATTATTCTGATACAAAAATTTAATATAAATAAATTAAAATGTGCATAAATATGCATAAAAAAATAGAAAATCATTTTAAAAATGAAGATGAATTTTTAGGGTACGATTTATGTTTACAAGAACCAAATATTGAATTAAAAAGATACAGAGATTCATTAATATTTTCAGGGAAAAAGAAGGTACCAAATAATATAATTGAAATAATTAAAACTGATTGGAAGCCTTATATAGGAATACTTTCTGATATATTTTATTTATCAGATGATTCTTATATAGATGAATTTATTTCTATATTGGAAATATACATTTCACATATAAAATATCCTTATACGTTTGAAAATATAAAAGTAATAAAAAATTATAAGAAAATAATTAAAGAATATAATAAAAAAATGAATATGAATATTATAATACATATTTTAGAAGATAATAGAAATTGTAAATGTGTATTAGCAATTAGAAAAGAATTATGTGATCAATATAAAGAAATGGATTCTATTTCTTTAATTAAGATTTTAGATAATAAGTCTTTAAAAGATAAGTTCATAATTTTTAATACATTATTAAAAAAAGAGAATATACCTGATGAAATATTTATGAAAGAAACTTTATATGAGAAAGACTTTTTAATATACTTGGGAATAATTATTTATAAAAAATATGAAAAAAATGAAGATGTTTTACAATTAATTAAATATGAAATATCATCAATTATGAATATAAATTCATTTTTGGATGTCTCTTTAACTTTAAAATCTGATACAAATAGAAAACTTATAGATATTCCTAAAATAATTAAGAATTTGGTAACTGAGAAAATTAATTTTAATGATTTATTAATATTACGTAATCTAAGTAGATCTATAAATTTATTAAGAAGTGAATTATTAAATTATCCAATAATGGAAATAATTTTGGATTATTTAAATAGAGATATAAAAATAGAAAGTTATTGTCCAGATGAAAGAGTTGATTATTCATTAATTTATGATATTTATAATAATGATTTTAATAATTTAACTAAAAAAATAATTTTAAATATTTTAACTAATCTTGTACTTGAATATGGAAATTATAGAGCAATATTTGTAGCTTATAATGGATTTGAAATAGTTGATAAATATAAAGAAAATTTTCCATTAGAAATATTAGAATTATATAAAAATTATCTTTATGATTCAGATTTAGAACATAAAAAGAAATTTCTTAAATACAAAGATGATTGGTATAAATTTTTCTTTATTATGTATGATAAAAAGATACATGAAATTTTATTTAATTTAATTAGGAATTTATCTTGTGATAAAATATTTATTAGTGATTATATAAAAAGTAAGGTATTTCAATTTCTTAATGATTCTGACTCATCAAATGTATTAATTCATATTCTTTATACTATTGGTAATTTAAGTGCCAATGATATAAAATTTAGAGATAAATTACTTAATGATAAGACTATTATTTTAAGATTAAAAAATCTTTTTTCTAAGACAGATCTTCATCTTCCTTTGTTATGGATAATTATTAATTTAACATGGATTGATGAAGGATATGAAGAAAGAGTTAAAATTTTAAATGAAGAAAATATTAGAGAGAATATATTAAAAATAGAGACAGATGATAGTGATATACTTGATAAGATAAATACAGCACTTGAAAATTTAAGGAATTGATATTTTTAATAAAAATATTTTTCCTTCTGAGAAATAAATTAAAAAATTGACATTTTTATATTGATATTCTCATAAAACTTATTAATATTCTTATATTGATATTCTCATAAGATTTATTGATATTCTCATAAGATTAGGATATTATCATTATTATTAGATTTATTGATATTCTCATAAGATTTATTAATATTCTTATAAGATTTATTGACATTCTTTTTAGATTTATTGATATTCTTATAAGATTTATTGACATTATTATAAAATTAGGATATTATCATAAGATTTATAAATTGATATTATTATTAGATTTATAGATATTATTATAAAATCTATATTTCAACATTCTCATAAGATTTATAGATATTCTCATAAAATCTATATTTCAACATTATTATAAGATTTATATTTCGACATAATTATAAAACATCTTTAATTAACTATTTAATTTCAAGATTTTTTATCTTTTATGTTTTTCTACCCCTTCATGGAAGAAGATATCTGGTACAAATTAAATAAACTTTTAGTAAGCCCAACACATGAACAAATAATGAGTATATTTGATCCTGATAGCTATATAAGACTCAATATGGTATACATATCACCAATACATCTTCAATTATTTAAAAATTATTTAATGAGATATGGATTAATTGAGATGTATATTAATAATCAAGGAATTGGTTTTATTTTTAGAAATTTCAGATTAAATTTCTTTGGTACAAATATTCTTACTTTGAAAAAGGGTACTAATAAGATTTGGTGTATAGAAATTAATTTTGATCCTACTATTGATGAGAATTGTGGTATTCCTATTATGAATGAGATTGAGCAATTTCTTAAAGGATGTGATGCTTTATTTTTTATGACTTATTTTGTTGATATTGATAAGGAGATACTTCATACTAGTCTTGTAGATAGTGTTGATTTTATGTATAAGAGGAATATACAAAGAAAGAAATAAATTTACATAGTACTTAGTTGGTATTATATTTTTTTATTAAATTCTATATAATATAGATCTTCGTATATAATTAATTTAAGATTATAAATTTGTAAATGACTTGGTATAGTAAAATTTAATAATACAGAGAAAATATTTATTTTATAGTAGAAAGATTTATTTGATATTAAAGAGATTTATTTTATATTAGAAAGATGTATTAAAAATGATAAGATTTATTTAATATTAGAAAGATGTATTAAAAATGATAAGATTTATTTAATAGTAGAAAGATGTATTTAATATTGGAAAGATTTATTTTATAGTAGAAAGATGTATTAAAAAATGATAAGATTCAATTAATATTATAAAGATGTATTTTAAATGATAAGATTTATTTAATAGTAGAAAGATGTATTTTAAAATGATAAATTTTATAACACAATCCTTTAAAATATTAAAATGACTAATTATTATAATATAAGAATTATTAAAAACCCTTTTTTTATGTATTTATTATAAAATTCTTCTTCTTTAAATAATTTGTTAGTTTTTTTCTCTTTTGTTTTTAACACCCTTGTTTTATGGAAGAAGCTAAGAACTTATTCAGTAAAATATACAAGAAAGTATCAGAAGCTTATGAGAAATTATTGGGAGGATTCATTCTTCAATTATTTACTAAACCATCTTCTATTCTTTTCCTTGGTATAGATAATGCTGGTAAAACTACATTAGTAAAGAAACTTAAGAATGGTGTTAATGATTCTTATATGCCCACACGCCATCCTAGTAAATCAGAAATAGAAATAGGAAATCTTAAAGCTACTGTTGTAGATTTGGGAGGTCATAGGGCTGCTCGTGTAGCATGGACAAATTATTTTTATAATTGTGATGGTATAATTTTTATAGTAGATGTACATGATGAAGAAAGATTTGAAGAAGTACGTGAAGCTTATCAAGAAGTTCGTAAGTTAGAGAAAAAAGCTCCTATTGCTGTGCTTATGAATAAGATAGATTTAGTTGGAAAGACTGAAGATGATTATGAATGGACTGAGTATATCAAAAGTAGTACTGGAATTTATGATCATCCAGGGGATGCATTAGAACAACCTGTTAATGTAAGTTATGTAAGTATAACTAATGAAAATAGTGAAGTATTGACAGGACCATTAGCTATGTCATTTAAATGGCTTGAGATGATGATAAACAGATCTAAGAAATAAAAATTTATTTCATATATTTTAACTTTTATATTTATGCATATAATTAAGAATGACGTATAAATTTCATATATAAAAGCTTATATTCAATTAATTACTTTAAAGAAATTATTAAGAAAAGTCAGTAAGAAATTATTAATAAAAGTAAGTAAGGAACTATTAAGAAAAGTCAATAAGAAATGATTAAGAAAAGTAAGTAAGAAATAATTAAGAAAAATATCTAGTCTTTGATACTCACTTGAAAACATCCCTAAAGATAATTTATTTTTAGTACTTTAAAAAATTTAATTAACTGTAAATCCTTGATTTTTAAGATGTCTAAACATTCTAGCATCTTCTTTCCCAAGTTCTTCTGAATTATGCTTTTTAATAGGAGACATCCAATTCTCATTTTTTAAGAAAGGGTAATCTGGATGAGTAACAGTAATTCCTTCACTTATTAAATGTCTAGCCATTCTTATATCTTCATCACGAAGAGCTTGTTTTAAATCAGCATTAATAGTTAGAATAAATCTTAGTATAAAAAATATTAACATAAGAATTTTAAGTAATGTATTTTATAACAAAAAAATCTGTAACAAATGTTTCGTATCAAATAAAACATTTAAAAAATATCTTCAAATTAAAATATTAATAAAGTTTTTTTCTTAGTATATTTTTTATTAGTATAATTTTTATTAGTATAATTTTATTAGTATATTTTCTTAGTATATTTTCTTAGTATAATTTTATTAGTATATTTTCTTATTATTTTAACAGAGTGTTATTAACAAAGTATTTTTATTAATATATTTTTAACAAAATATTTATTTTACATTAGCTTCCTATCAATTATTTTACATACTAATATTTATTTTACATTATAATATTTATTTTACATTAGCATCCTATCATATTATTTTACATACTAATATTTATTTTACATTATAATATCTATTTCACATACTAATATTAATTTTACTTTAATGTCCTACAATATTCAAATTTTGCACCCTTATTTTTATGCATAATAATATAAATGTAGAAATCCGCATAAAACCTGCACTCGAATCATCAATAGAAACTACGAACAATACTTTACAAGTAGGAACTAAGAAATATAATTTTAATAGAGTACACTTAACAACAACACAAAGACAAATGTTTGAAGGAAGTATTCTCAATCTTCTTAAATCTTTTATAAATGGATACAATTGTACAGTCTTAGCTTATGGACAAACTGGATCAGGTAAGACTTATACAATGGGAATAAGTCCAAATGATACATCAGGAATAGTACCAAAATCTCTTGAATATTTATTTAATAATCAAGTAAAACTTACTTGTACATTTATAGAAGTTTATAACGAAGATGTTATAGATTTACTTAGTGATCATAAAATTCCTTTAAGTATTCGTGAAGTAAAAGGAGATATTTGTATAGCAGGTGCTACTGAAATAGATCTTGGGAGTGTAGAAGAAGGATTGAATGTTTTAAGAAAAGGATGTATGGAACGAACAACTAAATGTACAAAAATGAATTCTGAATCTTCAAGATCTCATGCTATTTTTAGTATATTTTATAGAAAAGAAGAAGAAGGTAAATCAATAACATCAAAATTTTCATTTGTAGATTTAGCAGGATCTGAGAGATTAAAAAGAACAATGTGTGTAGGTGATAGAGTAAAAGAATCTATATCAATAAATGGAGGACTTTTAGCTTTAGGAAATGTAATATCAGCTTTATATAAGAAATCTAAACATGTACCATTTAGAGATAGTAAATTAACTAGAATATTACAAAGTTGTCTTAATGGTCGTGTACTTATGATAGCTTGTATAAGTGCTTTACATACAGATATGAATGAAACAAATAACACATTAAAATATGCAAATAGAGCTGCTAGTATACAAACAAATGTACGAAGAAATATTGAAGTAGATAATAGTAGAATGGAACTTATAAGATTAAAAAAGGAAGTACATAAATTAAGAAATGAGAATCAAATACTTAAAGAAAGGATTAGAAAATCTGGACATGTCAATACAGAAGAATTAGTTAAAGAAAATAGAATTTTAAAAAATAAATTAGAGTATGAAATGGGAAAAAAAGAGAAGAGTGAAGATTTAGCACAAGAAATTGTTAAACATCCATTTGTACAGAATTTAATTAATGAAAATGAAAAAATTAAGAAAGAATTTGAAGATTTTAAAAAGAATTATAATCAATTAAATAATAATTATAAAAAAGGAATAAATTGTGATGTAAAAGATAATCAATTAAATAATAATTATAAAAAAGGAATAAATTGTAATGTAAAAGATAATCAATCAAATAATGATCATGTAAATAATAATTATAATGAAGAAATAAGTGATTACAAACAAGATTATAATGAAAGAATAAATTGTCATGTAAAAGATAATCATGAAATAATAAATAATTTTAAAGATGATATGAAAGAATTGAATATTAAAGAGATCGAAAATAATATCAATAAAATAGATAGTATAAATAAAATAGGGAATATAAATAATCAAGTAAATGAACATCATTTTAATAAAACAAATGAATATAAAGATAATATAAAAGAACACCATTTAAATAAGAAAGAACACCATTCAAATAAGAAAGAAAATAATAAATTTTCATGGGGAGATAATAAACACGTCACTTTTGATATATCTCCTCCTAAGAAAAAGAGTACATTATGGACCCCTCGTAAAGAGAAAGTTTTAATGGATACTCAATCTAAGGATAAAATTTCAGGTTACATACCTCATTCTATGAATATTTATAAAAATAAGCTTATTTTTTCATCTATGGATAATAAAGTAAGAATATATGATAAATCTATAATAGATTTATTTAGTGATACTGGAGTAAAGATTATAGAAGTAGATGATAATATTTATTATTCTACTAGAATGATACTTAAACAATACGATACTAGAATAAAAAATAATACTCCTTTGTATGCATATAAGAATGAAATATCATGTATACATAAATCTAATAATTTAATTTATACTGGACATGAAGATGGTAGTCTTAGTATATTAGATATAAGAAATATGAAAATTAAAAATGATAGAATACATTCTGGGACAATATTTTGTATCGAACAACAAAAAGATATAATTTATACAGCTAGTAGAGATCATGATATAAAAATGTTAAATTCAAATATTAAAAAACTTCTGACTCCTCCTCATTATGACAGTGTACATTCCTTACTTATTTATAAAGAAGATTTAATAAGTTTAGGAAGAGATTGTGCATTAAAAAGATGGAGAAATGGGGAAATAATAAAAACAGTTCCTAATGCACATTCTTCATGGATAAAGTGTGGATCAGCACTTGAAGATTCATTCGTCACTGGATCTAAGAATGGTACATTAAGATATTGGGATTATTGTGATAATAGTGTATTCTGTGTAGGAAGTTATAAAGTTAATGGATCAATTTTATGTATGGTAAGATATGGGAATGGAATTTATGTAGCTTCACAAAATAAGGAGATTAATTATATAGAAAGTTTTTATAGAATATAATTAATTTAAAAAAATAATGACCAAAATAGAAACTGAAAAATATTATTTACCCATATTTATGAATAAGAAAGATTTATTTGGAATATTAATTTTAATAATTTTAATTATTTGTTGTATAAAGATATATGAAAGTAAAAGTAATGAAGATAATAAAAATAGTGAAAATAATAAAAGTAATGAAAGTGATAAAAGTGATAAGAGTAATGAAAGTGATAAAAGTAGTGAAAGTGATAAAAGTAGTGAAGATTATGATAGTCAAGAATTTAATACAAATGATAGTAAAAGTAATGAAGGTGATAAAAATAATGAATTTAATAAAGAATATGATAGTAGAAAAATTGAAGGTGATAAAAATAATACTAATGAATTTAATAAAAATGATACTAATAAGGAGTACAACATCAGTGATAATAAAGAATATAAAAATGATACTAATAATAAAAATAATAGTCAAGAATTTGATAAAAATGATACTAAAGAATTTAATAAAAAAGATACACCCCCTCTAAAAATTCCACAAGCCTATTTTAAATATTTATATAAGCTTTATAATAATTCATCCGATTATAATAATTTTGATTATTTTATGTTCAATCTTATTCCTTCATATATGATTGAAATAGAAAATTTTATGGGATCTTTAAATGGAAATAAATTTCAACTAAAAGAAGAAGAATTTAATAATTTAAAAATGATGGTCTTTGTTTCATTTAGAAATAAATTAGTAGATGAATTAATTTATATATTTGAATATTTTAAAGATTTAAGAAAACATAAGAGAATAAAAATATTAGTTCAAGCTTTTGATAATTTATTATCAAATTATTGTGAATTTATGGTAGATGATAATTTAGATGATTTATGGAATGATATTTATATATTAGATAATTTAATTGATAATACACTTATGAATTGTGATATTAAGAATAAATGTAATACTGTAGTGATTATATTATATAAGTTATTGACAATACTTAATGAAAATAATATTTATAAATTAATTGGATTTAATATATTTTTAAATACAAAAGATTTAAATAATTATGTATCTTTAAATATTGAAGAAGAAAAAAGAAATATAAAAATAACACTTAAAAATATATTTCATACAATAATAGATTTATCTAATGATTTATTAAGAATGGAAAATGAAGAAAGTGAAAAAGAAGAGAATGATTTTAAAAAGTTTTATGATGATAATGAAGATATTGAAGATTGGTTAGATAAAGTAGATATTAAAAAAGTAATAGATAATGAAGAAGTATTGAATGAAATAGGTAGAGAATGTAAATGTTTAGAAAAATGTTTCTGTGGAATATATTATTTCAATTTTTTAATATATAAATGTAATATGATGAAATCTCTAAGTGTAAGTTTTAAATTTGAACCAATAACTAAATATGGACTCTCTTTAAAAAATCTAATAGATTTAATAATGAGAATAACTCGAAATATAATTTATGCTAGGAATGTCTTCCATTACACATCTATTAATTATAAAGATGATAATAAAAAATGTATAAAAATTCTTGATAGTGTATTGGAAATATTTGAAAATAATTATAATATTTCAGAAGAACTTAATAAAGAATTGAACAAAGAAAATAATTTTGTGTATGATAGATTATCATTTAGTCTGGTGATTAATATAATTAACAATATTAATAATGAAGTAATAATCATATCTAATAAAATTAAAGAGATGATAAAAAATAGTGAAAAGAAGAATAGTTGATTTATGAAGTAGTCTTATTATATTTTAGTATGGAGTAGAATCTTTTATATCTTGGTTGTAATTTAAGAAGTTATTTTAAATATATTATTTTAAGGAATAAATAATTAATTTTAGGAATAAATAATTAATTTTAGGAATAAATGGTTATTTTAGTAATAAATGATTATTTTTATATATATATTTAAAAGAATAAATGTTTATTTTTAGGAATAAATGTTATTTTTAGGTTACTATTTAAGGGAGTATTTTCTTATTTTTAAGAATAAATGATTATTTTTAGATATATTATTTAAAGGAATAAATGCTTATTTTTATATATATACTATTTAAAAAAATATACTGTTATTTTTAGGAATATATTGTTAAATTACCAAAGAGATATATAATATTAAATATATTTTATTAAATACACTTTTATTGATAAATTCCGTTTCATGACGTCAGTTTTTTTATAAAGTTTATTTTTAAAAAATTATTAATTTTATGTCAAATATCTCAAAAATTAATAAATCAACTGTTATTAATATTAATTAATTTAGAATAGTTTTGTTTGTATTTATAAACAAATTATAATATTTTACATACAAAAATGTTACATTTTTAAAATTTAATAAATTGTACAATTATAATCTAAAATATTAAAAATACAGTTTTTACCCTTTAAGATATGAAATTCAGGCACAAATTTCTAATTTTTACTATAAGTATATTTTTACTAATTATGATATATATTTATAAAGACAATATAGATGATGATAAAAATCCTAGTGGAGAATTTAATAAACCCAGTGATGAAATTAATTCTAAAAAAATGAAGAATAAAAAAGTTAATCAAGGTTTAAAAAAAAATTCTATAATAAATTTAGATAATATTAATGAATTAGACTTTATAATTAATCGTTGTTCTGTATGGAAATATTTTAATAATGATGGATATGAAAAAATTGAATCATTTAACGATATAGATAAGATTAAATTATCGTATATATTTTTAAGAGATGGTTTAAAAAAGAATAATCCGGTCTACAATGAAAAAAAAACTAAAGAGATTTGTATAAACTTAATAAGAAAAATTAATGAATCAGTTATAGAAATATTTTTTAGAAAAATAAACAAGTGGTTTTCTTTATCTAAAGAAAAAAAAATAATATTTAAAAATCTATGTAAAATATTGATATCTATTCAGAATTCTCTTAATGAAGCTTATAAAGATATTTTCAATACACCTAATTATTTAAAAAATATAAATGAGTTAATAAATATTATTGAAAAATTAACTGATGATGAAGATAAAAATCTAATACAAAGTAATTTATACTTCATAACACGTATAAAAATAGTTTTTGATTTATTAGATTCATTTGAAATATATATAGAATGTGTTGTATACTATTATATGCTAAATAAAAAATATAAAATGAAAAAAGATAGGTATTCAGAAAATATGTCGACTGATCTATCAGAAACTCTTGTCAAAGATATTAATTTAATATATTTAGAAGATTTATATATGAAACTTATCGAATTTTATTATAAAAAAAACTCGAATAGTTTATTTGTTAAAACAAAAAGGGTTTTTAATAATTTTTTAAGATATTTTTGGAAAGGAAAAAATCATAAAGATATTTTAAATGATGAAAATATTTTAAAAAATAGAAATGATTATTTATTAAAGATAAAAGAAGTTTGTCATATGAAACATTTTATTATTATAAATAAAATAATAAATATAATGTAATGTAAATGTAAATTAAAATATTAAAAATATATAATTTTCAATATAAATTAACTTATTGTATAGAAATTTTTTAATTTAATAAAACTAAATATCTTGTTTTATGTATTTATTTTTAACAAATAGCCTTATAAAATATTTTGAAATTTGATAATTTTTTGATGTTATATTAGATATTTTAAAATTTAATTAAATCATAATAAATAAATTATTTTACATTTATGTGTGATAAAACATTAGTTTAGAACCTTAAAATTTCTATTTGTATTAATGAAAGCTTTTTATAATCATCATAATATTTAAAAAAGATTCTCCTAATATAAAAAGAGAAAATAATTACGTTTTACATAAAAGAGTTATATTTATTAGCATATTAATATGTTTACATTTGTGACAAGATTTAACTAAAATCTATTTATTAACATATTAATTAATAAACTGTCAGAATTAATAATATTCTTAATATAGTGAGTCATTAGTGAAATTAAGATGTATACAAGAAATGTGTATATACATACCTTATATTAAAAAAGATTCTTATGGAAATATTATATAAAAAATACAATTCAATTATAAAAAGAAAGTACTTTTTAATGATACTTCGTATGAAAAAAAATTAATTAAACTTTCTAAATTGACAGAATAATTTAAAAATAAAAAAATATCATAAAAGCAGAAATTATTTTGAAATTATAAAAGTTTATCATATGATGATTAATTTTTTTTATGGTAATTACTCATCTCAATAACGACTTTTATCATTTTAGAATACTTAAAGTTACTAAGATTTAGACTAAAGAACAAGAAAAATTAAGTAAGAACACGTTTAAGAATCACTAACTTTTATGGCATTCTAAATTAACATTTACGAAATATATTTTAAATGGCGGAAATAAAGCTTAAAGAAATGGAAGATTTATATAAAAGGACGAAAGAAAGAAGAATAAATTGATAATATAAATAAACCAGGTACACCTAATATTATAAGAAATTTGTAGCTTTATGACTTGATACATGCATGGGAACTTATGATGAGATAAAAAATTACAAGAAGATTTAATTGAATATAAAAAATTCTAAAAGCCATAGTTCTAACCTACCCTAAAGCTGATGCTCGTTGTTTTGATAATGTTTGAGTAATTTGAATTATTAAACTAATAATTTATTATTTATATAAAAAATTCTCTATATAGAAAAAAAAAATTACTGTTTTTATATTATATAATAATACAAAAAGATTTAATTTAAACTAATAATTTATTATTTATATAGAAAAAAGAAATTACTGCTTTTATATCATATAATAATACAAAAAGATTTAATTTAAATAAATTATTTTTTGATATTTTTAGTATGTTAAATATATTGATAAATCATTAATATAAACAAATAAAATAAAAAATATTTTCTATAAATCATAGAAAGATTCCTTATTTTTATATCCTTTATTAAAGGAGATCTTTATAAATAAAATCTGTTTTTTTGTATCCTATGTGTGATCCATGCTGTCTTGTAGTAGGATGTAACCCAAGAAGTAAGTCTATTGATAGACCAAATGGATACGATCAACTTCCAGAGAAAATTATATGCCCACATTGTTCACAAATATCAAGACCTTTATATAAAAAAGATGATTACATATTCACATTATGTTTTATACCACTATGGCCTTGTGGAACTTCTGCTCCTTATGTAGCATGTCAAAATTGTTATATAGGGGTAGGTATGGTAAGAGGGAATCCCTGTAGATCTTGTCATGTCTCACATACTTTTGATTGTGATTATTGTCCTAATTGTGGTACTAAAATAGGAGAAGGGGAATCTAGAACACTTAGCGTTCATTAAATATTTAACAAAATTTGATTTTTATTTTATTAAATGGTAATCTTTAGTTATAAAATTCGTATTTTAACTTATAAAATAAATAGTAAAACAAAATATTTAAAATATCAATACAATTATTTCTACTTTAATTTTTTGAAATACTTCTTGATCAAAGAAATGAACATTTGATACATCACCTGTGTTAATAGTTTTATTTTTATTCGTTTCAGACATCCTAAAAAACTAGGGTTCTTATTATAAAATTTTTAAAATATCAACAATCTGAGTTTGAATATCTCACTAGGAATACTTTAAAACTTTATAATGAAGAATTTATATCAACTATAGAAATTATTAATTAGTAGAAAGATTTAAATACATTAACATTAAAAGAAAAAGAATCACTGATTTTAAAAAGAAAATAATTGAATATGAATTAGATTTAATACATAAATATAAGACTAAATTATTTTATAGGTTATTAGATGGAAGAATGTAATTATTATATATCATATATAGTAGAGAGAATCATCATAATAAGAAGTGCGAACTTATTCTATTAAGAATAGAAGAAGTGTATAAAAATTGAAACAGTCATAAACAATTTTATGGATTCGAGTAAGATCATTAAATAAAATAAAATTATCATTTCATATAATTATTATAATGATAATTTTAGATTAAATAGAAAATTAATTGTCTTGTTTAAATTTTTTATAAAATTATCTTTTTAATTAATAAATTCATAACAAAGGTGATTTTAATAATCATTTTTTTATAATTAAAATATATTAGTAAATGACTATGTTAAATTAATAGTTAAATATCACAAAAAAATGATTAATACACTTCGATTTGTTTATTTGATCAATCTAAAAAGCTTAATTTTTTATCAAAATGTTGTCAACAAACTAGTTTTTAAATGTAAATCATTTTAGGATAAAAACCAAAAAGGAAACTAGTGATGATTATATTTATCCTGATAACTTTTCTTATTTTGTTAGTATTATTATAAAAATTTCTAGTTTAATTTATTTTATTTGGGTTATCTTTTATTTTTGAAGTTAATTAAAAAATTTACTAAGTATATTTTACTCTTGTACTTATTTTTATATTTTCAATATCTTATACTTCCTATTTTTATTTGCTCGTAGAGTTTAATTAATATCTCTTCGAAATATGAAAGCATTCCTGATAAAAATTCTTGTCAAAATTTCATTTTAAGATTCTTAAGCGTTATTTTAAACATGATTAATTGAAATAAGTCTCTACTTATTCAACAAGCATTATTTTGTAATACAAGTATTTTAAAAATTAATAATTTTTTATTTTATGAAAGTAAATCTTACAAATCTATTTTAATTTAATATTTTTATTAAAATATAAACAAAAAAAATGATAAATTAAATGATACACAATAAAAATTTATGATTATTATAAAAAATTTATTTTACCCTAAATCATGATTTTCTTGTTATATTTTTATAATATACTTACTTCATTAACAAGAAAAAAATCAAGAATACCAAGAAGAAATTCTTCTTTCAATAATGATTTGGTTATAAACAAATATGTCTCAAATAATACATTAGATTATGATAATAAGTTAGAAAAGTTTGAAATGGAACTTATGATAAAAAAAGAAGAAAATGAACTTCGTGAGTTTGAGAGAATAGAAAAGGAAATAGAAGAAGAAGAAAAAAATAAATTTCTTGAGCTTGGGAGAATAAAAAAGGAAATAGAAGAAGAAGAAAAAAAAGAAGATTATAGAAATAAGAAAAAAGCTAATCATCATAATTGTAGAAGACTTAAATACGAATTTGAACTTCAATTACATGATATGATGAGTCAAAGAAAAATATCACCAGCTAATTGTGATTTGATTATTGAATCTTTAGAAATTTGTTTTGATAATTTTTTAAAGATATTTAGTGATTTAAAATCGAATGATCCTGATTTATTAAAATTTGAATCTGCATTAAACCAAAAGGTTAAGAAAATTCTATTAGAATTTACATATATTATGATGAATAATTTTAAAACGTCAAGAAATTACGAAATCATGGTCTATTTAGATAGAATAGCAAAAAATTTAAAAAAAAGACACAACCAAGATGGAAGATTATTGTATGAAACTGCTGAATCTTTACAAAAAAGTGATCCAAATAATGATCTTTTATTTATATACTGCTGTTCTATTAGACAATTTTCGCAATTTGATACAAATATGCTAAATTTATTTTTTTCCTTATACGTATATTTTTATAGACACATTTCATCAAAAAATCAAATTTTTAATTTTGAAGATATTAGTCTTAGGTTTGAAAGGCTTTGTAATTACAATTTACATTTTTTAAAAAATTTGTTAACTACAATTGAGCATATCAATGATGGAACGCAAATAAATAATGATATTATCGTAAAATTTTGTAAAAATTTGATCGAGCATTATGAAAAATCGAATGTATCTTTCAAAGAATATTTCGAATCTTGGGATAGATTGTTTAGCGTATTAAGTAGAATAAAACATAAATAAAAAATTTAAAAATATTCTTTATACTAACCTAAATACATATTTTTAATTATGAATTATTTTGAGATAAATAGCTTTTTTTCAGATGCAATGAAACATTATTTTTAAAGTTAAAAATATCAATCAAAGCAGCGAGCATCAGCTTTATATAGATTATATACATGGATTTCAATTATTTTCCACTAAGAAATTTTTTTATTTTTGAAGCTTGATTAAATTATGTCTATACTGATGAATTAAATTATGATATATTATTTTCTCAAATATATTTTACCTTTCGTCTAAATTTTTTTCTGAGCATGCCACATGTATCACAATACTTCATACTTCTAGTATCTTTAACACACCTCTCACATTGAATATCATCATAAGATCTAATTTTACTTTTGCAATCGTAACAAGCCAAAAAAGGCTGACTAGTATAAATATTGATATTTCCCATACAAATTATGAAGTCATATGAATCTACTACAAATGCTGGGCTGGTTTTTGATTTACATTCTCTGCATATAATTATTTCAGGTAGTCTTATTATTGCTCCTGGATTATATACATACCTTTTTGTGTACGATATACCTAGTAAATTACAACAGATGTTCATAATTTATATTCGTGGGAAATTTTATTTATTTTTTACACTGTTTCATATTAAAAAACACTTTGTTTGTTTATATTGTGTTGTAATTTGTTTTGCGACAAAAATTCAAATAAAAGATTATTAGATACTTAAATGTGATATTATTTATAATTTAATTTATAGTAGTGCTTGGATTTAATATAGGATTAGATGATGTTTATAAATATTATTATTATGGCATTAAAGAAATATATAGAATGAAGCTTTGAAAAAATATTTGTTTATTATCATAACGAATCATTGTAAGAATTTGAGAAAACTCCAACAAGTACACATAGAAGAAAGCAAAGACTCTAATAATAGTATAATAATAATATATACTAGAAATTTTATTTAATTAATTAAGTGAAAGATTTTTAAGAATTTAACTCGACAAAGGTTAAATCATTATTATATTATCAAAATAATAAGTTGATTTTTTCTTAATAATTTTCAATACTTCGTGAGTTATTTCAAAAAAATTATTTTTTTCTTTATCTACAAACCAAAAAAAGATTTAAATAATTATTGCAGGATTCTTTAGCATTTATAAATTATAAGCTAGCCTCTGATCGCTTTCATAAAGTCATTATAATATTTATTTTTGGGTTATTTTTTTCTCAGTTTCATTTATTCTTTAGTTTACTTTATTTATATTTAAAAATCAATAATAATTGAACTAAATTTCTGTAACTAACAGGTTCATTCATTTTCTTAATTATCTTTGCCTTTAACTCTTTTCATTTTTATATTATACGTCATTATATTTGCAAATGGCGTAGATAAATTAAAAAGTATACCATTTCTTATTTACTCCTGACACTTCTTGTCTGGAAGAGGAAGTCTTAATAACAGTTGAGATTTTCTTTTAACATGCATAATTAATATTCTAAAATGAGCTAGTTAAATTATTTAAGAATATTTGAAGAATTTGTATTTATCTATAATATAAATTCATATCATATATTTCTGTATTGTATCATTAGTAAAGTTTTTTTAATACTATCACTTATCTAAAATAATTTAATTTAGAATTAAAATTATTTTTTCAGTATTCTTATTACACATTTATTAATTCTTTCTGTTATCATTGATTTTTTGTAATTGAAATTTTAATATAAAAAATAAATTTTTATTATTTTACCCCAAAATACAGAAATCCGTTTGAATTTTCATACCAAAGGCAAGAGTAGATTCAGGAAGCCGCCTTGAAGAAATAACTTGAGAGTATCTTATAAGTACAAAAAGGAGGAAAGTAAAGTAATAAGACTTTATGACCGGTTGGGGTCATTTGTACTAAAATGAATTCCTACATTTTTCTGTCATTATGAGACCAAAAACCTAACATTAATTCTTAAATAATTATTTATTATTTTCCTTTAAGATGAATGACATTAATCTAATTTATTTAAAGCATAACACATATCGAATTTTATATAAAAAAATTAACTGTATAATTTATAAGACTGGAGATAAAAAATTATAATTTCTAATTACTATTAGATATTTCAAATAATTTAATTTGTTTTTATAATATTTTCGATTTTGAACAAGTAATATTTATATAAGAAAGCATCATAATATATTGTTTTGAATTGTTATTTGTTGTAAATTAAAATTCTTAAGATTTTTACTACACTCATAACTGTATCACTTTAAACTTCTCATTATTATGTCAGTGATGAATTTATGACTCAATAGAAAAACTTAAATTTATGTTGAAGAAATAAGTTTTATAAATAAAATCATAAATATTGAAATATCAATTTGTTTTCAATTATGAATAAATTTGTATAAAATTAATTTATTTAAAGTGTAGCGAACTTAGCATACCTTGCAGAAATTAAAGCAAAGAATGATATTTTATCTGAATCAGATATAAATATATTATCTCCAGTAAGATATTTAGCACAATCTTCAGTGAAGCAATAGGGAGCATACTCTCCAATTTCTTTTATAGCTTCAACATTTTCTTTAATAAACTTCTTTTCATCTTCATCCAAATTAAATATTATCTTACCATTTAAATTAGATAAAGAAAAAACGACGAAGCACTTAAAATAGTCAACAGCAGCTTTAACTCTAGATGGACTTTCATTAGTTGATTTAATAATTAAATCCACCTTTCGCCTGACATTCATATAGTGTTCTTCAGAAAACTTGCTACCATCGTTAAGAGTAAAATTCGTCAACAATTTTTTTTGTGCACTTAAAAAGAAATATTCAGTTAATGCAAGAGCCTTACTAGTTTTTTTATCAAGAATTGAATTTTTTTGTCTTAAATGAGCTGCTTCATCTTGAATACGACCTCCAAAAGCAATTTGGGATTCTAAGTCATATTTCATAAAAAAGATGGCGTATATTACACTGATAATAATATATATGATAATACCAAGTAAAATATAAAGCGTAATCTTACCACATGATGCCATATTAAGGGCAAGGCTGTATTTTATTTAAATATTTTTTTTTGGCTAATTGAATCAATTTTATAAAAAATAAAAGGAGTCAAAAATATTATTATTTAAATTAATTTTTAGAATAACCGAATCTACTTCTAAACAAAATAATTTCTTTTTTTAAGTTTTTTTTAATTTACTCGATATTTTTTGACTTTTTGATATTTGTGACATTAATTAAAAAAATAAATAAATTTTAACATGCAGCCGAATCGAAAAATAATTTTTTATTTCAAAGATATAATAATAAATATCTTGTTTATGAGAAATAGTTTATTTTTTTACGTAATATTATTTTCAAATACTCTTTGTTTTAATATTTAATACGTCAATGGATGTAATTTTCTAATTTTTTAGAAAAATATTCTAAAATCTGTCATTTAAATTTTATTTCAAAAATGAGATAAATAATTATGCATTATAGTAGAATATCAGAAGGAACAGATTCTAGTATAATTGAATTATTTTATTGATAATTTATTATTTAAAGATTTATAGTATTAGAAATATAGTTTTATGTTATGTTATTATCCAATATCTTAACATCTCCTTTAACCTTCATTACTTAAGATGTCTATATAAAATATTAATAAAATAAAAATATTTATGAGACAAAATAAATCGTTTAATTGAAAAATATTTTTAATCTATAATCCCAAAATACACTGATAATAAAAAATATTTATGACCCTGATACGCCTCAAAAAATTTAAAAGAGCTCTTAGAGAGGGTAACTCCAGTAGAAGGATTTTCATTAGATGTATCAAATTCTAAAATATAAATAGCTTCATACGTAAATTGTTTTTAGTTTATAAGAGAAAAAGCATAAGCCACTAAAAATTTTAAATATAATTGTCGAGTACTCTCTTATTATTGTTGAAAGGTATTTAAAATATTTTATTATTTTACCCCATGCAGGAAGAAAGCAAATCAAGCAACAGCATTATTGACAATAATAATTCGTGTTGAACATTATCATGCTATTAAGATTTTGCTCGTAAGTTATAAAAGATTAAATTTTGTTATTTATAATTTAACTAGGAATATTTTTTATCCTATTTTTGATATTTCGTTTATCAAAAAGAATTCAATCATTTTACCCATTTTTTAACGACTAAATTTTTGATAGACTGTAAATTGGTTAATAGTTCAAAGCTTTAAAAAATATACTTACTAAAATAGGCTTATAATAGCAAGAATTTATCTATATGATACAGTAATACAATTAATGCTTATAATTGAGGTTATAAATTTTAGAAAACATAGTAATAAATAAAGGAAATGCTGTCAATATATTTGATTATCAAGAAGGAATTATAATTTCACTTGATGACATACCAAAATGAATTAAAGGGATCAAAAAATTATGAACAAATTATATTATTATTGTCGTAGTCAAGTGATGACTTATAATTTTACTTATTATATGTTCTTCTATTAGAATAAATATTATAGAATATTTTACCAATATAAAAAGATGACAGACTCAAACATATTATAAATGATTCGTATATTATAAATAAACTGGTGTTATTTTTTATATTGTGCTCTAAGATAGATTAGAGATTTTCTTTGCTGATTGATAAAGAATGAAATAGTAAATAGCTTTTATATTTAAATTTAGAAAAAATTAAATAATGCATCTATAATTAAGTGAAAGTACTGAATCTAGTATTTATTTATTAAAATAATAAATTTGTTTTAAATACTAACAAATAGTTGACTTTTAAAAATTTCTTCAGTTGATAAAAAAAATTTAAAAAATCTTAAAAATTTATTTAAAAACTAGCATATATAGAATATCTTGCAGAAAGCAAAGCCACAAATGATGTCTTATCGGATTCAGATATAAACACATTATTTTCAGTTAAATAGTTAGCACAATCTGTTGTAAAATTTTTATAAGCAAATTCTCTCAATAGTTTAAAAACATTAGCATTATTATTGATGAACTTTATTTCTTCAGCATGTAAATTAAATATTAACTTATTATCTGATTCAGAGATAGAATATCTATAAAAATGGTTATAATAGTCCTCCTGGAGCATCTTTTTCATAATTATTGGAGTATTATTATCATTTGCAGTTCTTATTTTTTTATTAGTTTTAAAGTATTGTTCACTAGATAGTTTTTGACCATCATTAAGAATAAACTGTGTTATTAAATCTTTTGGTGAATTCAACACTATAGATAGAGCAAAAACAATAGACTTACAAGTTTTACGGTCAAAGCTTTCATTATTTTCTTTTACAATTCTAACCATTCCTTCTATAGGACTTTCAAAAACTTCTTCAGAATCAAAGCTATATTTATAGAAGAAATTATTGTATATGGAAGTAATAATGATCAAAGCAATGACAATTAGAACAATGTATAATATAATTTTCTTGCAAGATACCATAAATCGGGGTAATTATTTTTTTATTTATATATTTTTGATAAATTTAATTTTAATCATTATATTAAAAAAATAATCTTGAAAATGAAATTATCTAACTTATATTACAAATAAAAATGTTTCTAATTTTAAATTAAAAATTAAAAATTAATTTATATTCATATATCATTTCTCCTTTTGTAAATATCAAATTTAAGATGCTATAATTAAATTAAAACAAAACTTAACGAAGTAAGTATCCAAATATATAAAAATTTTGAAATTCAATATTTTTTTATTTGTTTATTTTTTAATCTAAAATAATAAAAATACATTATTGTATGAGAATGAAAAAGTAATAGTTAGTGTTTTTATAAGAAATTTTAAATTGATAAAACAAACTTTAAGAAACATTTTATTATTTTTATATGTTATCATTACTAACACAAATATAACGAAATACTTATCCATCAAAACAATATATTATTAAATATAAAGGAATAAATCTTCTACTTCAACTATGATGTAGAGTTGTAAATCAATACGTGGATTTTTCAAATATTAAATTTCTACGAGTCATATGATTTTTAATATAAATATAAATAACTTTTAACTTACAGTATTTTAATATGAAAATTTAAATCTTTATACACTCTCCTTAAATCTATTATATAAAAAATTATGACTCAAATTTAATATATTTATGTTTTTTGAATTGCCTCCTTAAATAAAGATAACAATCATCAGTGGAATAATACTATCACTCATTTACATGTATCTTATTACACTATTTTTTCTAATTTTTGTTTAGTTTATATCGATAATAACATTAAAATAACTATCAGGATTTTAATAGAGATGTTTATTACGGACATCAAAATCACTAATTATTCTTACTTATATTTAAGACATTAGCCTAGATAATAATATCTTTGACACAAATAATGAATTATATATAAATTAATAAGTAATATTATTTTACTAAATACTATAAATATAATTAAATCGAGACCATTATATTTTTAAATTATTTTATATTTGTAGGTATTGAATTATAATATTAATTTTTATTGAATAATTTCTTGTTTTAGTACACAATAATTTATAATATTTCAGATACTTTAATAAATTTATATTTGATATATTAAAGTAGAGAATTAGATTTATGGAAGATATTGAATGAATAAAGTTAAATAATTAGATACTTTAATTTATTTATATTTGATATAATAAAGTGAAGATATGAATATTTTAGTGAATGAAGTTAAATAATTAGATACTTTGATAAAATGAAGATACAAATTTATGAAAGAATAAATTGTACATACCTTGCTGCATTTAGATCTATAGATGATACAGCAGAACTATCAGATTCAAAAATATAAAAATTTTTATCAGTTAAATATTTAACAGTATCTTCTTTAAAAAACATTTCTGCATTTTTTCCTATTTGGTTGATCAATAATTCATTATTTTTAATAAACTCCTTTTCTTCTTCAGTCACCTTGTAAATAATTTTATCTTTTGATCTTGTAGTCATAAAAGTTAAGAAATATTTGATAGCATCTTCACGAAATGTTTCATATTTATGATGATCTTTATTTTTAACAAATATATCAATCTTCCTTAAACCATATTCTACTTGTTTTTTAGTTATTCTAATACCTTTAAATATAAGCTTAGATAATGTCTTAGTTTCTTCATTTATAATTGTTATATACCCAAAATGTAATGCTAATATACTCTTTATATCAAGATCTGGATTATATTTTCTATATACTGTAATAATATCTTCAATAGATCCTCCTAATATATTCTTGGATTCAAAATCATATCTTTGGAAATAGTGTTCTAATATTAATTTAAGCATGATAAATATACAAAGAACTAAAATCAAATTAAGTGCAATCTTTTTATAAGAAATCATTTTGGGGTACAATATTTTTAATTAAATAATACAAATAATTGATTTAGTTATTATAAAATATTCGAATTAAGTATATGAATATATAAATTAAATAATACAAATAATTGATTAGTATATCATAATATAAATTAATTGATATAGAATATCTTAATTTAGTATATTAATATATTTTTCATGAGATGACTTATTTTTTAATTTATCTATAATACAAATCGTGCATATCTTGCTATATTTAACTCGATAGATGAACAGAATTCCTTTTTATCTCCTAATATAATAATATTCCTCTTTTTGATATATTTAGCACAATCCTTTTTAAAAAACCTATCACAGATTTTTTCTAATTCTTTAATAACTTTATCATTTTCAAAAATAAATTTTTTATCTTCGCTCGTAACCTCAAAAATATTTTTACTATCCATTTTTTTTATTTCAAAACTAAAAAAATGTTTCTTAATTAGATCTATCACATCATCATAAGATTCTGTATCATCATCAGAATTATGTTCATTTTCATATATTCTAAATCTTTTGTTAGCTTTTTCTAACTGATTTTTAGTTAATTTATTTCCATCTTTCAAAATTAATTTCTTAACAAGATCTGAATTCATTTCTCTAATCATATAAAATCCAAAGAACAAAGATTTGATACATTTTTCGTCTAGATTTGGCATATTTGATTTATACTGGTCTATAATATCTTTCATATTTTTACCATCAATAATCTTACTATCAAAATCATATTTAACGAAACATAAGCTTATTATTATACAAAGTGTAATGACTAAACATAGATAAACAAAAATAATGAAACCAACATTTTTGAAAGCAGCCATTTTAGTGGGGTTAAAATAAATGAAATATGTATAAATTAGATGTTAAACAATAAATAAATGTTAAATTCTTTATTAACTAAATCAAACTCTTTTTTTCTCAGAAAAAGAATAGACTTTTTTTATAAATGTTAGATTTTAAATCCTTTATTAACTAAATTAAACTCTTTTTTCTCAGAAAAAGAATATACTTTTATTATAAATGTTAAATTTTATTATTTCTATAAATAAAATAATTAAATAACTATCATCTTTCAATAACCCATTAAAGTAATATAAAAGAGATAATTTATTCATATTTTGATTGTTTATTGTTAAATAATTAAAAAATATTTAATTGTCATTATTTAATTAAAGTTACATATGTAGGATTCTTATTGGTTACTTAAAATATTTAACAATTCAGTTGACTAGAGATTGTTCTCATAAAATATTTTACGAAAGAGTTTTAAATATCATTTTAAGGACTTCTATTATTTCTTAAATCAATGTAAAAAGTTTTAAATGATTCTTTTATTTGCAAACCTTATAAATATCAATTAACTATAGATTAAAATCATAAATATCAATTAACTATACATTAAAATCATAAATATCAATTAACTATACATTAAAATCATAAATTTAATTAACATATACATAAACAAATATTATAGATCAAAATAAATTTTATCATTTTAGATAATTTTTTTAACAGTTTCATTAATTTATCCAACCAGTAAATTTGTTTATAATTTAAACAATCGTTTAAATTTATAAGTTTTTTAAATTTTATTTATTCAAAACAAATCAATAGACCTTTAAAGATCAACATTTTAATTAAAATATTGATAAACATCTATAACCTAACAAAAAATTAATAATTTCTTATTAATAAACAGCTGAATAATATTTCTAAATTCAGTAAGATTATTTATTTCTACATATATGATAAAAAATAAGTTTTTATTACAATATCTTATAGAGTTTTTTTGAAACTGATGTGGACAAGTTTATAGCAATACCATATAAAGTTACTATTAATAAACTATTGTAGACTTATATATAGAGAGAATTTTATCAAAATATAATATTTAAATTTACATTTGTATCATCAAGACAAAATTCATATTAATAGGTTAAAAAATTTAATATCTCTTAGAAAAATAAGATAAAAATATCTATTAGCTTAAAAGAGAAAACCAACTAGCTATCAAAAAACTTCATATCTAATATTTTGTGCTGTATATCAGCATACCATTCAGAATAACTAAAAAGTTATTTCTTAGAATAAATTAAAACCCATTAGACTGAAACAAGATTCTATATGATTCAAATCAAGTAATAAGTATCAGTAGCTTATCAACCCTCTCAAGCTAAGAATAAATTTTTATATATATGCCATACTAGTCCTATTCATGAATAATGAGCCTACTATTTAATATACACGTTATACTGCTGTACCATGCTCCTTTTAAGAATCTATACTTTTACAAGTATAGATTCTTTTATAGTAGAAAAAAGTCTAAAACCTTTCTTGCTTGTTTGAGTCACTGATTGTATTTCAGCTATTTTACTCTTAAAAAGGGATTTTTCAAATTAAGATCTTGTTCTCTTGAACTAAAAACAATATTCTTCGAAATATGAGGAGTCCTTTTGATATTAGAAAAAGTAAAAGAACATCTTATCTACCTTATAAAAACGAGATTTTATCTCAATTACAGTATTTTAAAAATATTTTCTTACTTTTTGTATCACATCGTTCTTTTAACTAAGAAGCTGTTTTTACCTTTCATAACTTCAGAAAAGCTTATTGTCTTTTTTTATCCCAGTAGTCTCTTAGATTTTCAAAAATAGCTCTTTAAATTTCTCTCTAGTTATGATATTTAGCTGTTATACCGTTCCAAGTAAATATAAATACGTTATTATTTTTGTTTTTCATTCAGTTAACAATAAATTTAAATATTTATAATATTACAATACCATTATAATCAACTTGAATATATGCTAATAACTTATTTATATATTGTTAATATTAACAAAAATAAATAAGAAAGATAGCTTGTACTCTATCTTATAAAGGTTTATTTTTAAAACATACCTCGTAGTAATTATTTAAAAATTCAATAAAAAAATATGACATTTCAAAGACGATCAACGAGAAAATTCAGATATAAATAAAAAACTTTAATAGTTTACTCTGAGATAAACTTGATGAACTTAATTGCCATGATCTTCATAGCAGAGATCTTCTTATCAGAAATCAGATTGTACTTTTCTTCAGTTACAGCCTTCTTAGCTTCATCAGATAACTTTGAAGGATTATCAGTAATGTTAGAAGTAATAAAATCATCGTACTTAGTTAATAATTCTAAATCCTCTGAAAAAATATTAACAGTTAATTTATCATCTTTCTTTTCAACTGTTATATCGTAAAGCTTCTTAACATAAGCATCATACTTATCGGTAGCACCAAAGAATTCATCATTGATCTTCTTAATATTAGCTTTTACCTTCTCAATATTTGAGGCGATATCCTTCTTCTTTTGTCCTTCATCAGTGGTATTAACATCTTTTTCAACGAGCTTCTTCAAAGTCTCATCAGAAGCACTTGACAAAGATTTCAAACTGTGTGTTAATTCCTTAAACAAATTCTCATCAAATTCACTCTTAAATTTTTTCATAGCTTCATAAGCCTTATCCATCTCGAGAGTTCCAACACTCTTATCAGAAAGAGTAGTAGAATTTTTATTCTTACTTTCATCTTCTGATGTAAAGTATCCAGCCCACCAGCATCCTAATACGATAACAGCTATGATAACAGCAACACCTCCTATAAAATATAATTTACTTGATGACATATTGGGGTTATTTTAAAAAATTATTTTTATATTTTTTTTTTAAAAAAAATAAATTAAAAATTTCAAAATATCACAAGACAGAACAAATCAGTTTGTTTTAATAGTATAATGACTCCTTAATTTTAAATTAATAAAATTCATTGATAATTGGTAAATTAGAATGATGGTATTCCTGTGATCATAATTAGATGAAAATATAAATTTCAAATTTTATTTTTAAAATTTAAATTGCAATTTTTGACAGTTTTTTTGTTTAAAAAAATAAATTAGTTAAACAGAAAATAATATTCTTTATTTGTTATATATTAATTTATTTTGAATTATATAAATTGAAAGATACATTATTTTAAAATAATTTATCCAATTATTACTTATAACTGGTAATTTATATTTTTTAAAAATACATTATTTCCTATATGGGAATATAAATATCAAAATACTCCAAAAGAATGTAATAAATTATTAATTGTGATTATAAAAATTGTAGAATATCTTTAATTGAAATTATAAATATATTCTTATCTAAGATAAACAAAAGTATTGACTAATTTTTTAAATAAATATGTAAATTAGTTAGGGGTTTTACATTTTAAGGGGGTGGTTTATTTTATTACTAGATATAAATATCAAACTTTATACATATATGAAATAGTTAAGGGTTTTACATTTTAAGATTGATAGTGTATTTTATTATTAGATATAAATATCAAACTTTATACATTATATGAAATAGTTAAGGGTTTTACATTTTAAGAGTGATAGTGTATTTTATTAATAGATATAAATATCAAACTTTATGTATATTTAAGTTCATCACTAATCAAAAATATTCTAACAGGCTTAAATTTAACATATTATTTTTAAAAATCCACGAATAAAAATATTTGATTTAAAATTAATATATTAATTTATTACTAGTGATAAACTTTACGAAATTAGAGAAGACTATTTCAATAATTGAAACCTTTACATCATTCTTCCCTTCAATTGAAAACTCTTTATCAATAAGTGCTTCTACCAAATCATTTTCCATAGATTTTTTATTTCTTTCTACTAAACTATTTATCATTTCATTATTTTTAGATAAGTGGAAAAATTTCTCATCATCAATTTTTATAGTTTTTTTATCATCCTTAATTGGGAACGTAATTTCGAAAAGTCCACTTTCTTTGTTAATATAAGAAGAAAGCTTATCGGTTGATTCAAAGAATTCATTTCTGAATTTCTCGATTAAAGAATTTATAGCATCTATCTTAGTAGAATCAAAAAGAACATCAACTTTCTTAACTGAATTATCCTTCTTAGAAAGTTCATCTTTATTAACAGACACATCTTTCTTAGGAAGTTCATTTTTATCAGCTGAATTATCCTTCTTAGGAAGCTCTTCAATAGTAACAGATTTGTCTTTATTGACCGAATTATCCTTATTAGGAAGCTCTTCAATATTAACAGATTTGTCTTTATTGACTGAATTATCCTTATTAGGAAGCTCTTCAATAGTAGCAGATTTGTCTTTGTTGATTGAATCATCTTTCTTAGGAAGTTCTTTTATATTAACAGATTTATCTTCATTAATTGAATCAACCTCTTTTACAATAAAATTCTTAAGATCTTCTTTATTAATCTTAGATACAATATTCAATCCAAAAATCATCTTTTTAAACAAAACTTCATCAAATTCAGAATCTATTTTCTTCATCTCATTATAAGCAGATGACAAATCCAGTTTTTCTATTGTCTTATCTGTAAGATTCATTAAATTACTGGTATGTTCACATTTATCAATCTCAACTTTCTCTCCACTAAAAAATCCAAAATACCAAACTGATAAAAAGCATATAGTTAATAAAGCTAGAAGACCTAGTATCAAAACATTTTTATTGGAAGACATAAGGGGGAATATCAAATTTTATATTTATACTTTTAAATTAAAAATGATAAGAAAAGAACACTTTTTTTAATTAATAATATATAATTTGATATATTTATAATCAAATATTCATTATTTTTTTAGTTTAATATATTTTATGACTATAAATATTATTCATTCTCTAATTTTATATTTTTATAGGCTAATCTATTAAAATTCATTTTTTATATTAAAAACACGTCACTTCAAATTAATTTTCATTTATGAAAAAAACCCAATATCTTTTCATAGTAATGTATATTTTTTTAATATTATTGATTTTTTTGACATTTCAATTTATAATTAAATTTATATTGTAATAAAATATGGATAGATTATAAAATTAATCATTAAAAATAACTTATCAATTTAATAATAAATAAGAAAAATCAATATATAAGGAAAGAATATTTTTTTTTGTCAGAAAATTAATTTAAATTCAGATTGATGTTTCTAAATTAATTAATTTATATTTAAAAACAAAGTTAATTAAAAATGAGATTTTTCTAAGCTAATTAAATTATATTTAAAAACAAAGTTAATTAAAAATGAGATTTATCTAAATTAATTAATATTTATTTAAAAATGAGATTTTATGTTTCTTTATTACAAAATACCTGTCGAGACATTAAAAACTTTATTTTTCAAACATATTAATCTTTTAACTTATATTTCGAATTAAAACTATAAAATATAATATTATATATTCTTGTCTTTATATAAGCTTAAATTGACTATTTTTTTATAAATTAATAAATTGTTAACTTTTTTATATTTCAATTAAATAAAAAAAGTAAAATATTAATTGAATCAATAAATGAGATCGTCTATTAAAAAAGATAAAATTTAAAAATTAAATTTTTATAATATCTAAGATTTTATTTTATAAAAATGAATTAACTATTTAGTTATTAAAGAAATCTTAAAGTTAATAATAAAGATCTTTAAAATTTATGATAGTTTAAAAGTCATGATATTTAATAGAAAATATTTCATAATAAATAGACTATTTTAACTTAATATATATTTATAATATCATATTAGAAATATATCAAATTAATTTTATAATGATTAAATGTGAAATATCTTCTAATTAAAAATTGTCATAACATTATGAATTTTTTAGATAATTTAATTAAAAAAGAGGTAACATCAATAAATCTTATTAAAATAAATAAAGATGGATGAATATTTTTCTATATAAAATTTGAATATTTTTACAGTGTTATAGTTTATTTATCTTATAACTTTACTTATTTTATAAAATTTATAATGAAATATTTTATTATTTAATTCAATATGAAGTATTATTAGAAAAAAAGTTAAAGGTTGGTTAATTTTATAATATTTAAGATGAGTAATTAACATATAATTAAAATTAAATAAGAAGGTGTAATTTATAACAAATGAATAATTTAGTAAAAATTAGAAAAAAAATTATTAATTAAAAATAATCATTATAGAAAAAGATTATTTTTTTTTAACAGATCAAGTAAAATAAATATTTAATTTTAGAATCTTGACAAATAGATATAATAAAATATATCTTTAATAGATAGCTCTGAACCTTTAAATATACAAATGTAATTTATAACAGGTATAATTCTCTTATACATTTAATAAATATTGCATTATGTCTATTACTTTATTATTAGATAAATATACTTGATTTTCTCCTACATTAGATCTATTGAATTAAATACATTCAGATTTGAATATATTTATAAGAAAATAATCTTAATAATTTTTCAATTAATTTATCATTTTCTCAAATTAATTTGAGACACCTCAATTTTTAAAATTTACAATAATCTGGATAGCATAAATAAATTTTAAATTGATAAAATATATTTATAATACAAATACATTTACTTTTTATATATTAAAGAATTTATCATCAATAATAATAATTCTAAGAGTTGTGAATTAAAACGTATTTAATATAAATGATGTAATTCTTCAAAACAATGACATCATCAAGATATTTTGAAATATATGAACAATAACTCTATAATTATTTTTTTAATATATAAAAATTAATATATGAGATTTTAAATTAAGATAATTTATTAAGAAACAGAATTATACTAAAAAAACCCACCTCTAATCTGAGCAAAGGCTCAATAAGAGATTTATTGTAAATTACTTCATTAAATAAAATACATAAATTTTTGTACATAAAAATTTTGATATTTATTTTCTAACCCCTTATAAAAACACATTAATTTTTATTATAGAAAGAATATATAAAAATGGTATATAAAATTAATTTTTATTCGTTGAGATCAATTATTATTTTGTTAGGATGTTTAATTAAGACTTATATTCACAAATTGGTTTATGAAATTTTATTTAAAGTTATGTTTTATAGAAAACTATTTATGAATTTAATAAATTGATTTATTACTAATATATTTTAAGAGAAAACTATTAATAAATAATTCTATTACTAATATATTTTAAAAAGACTATTTATGAATTTAATAAATTGATTTATTGATTACTAATGTATCTTATGAAATTAGAGAAGACTATTTGGATATATGTTACTTTTATATCATTATTTTCACCTACTACATATTCCTCATCGACAAGTGATTTCTTTAAATCTTCATCCAATAATTTTATATTTCTTTCTACTAATATTTTGCATATTTCTTGTGTCGCAGCGATATAAAAAAGTCTTTCGTTATCAATTTCTACTACTTTAGTTGGGGTTGAAGAAGAAGACGAAGACGAAATTGGAATATCGAATAGTTCACTTTTAGTATTAGATTGTAGAGAAAGCTTATCTTTTGATTCAAATACTTCTTCTCTAAATTTATCGACAAAATCAGTGAGTTCTTTTTGTATCTCCTCAACTTCTTTTTCAAGAGGGTCATTTTCTTCATTTAAATTTTCAACCTTATTAATTTCATTTTCTTTACTTAAATTTTCTCTCTTTTTGATTTCGTTCTCTTCATTTACCTTTTCTTTACTTAAATTCTCTCTCTTTTTAATTTCATTCTCTTCATTTACCTTTTCTTTGCTTAAATTTTCAATCTTATTAATTTCATTTTTCTCATTTAACTTTTCTTTACTTATATTAGCACTATTATAAATTTCATTCCTTCCACTTATATTAGCACTATTATAAATTTCATTCCTTCCACTTATATTAGCACTATTATAAATTTCATTCCTTCCACTTATATTAGCATTCTTATTAATTTCATTCCTTCCACTTATATTAGCACTATTATAAATTTCATTTTTCTCATTTAATTTATCTTTACTTAAATTTTCTTTGCTTAAATTTTCATTCTTATATAAACTATTTCTTCCACTTATATTAGCACTATTATAAATTCCATTCTTTCCACTTATATTAGCATTCTTATTAATTTCATTTTTCTCATTTAACTTTTCTTTGCTTAAATTTTCATTCTTATATAATCCATTCCTTCCACTTATATAAGGACTCTCATAAATTCCATTCTTTCCGCTTATATTAGCATTCTTATTAGTTATATTTTCATTCTTATATAATCCATTCCTTCCACTTATATAAGGACTCTCATAAATTCCATTCTTTCCGCTTATATTAGCATTCTTATTAGTTATATTTTCATTCTTATATAATCCATTCCTTCCTTTTATATAAGCACTCTCATATAATGCATTGCTTCCTTTTATATAAGGACTCTCATATAATCCATTCCTTCCTTTTGTATAAACACTCTCATAAATTCCATTCTTTCCTTTTGTATAAGGACTCTCATAAATTCCATTCTTTCCACTTAAATTTTCAATCTTATTAATTTCATTTTTATTCTCATGAATGCTATTCTTTCCACTTATATTAGCACTCTTATTAGTTAAATTTTTCTCATTTAACTTTTCTTTACTTAAATTAGCACTCTTATAAATTTCATTCTTTCCACTTATATTAGCACTCTTATTAGTTAAATTTTTCTCATTTAACTTTTCTTTACTTAAATTTTCAATCTTATTAATTTCATTTTTATTCTCATGAATGCTATTCTTTCCACTTATATTAGCACTCTTATTATTTAAATTTTTCTCATTTAACTTTTCTTTACTTAAATTTTCAATCTTATTAATTTCATTTTTATTCTCATGAATGCTATTCTTTCCACTTATATTAGCACTCTTATTATTTAAATTTTCACTCTTATAAATGCTATTCTTTCTACTTATATTAGCACTATTATTAGTTAAATTTTCATTCTTGTATGATCTATTTTTTTCATTGATTTCTTCTTCAATATTTAAATTTCTATCTTTTGTTAATTCTTTAAACGCTATAATAATTCTTTTAATATCTTCTTTATTAAGCTTTGATATAATATTCAATCCAAATATAATCTTTTTAAATGACTCTTCATCAAGATTTGGATATTTTTTCTTTATCTCTTCATAAGAAGATGTTAAATTTAATTTTCCTACATTATTGTCTGATATTTTCATCACTTCACCTACATTTTCAGAATTATTAGATGGAGCTATTCCATCATCAGATTGAGAATAAGACCATATTATTTTTAAACCAATAAATACAATTCCCATAATTCCTATAATACTCAGTATAGTAATATTTCTCTTGAATGACATGAGGATACTAAAAATTTTATTTTTATAGTAAAAAATATAATTTTTTAATTAATTTAAATTAAAAAATGAAAAATTTAATTTCTCCTTGTACTAAATTTTATTAAAAAATATTTAATTAAAAAAAGTTTGAATTTTTTTTTAAATAAAATACATTTTTAAATCGTTTTATTCTTATTAAAAAATAATTTTAATATTTTTATTATCTTAGATTAAAAAATAAATATAAAACTTAAAAAATGCAATATAATATCTTAAATTAGTATTTTAAATTATTAATTATCATTTTATAATAATTTTTTTTTTTGATTAAAATCTTTAATTAAAAAAAAATAATTTTTCAAAATTTTTAAAAAAGTGTTCAATTTAAATTTTATAGTCTTTTAATCATTAAAAATATTTTATTCCAATTTTTACATCATTTTCTATTTTGTGATTTAATTTTTCTTGTTCTTCCTTTAATGTTAAAAATACTGAATTATTACTCTTTTAAGAGTGTATAAATAATAAGATATTACATATAAAGCTAAATATAAAAATTTAAACTGAGATAGAAGTTAAATTCAAAAAGTTATTTATCTCATTTTTTAATAAAACCAAAGAAATAATAATTTTCTATGTGAATATCACATCCTTTATAATCTACAGAAGTACAAAATAAATATAATTTTTTATATGATGACTTTGTAAAAATTATACGTAAGAAAAAAATTTATGATGAATTTGTAAAAAAAAATTAAGTATATTTTAGTCAAGTGAATAAAAAGTAACACGAAATCTTAAATAGCTTGAAAAATATTATAACTTACTTAAACAAATAATTAATAAAAAAATTAACTGTTTTTCTTATTCTAAAATAAAAATCTATAATATGTTTTTCAACTGAAGTTTTTATTTCTTTATATGTGTGATAATTTCAATTTATTTCTATATAGAATGTTAAACTTATATATTTTTAATTAATAACGATTAAATTTAAATCTATAAAAAAATTATTTAAACTAATCAATATAGTAAATTATAATTATTTTTTATATAAGTGTGATCGAATCTTCCTCTAAAAGACGAAGGTAAACAATTTGTTATTTAGATTAGTTCTCTTAAAAATGAAAAATAATACACCTCCTATAATTCTCCTTTATATAATCTTAGATCAGTGTTAAATATACAGCATAGTTAACAATTAGATATCAAATATTAAGTTATAAAAGCTTTGAGTTTTTAGACAGTTTTACTACATTTTTTTATAAAAACAACATCCATGTAAATCAGTTTTCTGAAAATTAGTATTAATACTCAAATATTTTAAGTTAAACTTCTTATTTATAGATTATTTTATTTTAAATAATTTTTTTTTATTTTTCATGATTAGTTTTAGATAGGTCTATAAAAATTACTGATTAAATTTTATTGCTCGATATTTCTACACTTGTTAAGATAAAGCAAGTTATAAATTACTCAACAGAATAATTTAATTTATGTATAGTAAGAATTGATTTTTTTTATTTACTCATAATAAAAGTTATATTCTTTATTGTCTATCTTATCTTTAGTTTCATTGACACTTCTAGTATAATTAGAGCTTCCATTGATAAACATTCTAGATTGAACATATGTCTTACCTTTTAGTCAAAGTCTAGTTTCACTCTCTATTGTTTGTAGAATTTCAACACCATATCTTCATATAGGAAATACTCTGAGTTTTCTTTGTGCAATGAGTCACAATAGTTAGTTAACAAACTCTACTTATTTTCTTAAAAAATGTATTGATTATCTTAATAATTAAAATATCTTCATCTAGTAAATTATGCATGACTTATTGTCTTTAACTACTAATTTAATTTTTTATTGTATCTACTCATTTATTTGTTATACATTCATAGAAAGATTTATTTCAAATATTTTTTAGTATTGATAGCCCAGATTCAAATGTAAATTTCCGAAAATCTCATTATATCTTCTAATATATTCATTTACTGTTATATTAAATCGTTATGTAACCAATTGTTTAATATTATCATTACAATAAACGTTTATCTTCTTTTTCTAAAAATATATTTTATCTTGAAGGGCATACAAAACTGTTTCTTCTCTAGATGAGATATAATCATATTTAACCGAAAATAATTCTTCTATACAGGTATTTGAGGTTAGTCTTATATAATTTTACAAAGTTAAATTTTTTAAAAATATCAATTTTACAACTTTTACGTTAATAAAAATCTTCTTTCTTGACTTGTGGTTATTTATCAATATTTATAATAAATACGAGTAATCTCACAACATTTTCATTTATAGAAAATAAAACATGTCAAAATATCAATTTCTTTTCATTTATAGAAAATCAAACATGTCAAAATATCAATTTCTTTTCATTTATAGAAAATTAAACATGTCAAAATATCAATTTCTTTTCATTTATAGAAAATTAAACATGTCAAAATATCAATTTCTTTTCATTTATAGAAAATCGAACATGTCAAAATATCAATTTCTTTTCATTTATAGAAAATCGAACATTTCAAAATATAAAATTTATAAAAAACTTTTTCTCAATAATATTTTACACCTTTTAATTAATTTTCATACGTAATATTTTTTATCATAGAATAATTTATAATTACATATAACAAAATCCAGGAAATATACACATATACTATAAATAGTTAGTTTAACTTCATAACTTTCTTCTTTTTTCATTAAATATTTCATTGCAATATAACAAACTCTTACTCCTTGTACAACCCCATAAGTATTGAGAACATCTTCAACATTCTTTTCTTTCTGACATACAGCCATATTTTCATCATTAATAAGATTCTTTAATCCTTTAATACATAAATGAATTTCATCTTTAGTAAGGTATATCTTATTAACAATAAGATGTGTACTAAACATATCCAATATCTTTTGTAAAGTATATTCAAAAGGTCTGTAATACATATTATTTGTTGTCATCCTCTTATCATAAGATATTAAATCATTTAATACAGTTCGTAGAATATCTAGGTTATTAATATTCCTAGTTACCTTTTTCATACTTTCAGCTGTTGATGGAAGTACATGATCTTGTATATATAAAGGAAGATGTGTAAACAATTTATAAGAATACACTCGATATGCTAACTTATTATCAACTTGTTTACAATCTACAACTCTACCTTCATGCCATTCATCGCAATATTTAAATACTACATACTGGTTTATATCTAGGGTATGATGTACCATGGGTAATAAATTTTAAGAAGTGTATTTAAGAATTTTAAAGGTTGTAGTGATGAAAGCATATTTTTTATTAATTTTTTAGTTTATGCTAAAATAAAAATTCATGTTTAATTAAAATTTAATTAATCAATTTTTTAAAACTAAATGGTCTGATTAATAACAAAGAAGATTTACATAATATTATAAACAAAATATAATTAGAAGTACTTTATAAATAAAACTTAGTATTTTTATAAATTTATTTTTTAAACTTCAAAAATCATTTTTAATGATTAAGAATGTTTTTAAATATTAAAAAGTCAAATATTTCAATTAATAAATTTAATATTAGAATAATCTTGAAAGTTTATTTGAATAAAAGTATTATCTTAATGTTAATATTTGTATAAATAAAATCATTATCTTAATAGATTATAACATTTGTATAAATGAAAGTATTATTTTTATAGATTATAACATATATATAAATAAATAGTAATAACTATTATTTGTATAAATAAAATTAATAACAATTATTTAATAAATAAAAGCATTTTTTTTATTTGTATAAATAGTAATAACTATTATTCAATAAAAAAAATATCTTAATAGATATTAACATTTGAATATTATCTCAATAAATGTAAGCTTTTGTTAAATTTTTAATATGTTTGTTTTTTTAAAAATTTATACCCTCCTTTCTAAAATTTATTAAGAATTTCACATACATAAAAACTTTGATATTTAACTCCTTTTAAAAGTACATCCATTCTAAAAATAGAAAAGCTTTTATTTATGTGAATTATTAAGTTTAATAAAATATTGAATATTATAAAAAATCTTTTATTGACTATTTTAGTTTAAGACCCATAGAAAATTTAATAAATATTTAGTGTTGATAATATCATATTTATATTTTAGTATTTATATATAAGATATTATTAACTTATCAATATCTATCACTCTTCATTTTTTAATATATAAAATTAATCAAAGTATATTAGTAAATTATATAAAGATTAACAGAATTCTTTTCATTTTTAAATCAAAGCCTACTCTAAGAAGTTAGAATTTCTTGAGATATTAAAAATTATAGAAATATTTATTATCAAAATATAATTGTATTAAAAATATATTTAAGACTGACCTCTTATAATAAAAATATCAAAGACTGACCTCTTATATTAAAAATATATTAAAGAGTCGACCCCGTATATTAAAAATATATTTCAAAAACTGACCTCGTATATTAAAAATATATTAAAGAGTCTAACTCGTATATTTAAAATATTTCAAAGAGTAAAAAATTTGTTACGTTAAGTTTTTTTATATAAATTTATTTGTAATTTAAAGTTCATTTTGTCCTTCTGTTCCTCCATTATAAGCAGAATTACCAGTGGTACCTGTAGTAGTTCCCCCATTATAATTATTTCCACTTGTAGTAGTTCCTCCATTATAAGTATTTCCTCCTGCTGGGTATCCTGGAGGTGGTCCATTTCTATTACTTGTATAAGATGTTGTATATCCATTACTAGTAGTACCACCATTATATGTACCTTGTGTATAAGATTGTGGTTCACTACTTCCACAACATTTTATCATAAATATATTATAAACTATAGCTAAAAATATACCCAGCTTCATATAATCTCCTTATAATTTTATTTAAATAATTATAAAGGAGTATAAATTTTTTAAAAGGAATGTTTCTATAAATTAAATTTTATATGTGTTATATATTAAAATTAGATATTAATCAATTCTTAAATATATTTTCAGATTTAATTTGACAAGTCATAATTTTAATTTAATACTGATTTTATATTAAAATATAATATTGTTAAAAAATATACCGGATTTATAATAATAAATTATCAAGAAATTAGTAATCTATAAATAATATACTAATATTATAATATTTTATATACTGTATTTATAATAATAAATATACTATTATAAATTATCAAGAAATTAGTAATCTATAAATAAAAAGTTAATTTAATTATTTAGAATGAAATAAATCAGAAAAATACATTTTAATTAACAAAAAGATTCTTTTATAAATTATATTTAATGATTATCTTTCTAATTGAATTCTAGTCTTATAAAGAATTTAATAAAAAAGATCTTTTGAAGATTCTACCAATAAATTTTCTGATGAAATAATTCGTAGGAAAAGAAATTAACATAATAGAGCTAATATAAGATAATAAATATTTAACTAGAGATAAGTTATATCATCTTTTTACATTTAAATTGAATATTACAGTAAATTTATTTACCACTTCTGGTAGCTCTTCTTTAAATATTTATTCAAAATACCTTTCTATAGTTGTTGTTATTCCAAGTTATAATAGAAGAAATAATTTTACTTTTATAGCAATATAATAAAAAGTTCGTTATCTAAAACATTGTAATTTATTAAGATTATTCTGTGTTTTACTTCTTTCTTATTATTAAATTTTATTTTTAAATATGTTAGATTAATTGTACTTTATTTTTACGTCTATTTTGATTGTCGTATCAACCTTAAAGATAATATAACTTTTTGTAATCTTAAAGAATATTTTCAACTATAATTTAGAGCATTTATTTATTTCTCTTATGTTTTAAACACTTTTAAATTTATAAGTTTTTTCTAGGTTTGATTATTTTATTTTTAATTAAATAACATTCTTAAAAGATATTATAAAATAATTCGTTTTTAATAAATAATCTTTTAAACTCAGAGTATATTTATTATATTATATTACATTTTTCGAAGTTGTCAGCCCGTCGCGCTGGGCTATCGGGGTGGAAAATATCTCTTCATTAATATCTGGTGTTTCATTATAATTATTTTTCAGTTTTTTTTTCATCCTCTTTTTCTCGGCCTTCTTTTTATAGCTTTCTAGTGATAAATTTACGTCATTAAGTAATTCCAAATTTCTAAACATGTTTTCAGTATTCATAGAGTATTTCATCGAAAAAAACATGTTTAGCCATTTGTTTATTTTAATGTAAATGCGTGTTTTAACAAGACACATCAACTAGGCTCTTCATGACTCACATCTTCCTTAAATTGATAGGACATATCTAGAGTTACACTCTGACAAAAGTGATTTCAGATTCGAGACTAAACTTAATTTGTATATTCTAAAAATACCAAGGATTTTTAGTTTATTTTCAGTCTTCCATCTTAGTATTATGGTTAAATATATAATCATATCAAAGGATATGAAATGAAATTTTTTTTCTTTATATTGATAATAAGTCGTATCCTTTTTTAAATTTCATAAATATTTACTTTATATTATTTATTTTATCTTTTAATTATTTTTTTACATTCTATTATTATATTTATAAATATTTATTTTTTTTACATTCTATTATTATATTTATAAATATTTATTTTATCTGTTAATTATTTTTTTTATGTTTTTTATAACTTCTATTAGAACATTTCACTATTTAAAGACATGTTTTATAATTTATATTCTTGATTATTATAAGGATAATCATCTTATCTAGACTTTTCATTCTAATTGTTTATATATTACATTTATTTTTTAATTATTTTGTGTTAAATTTCCATTTTATTTTTTTGACAAACGGTTCGTCATTTTTGTTGTAAATTTAATTTATTAGAAATTATTAATTAAAATTTGTGTAAACAACAAATTTGGAATTTATTAAATATAATTATAATATTAAGTTAATAAAACTAAAAACTTGTTTAATTCTACATATATACGATAAAATATGAACTCTAATTAAATATTTAGCATAATAAGACTTAAATATCTTTAATACTACAAATAAAATATTTACTTCTAATATTATTTGTCAATAAATATAATCTGTCTAATACCAATTTTTGAAGTTTATATTATTTTTTTGATAAATTTAACTAGTTTATAAATCCTAAATCTTATTTACAATGTGACGTCATTAAAAGTATTTAGAAGAAAACGAAATTTAATAAAAATTTCAATTAACTATTCAATAACAGGTAAAAATATATTTAATTAAAAAAAATTAATTGACAAATATAATAATCTTAAAAAATTAAATAATATCGTTTAGTATCTGTGTTATCAAATAAATTAAATATATCAATTTAATCAACCAACTAAATTATAAAGATATTTAAATTTATTATTCAATCTTTAGGATCATTAAATTTGAGATAAACGAATAAAAAATATTAATTAACAAATAAATTTGATATTTTTAATCTATTTAATTTAATAACCAACATGTATACAGAATGTAATCAGGATGCTAGATAAAAAATAGTTGTAATTAATTTATTTGTTATTGATAACTATTTAAAAAAAAATTATATAGATCTTATGAAAAAAATAGTATATACATTAATATTATTTGAATCTGTCATATCGGCTAATCCGTGTGGTAACTCTGTACCAGATAGTGGTCCTCAGAAAAAAGGTGGTGGATCTCAAAATGGATCTCAAAATGGAGCTCAGACTTGTAGTAATACACCATTTGGAGGGTTTCCTATGAATAGTCTTGGAGGAATGGGTGGTATGTCAAGTGGAATGAGCTCTATGGGTATGTCAAGAGGAATGAACTCTTCGGGTATGTCAAGAGGAATGAACTCTATGGGTATGTCAAGTGGAATGAGTTCACAATTCGGAAATAGTTCAAGATCACGAAGTTTAATGGATCGTATGCTTGGTAGAAATAAAGAAGAAGAGGAATGTGAGAAATGTAAGGAAACTTGTCCTGATGGATGTGGACCCAAACAAAGAAACGGATCTTCTAATAATAAAGATCGATCATGTAATTGTGAACATGAAAAAGATGGTAATGAAGGTTCAGAAAATCAGGCCACAAAACGAAATGCATCTCAGAATTCTAGTGGAAGACCTGGACAAGGAGGTAGAGGTGGCACATGTAATTGTGAACATGAAAAAGATGGTAATGGAGGTTCAGAAAATCAGGCCACAAAACGAAATGCATCTCAGAATTCTAGTGGAAGATCTGGACAAGGAGGTAGAGATTGCAAAAATGGTGATTGTTCTAACAGAGGAGAAGGTAGATCAGGACAAGGAGGTAGAGATTGCAAAAATGGTGATTGTTCTAACAGAGGAGAAGGTAGACCTGGACAAGGAGGCAGAGATTGCAAAAATGGTGATTGTTCTAACAGAGGAGAAGGTAGACCTGGACAAGGAGGTAGAGATTGCAAAAATGGTGATTGTTCTAACAGAGGAGAAGGTAGACCTGGACAAGGAGGCAGAGATTGCAAAAATGGTGATTGTTCTAACAGAGGAGAAGGTAGATCAGGACAAGAAGGTAGACCTGGGCAAGGAGGTAGAGATTGCAAAAATGGTGATTGTTCTAAAAGAGGAGAAGGTAAACCAGGTGAAAAACCACCAGGCCCAGGAGGTAGACCAGGTGAAAGACCACCAGGCCCAGGAGGTAGACCAGGTGAAAGACCACCAAGCCCAGGAGGTAGACCAGGACAAGACGGTAGAGATTGCAAATCAGGAGATTGTTCTAAAAGAGGAGAAGGTAAACCAGGTGAAAAACCACCAGGCCCAGGAGGTAGACCAGGTGAAAGACCACCAGGCCCAGGAGGTAGACCAGGTGAAAGACCACCAAGCCCAGGAGGTAGACCAGGACAAGACGGTAGAGATTGCAAATCAGGAGATTGTTCTAAAAGAGGAGAAGGTAAACCAGGTGAAAGACCACCAAGCCCAGGAGGTAAACCAGGTGAAAGACCACCAGGCCCAGGAGGTAAACCAGGCGAAAGACCACCAGGCCCAGGAGGTAGACCAGGCGAAAGACCACCAGGCCCAGGAGGTAGACCAGGTGAAAGACCACCAGGCCCAAGTGGTTCTCCACCAGGCCCAAGTGGTTCTCCATCAGGTCCAAGAGGTCCTCCACCAGGTCCAGGAGGTCCTCCACCAGGTCCAAGAGGTTCTTCATCAGGTCCAGGAGGTCCCCCACCAGGTCCATAAGTCTGATAAATATCTGTATATTTTTTTATATGATCTTTACAAATATTATGTTGAAGCAGTTAAATCCTTAAAGATTCAATATTAAAAAATATTTTGTATATATCTTTTTATAATTTCTTATATCTAATTAATATAAAAAATTCTCTAACAGTTTACTCAAATAACCATTTCAAAGTTTAATATTATAGAAGGGCTGTTTTTTAATTAAAATAATTATAACAAAAGTAATTTCTTAGAAAAGATCTAAGTTAGATCATTTTCAATGAGAGATAAAAAAATCAACTCATTGAAATTATTTTACTTCTTGCAATTTGAATATTCATTAGCTGAACTAATATATAATAACATAATATAGAGTAAGGGATAGTTTCTCAAGCACGATACTATCCTTTATTATTTATTATGCAAAATACATTTTTAATTAATTTTTTTTTTAATTACACTATTTTTTAGAGTATTGTAATATAACACTGTATCATGCAATAGAGAAAATTTCCTTCCACAATGTGTACTATACAAAAAAGAATTAACTTCTTGTAGAACTCTATCTCTATCAAGTCCTTTAGCTATTCTCTCATAATCTTCTTTTTCTTTCAGACCGTAACCAACCAATGTATAAACAGATGTATCCATTTTCATTGTAAAATATTCTTTAGCAAATTCAATACCTTCAATGATCTCATCCCTAGCTACAAAATCAATAAATGACAGCTTAGCAAGATTGGCCAAAAGATTTTGATCTATAGTATCATACATTCTAAGTTTAAGAAAAGCTTTTTCTGACTTTTTATTTTTTATATAATCTATAATTTCTTTTCTTAGTAACATATTTGCATCAGATTTTGGATCTGATGATTGATTTATTAGTTTGTATGTAGATGTAGAGCATGAATACTGTATATGATCTTGAACTATTTTCTTAATTATTGATTTAATTTCTTTGTATTTTTTATCTTTAGACATAGGGCATCGAAAAATTAAAGAAATTTATATAATTTTTTGATAAAAATTTGATCTTTTACAATGAAATATATTTTTTAGATGATGTCATAGAAAAATATTATTTTTGAAGATTTAAACAATATTTAATAAAACTTGAATTCTTTGTATAAATAACAGTTATTGAGAAAATTCAATGTTTTACTGGAAAAAAATAAAGTTAAAGTTTTAATAATTCTAATTTACTGATGAGATTATAGATTATATACACTTTTTAACTAAAACAAATTCAATAATTAATTATCTGTTCGATGAATTTCCTTTTCAACAGATCTCACTCCATGTTCTCATTTGGATTTATTTTCAACTATGATGTACGGCCAAATAAATTATTACGTTTACTATTTATAAATAAAATTATGGTCCTTCTACTACATAATCAGCACCTAATTTTCTTTTGTTCGTTTCTTCGACTTTTTATAAACTAAAAAGAAACATTGTTCCGTCATTTTCGGATTTTTTGTTTCTTTGATTTAAAAATACAACTCAAAATTGCTTGGGAACTAATCAATAGTTTTAGACATGGCAAAAGTTTTTACGTAAAGCATCATAAAAGAAAATATATTATAATTTCCAATTGAAGTCACAATGTAAATCAGTAATACTTGAGGAAGTATTCGATCAAATTTATCTTTATATTCACTCACGTATTAGCTCATTTTTATAATAATTAATTGTTAGTTTTATTAACCAACTCATTTCTTTTCAAGCCGTTACAAAATAGAATTAATAAATTTTATTTAAAAAATTCTTATTTGAGATTCACTAATTTGTAGTAAATTTTATACCATAACCACTTCTAATCTTTTTCACTAAACTATGTTTCAAAATACGTTTTCAATCAAAAACTTGGATATTTCATAAGCTGACTTGTTTTTGATAGTTTTATTCTTTACTCATTTGGTCATATAATTATGAATTTCTTTCATAATGACACTTCGGTAAGGCCCTAATAAAATCAATTTTAATTGAATATAATGATAATTCAAGAACAGTAAGATAATATCTATTTTGTTATTTTATCTTTTATTCTCTAAGTATATTTAACCCTTTAATCACTTCTAAGCATGCTTGCCTATTTATATTTGATTTGGTATACTGTGATTTAAAAACAAATATGTATTCTCTGAGCCACCATGATCAAGAAGTGGCTTGCTTCTCGTTTTTTTATATACATTATCTATATCTTCTTGTTTTAAAAATAAAAGTTTAAAATTTAATCTAGCTAATTAATATTCTGGTACATTTTCATCACTTTATATCAATTAAATACACATTCACTTGGGTATTCTTATTTGCAAGGAGTTAATCTAGTACAACATATAAATTGCTTGTGATATATTCTTATTACTAGCTCTTGATGACAAATCTTACTGCTAAAGTCCTTTTAAAATTGTATCATACTTCAATCAAAGCTTGTCAAAATTTCTGGAACAGTTACTTTTCTATTTCCCTGCTTCTGCTTTAATATACAACCTTAATATTAATTGAAGCATCAATTTCAAACGGCAAACTTATATTAGAAATAAGATACTGATAAATTCTTTTCTTAGTTCGTTTATGACCATATTAATTTCTAACTTCTCGTTTACGGTTTGGCATAATAGATTTTTTTTTTTAAAGCTTATAATAGAAATAAACAATAATTTTCCTGTTTATTACTTTTTAGAAACTCTACACACCAAAATTGAAACCTTGCCGTAGCATTTGTTGGATCAGATAATGTTCTTTAAATTGAAATTTTATGTAGAATTCATAAAAGCTGTGTTTTCATTTGAGCATCTGTTCTTCAAATCCAATTTTGAAAACACTTTTGTATCATCTAATACGTTAATGTACTATTAGATTAGAAAAGTAAAAAAAAATTTAATTCTTAGTCGATATAAAACCTCATTTTCTCATTTCTTTTCAGTATGATTACAACCAAACAATTCCATCTATTATTCGATCCCTCAAAAATGTCTTTCTCGTAGATGTGTTTTTTATGTACACTCATCAAATAGTTCCTCTTGCTGATTGGCACAGTATTATGCTGATCATCTTGTGCTCAATTCCGAAATCATTAGAAGGTTTTTAATATCTGGTTGTTAAAATTTAAAAATTTATTAATCGTACTGTTTTTCTGTTTGGAGGGTCTTTATAAAGCGATAAAAGATGAATTACTGCTTTAACAAAAATAATTTATTATTTTATATTTATTTCAATCTTAACGTTCACTCTAATTATGAAATTTCTTCTTAAGATGGTAAATAATTTATTATTTTATATTCATTATCAATCTTAAAGTTCACTCTAGTTATGAAATTCCTTCTTAAGATGTTATTTCCACTTAAGTTTCTTACTAAATATACTTCATTGGTAAATACTTGGATACCTTTTATATTATACATTTCTTGTTGACAACAATTTCTCATATATCATTTATACAATTAAAAATTTAATTTTTTCATCTTTTCTTTATATACTAGTCTCTCATTCGCAAAACTAGCTTTGCTTTTATATCAACTAAAATCAAAAACTTCACACCTTTCAATATATCTTTTCTTTATTCATAGAATTCTCATCAGATACTATTGAACATTTTTTATTCGTGTTATTTGTATTTTCTTTCACATCAATAGTTACATTTTATAATTAAAGTTTAAACACTTGTTTCTATAATGATCTTCTCCACCATTTTGTTATTATGTATTTTTTTAAGATTTGTCTCCTTTATTTTCACATTTAATTTTTCAATGCATTTTTTGATGTTCTCGATTATTTCCAGTAAAATATTTCAAGACTCATTGTTTATAGCTTTTCTTTTTTGCAACGAACTTAAACTTTAGAAATTTCTTTTACTAAATTTCCCTGTTCAATTTATGTATCTTTATTTATCATCATTAACTTATAAATAAATCTTCATAAGAATAATCACTAGTCCTTCAAATAGTCTTCTATAAAGTTTTTTAACATAATAATTATCCTCACATGAATTCTTCCTAATATATTCTCATAATACTTATCTTTAAAAATACTATATTTTCAGTCTCGTTTTTAATAATAGTTTCATACCAAAAAGGGGTTTACCGTTAAGAAGTCTTAAAATTTTAGATCATTCCAATCTTTTTCTAGATAAACAAATAAAACTTACTACTGTTCCAAATTCTTATTTTTATCATCAAAACTGTAGTCAACTTTTCAATTTAAATCCATTGTCGCTAATACTACCACTTTTTCATCTTTAGAGGATAAAGATGTTAATTTTTTAAGATTAAATACTTTTATAAGTTGACTAATTTTAAAATATTTTTTTTCATTTCTTTGTTCATAAGAAAAGGTGTGTATAATTTTAAAATTTTTTCATCATTCAAAGATCTATGCCGTATTTATAATTATTATGTAATTTAATGACGTGTTTTATTTCATTTATAAAGATTGATACGAATTTCAATCTATTTTTAATTTAGTATATTATTTTTACATTAGTTTCTAAATATAAGAAGAATTTTGTCTATTACTCAAATCCAGTAAGAAATGTTTGTAACAGTTAAATTAAATATTTTTTTATAAGTTTATTTTAAATTATTTTATATACAAATCATTTATTCTAATCTGTTCCATTATTCGCACTATCTTCAATAAACGATGATTTACCTGCTCCTCCATCTCCAACTCCTGGTATAGGTAAAGATACAGGAAGAATTGAACCTTGTGTAGCACCAGATCCCGAAGTAAACAGTACTACGAGAAGAGTAAAGAATACAAGTACAACGACTATGACAATAATCATATCTCTTTGCATAATAATTAAAGAAAAAATTAATTTATATTTTCGTAATGAAACATAACAAATAGATTTATTAATAAAATTCTCGACAGGTTATTTAACTAATAAAATTATAATCTTGATACTTTTAAGACAAATAGTATCAAAATATGATTATAAAAGATAATAAAAAATTAGATTAGATGAAGTACTTGTTTTAAATATATAATTATTTTTTAATTTCTTATAAACTTGTAATTAAATAAATTAAGTCAGTTTATTTTGTTTATTAAAAAATTATTTTTTTTAAATTAAAATTTCCATATTAAACAAGTAAAATATTTAAACAAAGAATAATTTATTTACCCCTTTAAATTACAATTATCTATATTATTTTTATTTAATTTCATAATTAAATTTATAAAGTTTTATTTTAAAATTTAAATAAATATTTTATTATTTTTACTCAAGTAGGTGTACTTATTTATAATAATTTAATATAAATATTTTATATACACTATTTATATAATTTATTTTATAATTTATTTTATATACTTATTATATAATATATTTATATTTAATTATTATATAATATATATTATATACTTATTATATTAATAAATATATTGTTGATATTTTAAAAATTTTATAAAAAGAACCCTGAGTTTTTTTAGGATGTCTGAAATGAATATAAATAAAACTATTAACATATATATTATATAATAATTAAATAATAATTGTTATACACTACTTATATTAAATATTTTATAAAAAGTAATGTCTATTTGTTAATTTAACTTATTTAATTAATTATTTTATATTCTTTTTTATTGGTTAATTTAATTTAAAACTAGTAACACTAATTCTAAAAAGAATATATCATTAAATATAATTAATAACATTAAATATAAAGATATCTTTATTTATTAAATAAATCAATCATATTTGAAAATCTGTTTTTGATAATCAATAAGAAATCTAACAGGTCAAATATCTTTAAATATATTTTAAAATAAGATAATAGGTTACTTATTTCTATAAAAGAAAAAAATATTATAAAGATAAGATGATTATGAATTTTATTATTATTATTGTTTCTATTATTATTATCATTGCAATTGTTATGTGGTTCTTTTCAGGTAAGAATGATGAAAGTAAAGGTATTATGTCATCAACTGATGAGAAAAAACCAGAAGAAGAAAAAGGTAAAGCATCAGGATTAAGAGATTCGGGAGATAAAATGTATACAGATTAAGATTAAATAAATCATACTGTACTTCAATATTTTATATTTTTATACTTTAATTATAAACTTAATATTTAATATGTTAATTTAAATGAGGTATTTGAAATTAATACTCAATAATTATAATAAATTTATCATTAGGTATGTTAATTTAGTATTTTAATTAATAAAAGACTTTAAAAAATAATTATATATAAAGCAATCATGTAATTATAATACATATAATATAATAATTATATAATAAATCATGTAAGTATTATAATATATCTATACAATAATTATACAATAATTATATAATAAATCATGTAATAATAATGTATCTATCATTTTTTATTTTATAATACCAAAATTAATTATGACGTATTTATTAATAATCAATGAGTACTAACAAATTATGAAACTATATATTAATTTTATATATTAGTACTACATATATTAAAATTACTCATTGAATTTATAATTGGTTAATCTAATAATTAATACTTATGTCACTAATCAACAATAATGATAGGTTACTTATTAACTATATAAGATAAGTTACTTATTTTATTTATGATAAGTAACTTAATCTTAATTATAATTTTATTCTTTATATTAATATGGTGGGTATATAGTTATAAATCAGAAGAAGAAGTTTATATAATTAGTTTTATAAATAACACTTCTAATGGAAATGTAGGAAGAGAATCATCAAGATAAAAAAAGTATTTTTTTACTTAATATAATGAAATAATATAATTTTTTGATATTAATTAAATATTAATAATACTTTTATATATTTTTTATACTCAATATAATGAAATAATATTAATTTTTGATATTAATTAAATATTATAATACTTTTATATATTTATAATACTCAATATAATGAAATAATATAAGTATTTGATATTATTTATAATTTAATGAAATATATAAAAATGAATTTTTTTATTATTCTAGCTATACTTGATAAAATAATATAAGAAACTTAATTAAAGTACTTATTTATTTTTACTATAAATAAAGAAATATTCTTTAAATATTTCATTCTTTTATAAATTATATTAAAAGAAACTATTTAATTAAATTTTATATTCCTATATGACCTAATTATATCTAATTATTTTTTACAAGATGAATGACACTTGAAACTCAATTAAACATAAACCTTTAAATATCTTTTTTTCCTAACCTACTACTATATAAATTTAATATAAAGATTGAAGTAAAAGTGTATTTAAAATATTAAATGTAACTCTAGAAAGCTTTACTTGGATTATTGAAGAGTTATTCAATCTAATAACATGAAAAATGTGGGATAATCACTTCAGAAAAATTATTATTACATTGACACTTATAGTATAAGAAAATAGATTAAAATTTATACCCTTTATTTTATGAGAAAACTTCATTGAACATTGTTTATTTTTGAAGGGTTCTTATTTGTAGTTTTTCAATTTGATCTTAATTTATGACAAGAACAAATTAGTACTTAACAAGTTCAACATTATTTTGAATATAATGACATCATTATTTTTTAATATATGATACCATTAATTTTAATTTAAAGATATTATTTTTTAATTATGAGATAAATATTTCAATTTAAAGATATCATTATTTTTTAATTATGATACAAATATTTCAATTTAAAGATTAAATTTTCAATATTAAAAAAATATTTTCTAATTATGATACAAATATTTCAATATTAAAAAAATATTTTATATTTTATTTGTACATATATCTTAAGAAATAAATGATAATCAATATTCTGTTATTTAAGTACCACTAATCACCTACTTAATTTTTTATAGGTTATCATTTAATACAAAAATAAATTTAAAGATCACGTTATGTCGAGAAATACAATAGCAATAATTGCTGTAGTTTTAGTCTTCTTTTTCCTAATGATATTTCTTTTACAACCAAAGAATAAAGAAAAAAATGATGAAACTATTGGAATATTACCTATTATAACGGGAACAACTGGAGAAAGTGGGGGAACAATGAGTAGTCCATCGCCATCACAACCGTCAACAGGAGCACCAAGTGGAAGTTCAAGTTCAATGTCATCGTCATCATCTATGCAAAGTTCAATGTCATCAAGTTTTAGATCTTTATTCAGTTTTATGGGTTAAGAAAAAATAAAAAAGTTGTAAATAATTAATTTATAAAATGTGTCAAAATATTAATTATTATTTTAATTTATAAAATGTGTCAAAAATATTAATTAATTTATAAAATGTGTCAAAATATTAATCAATTTATAAAATGTGTCAAAATATTAATTAATTTATAAAATGTGTCAAAATATTAATTAATTTATAACATGTATCAAATCAATCATTTTTTAATAAAAAAGAGTCAAAAAATTAATTATCTTTTATTATTTTTAAATTAACTCTGTTTTTATAAAACTTTAAAAACATACCCCATACAGCTTTACCCACACTTATATTCTTTTCTATATCAGATTCTTTCACTAATATTTTAGTATCTTCGATATACTCAACAATATCTTTATTATATAAATCATATGCTATCTTAATACAACCTTTATATTTATCTAGATATTTACTAAAATCACTTTCTACATTTAAAAAAGTTTCTTTAGTAACGAATAATTTCAAGAATTCTTTGACGTGTCTATAATCTTTATCAGTAGATTGTAGTGCATAAGAAACTCCATTAGATTTATTAAACAAGAAATTACTAAGTGATATATTAAAACTGTTTAGTTCTTCTTTTTTACATTTGTCATCATCTTTCAATTTTTTCTCAATTTCTGATGGTATCTTAAAATCTGAATATCTAAGATTACTAAAAACACCTATGCTCATTAAAATACCACGAATCTGGTCATCTGAAAATCCAGAACCAGAATCTCTGAAGTGTTTAATTCCAGCTGATATATCTAAACTATTAACATAATCTTTAGATACATTAACATTTGATGATGAAGAGGCATACCAGCATACTGTGAATAAGATCATGCTTACAGCAAGAACAGATAACAAAATTAAAATCTTCTTTTTTTGATTCATAAAGGGGTTAAAAAAAATTAATTTAAAAAGAAAATAGATTAGAAAATTATGTTATGACAATTTAAATATAATAGAAAATTATTTATGACTAATTAGATATAATAAAAAATTATTTATGAATAATTATATAACAGAAAATAATTTAAAAAGAAAGTATATTAAAAAATCTTTTATGACAATTTAAATATAACAGAAAATAATTTAAAAAGAAAGTATGTTAGAAAATCTTTTATGACAATTTAAATATAATAGAAAATCTTATAAAAAACATTAATTATTATAAATTGATTTTTGCTAATATAATTTTTTAATAAATTTAAATTAACGAATTAATTTACAAAAAAATTAAAAAATGGTAACGGTGGGAATCGAACCCACGCTATCAATTGATAAATGGATCTTAAGTCCACCGCCTTAACCGCTCGGCCACGTTACCTGTCGAAGAACATATGATGGAATAGTATGTTTTATACGATATAAGTTTATAATTATATTAAAGTATTTTAAATATATAATATTTTATATTTATATTAAAGTGACAATTGTTATTAAAAAATTCGATTGAAGGTTTTAAATTCAACTTCTTTTTTAAAGTGTAAGAACATTACAAAATCTAATTTTATTGGAAAATATTTTTCAATCAATTGAACGTTTTAAGTTATTTCAGATTTCTTCTTGTAGTATTTAAATTCTAATTGTTTTTTTCTATTATTATATATTATATTAATATATTTTCTTCTTAAAGATTTTTCTTTCATTCTTATTTATTTTTCACTAAATTTTTTCAATACATCCAAATATTTTTAAAATTTTTTTATACCCCATAAAATGGCTATTCAACCACCAGGCAGCTACGCTAAAGCAAACAAGAAGGGCTCAAAAAAGAATCCTAAGATAGATAACTATACCAAAAAGGATTGGTACAATCTAAAAGCACCTACTGTTTTCCAAAATTCAAGTGTAGGATTAACTATGGCTACTAGAACCTCTAATAAACAGAATCTTACTAATTTACTTGTTGGAAGAAAGTTTGCTATTAACCAAGCTGATTTAACTGGAAATCTTGAAGAACATGCTAGAAAATTCACTTTTCGTGTTAATGAAGTACGTGGTAAAGAATGTATTGGTGTATTTGATGGTATGAATATGACTAATGATAAGATTAAAGGAATCATTCGTAAATGGCATACTCTCATTGAAGCTGAGAAAGATATTACAGCTAAGGATGGTACTGTATTAAGAATATTTGCTAATGCTGTTACTAAGAAGACCCCAGGAAAGACTACTAAACGTGTGTACTGTAAAAAGAGTGAAGAGAAGAAAATTAGAAAAGTTATGTTTGATGTCATACAAGAGGAATTACATGATCAAGATTTGAATAAGATTATGAAAAAATTAGCTGCAGAGACTATTGGTAAGAATATAGAGAAGAATGCAGGAAGCATATTTCCTTTACAGAGTTGCTGTGTTATAAAAGTTAAGACCGTTAAGAAAGGAAAAACAAGTAATAACAGAATGGAAGTAGAGAGTGAAGCTAATTAAATTATTATTTTAAAGTGTCCAATTTATAAATATTTTATGCATGATTTTAAATTTTTTTTTATTTATAGTTTTTTGCATAAACATAAATTTATGCATCTTTATATCAAAATATGAATTTTTATAAAATGTTTTCTTATTTTTATTCTAAATATAAAAAATAATTAAATTTCTTCAAATGGAATTAAAATATTTAAAAATAAAGATAGAATTTATTTAAGCCATTTACTTTTAGTGTTTGAAATATATTTAAATATAAGAAGCTTTCTAATTTTTTTGTCTATACTATCAATCTCTTGATCCCTTTTATAATCATAAAAAATATTTCAGGTTTATTTTTTAAGACTATGTAATTTTTATCATTCACTTCTCAAAAAAAAATTATTAATCATTTAAAATTATGCCTGGTTCAATTTTCCTTCATATCGATGATATTATTAATAAAAAAGTATATATCTGACTTTAATAAATCTTTCATTACTCAAGAAGACTAAATCGATATTATCAATAAAAAAGTATATATCTGACTTTAATACATCTCTCATTAATTTTCTGTAAATAAAAATCAGAAACTAATTTATTAAAAAAAGCATACCATTTTATTATCATTGATTAGGAAACATTATTTTTTTATAAAATATATACAAATTATTTTTTCACTAATCATAAAATACAAGAAATTTTAAACCTTAAGTGTGAATTAGAAAATTAATTTCTTTTTAGTAATTGAATTTATTTAAACATTTATAAATCTAAAATAAAAACAATATTTTAATAAAAATAGTTATCAATTTATCTTATTTTAATAAAAATAATTATCAATTTATCTTATTTTTAATAAAAATTGTTATCAATCTATCTTATTTTAATAAAAAGAGTTTATCATAAATAATTTTATATTTTATAAAATCTCCTCTCATCATAAATAATTTATCTTATAAATAATTTCTATTTTAATATAAATGAATATAAAAAAAGAAATATTTATTTTAAATTTTAGCATAAAAATAATATTTATTATTTTTTAAATATTTTTCCCCATAAATGATATCCTGCAATAATAAAATAATATCAATTTATAACAAGAATATTCCTCATATAAAAGATAGAATTTTATATACTCAACACAATAATACAATTTATTCTACTAATTTAGATACACATGAAGTAAATATAATTCTTACATCAGATAAAATATTAGATTTTTATATTCAAGATGATTTTCTTTACTATTTTTCTTTAGAAGTTTATAAATATAATTTAATTACTAAATCTACTTATAAATATGATTGTAATAAGAAAGATATAATTATTAAGAATATATTAATATATAATGATACTGATATTATAGTATTTTATGAGAATGATGAGATATATTTAGTTAATGATTCATCAATATTATTATATAAACATAAAAGTATATCTTCATTTATCAAAGATAATTTAATATATTCTGCTGATAATGAGAATGTTTATTCAATAAATATTCAAACTAAAGATATTTCTAAAATATATTCAGGAGAATTTATTATTAAGATAGGATTAGTAGATAATAATCTTGTAATTATTACTAGAAATAATATTATTTTTAATAATTCTATTATTAATTATAAAATAGATTTTGTAGATATTTTAGATTATCAAATTTATTTACATACTTTTTTAGAAGATTCTTATAAATCTAGTATAATTGATTGTAGAACTAAAAAAATTATACCTTTAAATAATAATTTAAGAATGCTTACTAAAAATATTGGGTATGATAATATGTTTAGAATATATCAAAATGATACTAATTTAGTATTATTTAGTAATTTAGATGATGTATTAGATGTTAAAGAGATTAATAATATGATTATATTTAGTAGTAATAATAAATTAATAGTATCCAATAAAATAGTAGATAAGGAAGTAGAAGATGATAAAATAGTAGAAGACGATAAGGTAGTAGTAGATAAGGAAGTATGTTGTTTTGATAAATTAATAACTGATAAAATAATATCTAATACGGTAGTGGAAGATAGTAATAAATATTTAATATCTACTAGTAAAGATCATAATGATAAAATAACATCTAATAAATCAATATCTAATAAAATAGTATGTTGTATGGGTAAAATAATAGAAGATCATAATGATACTATTTTAAGTATATCTCATAATAATGAATATTTAATATCTACTAGTAAAGATAATACAAGTATAATATATAAAATAGAAGAAAATGAATTAATTTTTAATAAAAGATTAAATACTGGAATAATGAATAGTTTAGATATAAAAGAAGATATTTGTGTTATGGGAGGAGATGAAGGATTAATTTGTAAATTTAATATATTATAAGTACTAAATAATGACGTAATAAATAATAATATGATTATACAAAAAGTTAATGATAAAGATATAAATTCAATATCAATAAATAAATCTAAAGAATTAATTTTCTTAGGATGTTCTGATAAGATATGTAAAATACTAAATTTTAATTTAGAAATATTAAAAATAATAAAAGATCATAAGAAGAGTGTAATGAGTGTTTATTCAGGTATAAAATATTTTTGTACAGGAAGTAGTGATAAATCAATAAGAATTTATAATTATAATTATGAATGTATTTCTGTATTAACAGGTCATGAATCAGGAGTATTATGTACTAAATTATTTGATAATGATAAGAAATTAGTTAGTAGTAGTGTAGGTGGACTTATAAAAATATGGGATGTTAGTAAAGGAGTATGTTTAGAAAATTTTGATGTTAATGGAGATGTTTGGTCAATAGAAATATTTAAGAAAGAGGATTCTAATAATAAGAAAGATGACCATAAAAATATTAATAATAAGAAAGATGATTCCAAAAATATTATAGATGATTTTAATAATATAAATAATAAGAAAGATGATTCTAATAATATAAATAATCTATCTAATAATATAAATAATAAAACAGATGATCCTAATAATATAAATAATAAGAAAGATGATTCTAATAATATAAATAATCTATCTAATAATATAAGTAATTTATTTTATTTACTTATGGGTACTACTGATTCTATTTTATTATACAGCACTTATAAAGATAATACTGGTAAAAATAATACGATACATATTAAGAATAAAGAATATGATAAAGTAGTAACAAATAATATAAAATTAATATATTTTATATTAAAAGAGAGTAAAATAAATAATAAAGAAAAAGAGAAGATGTTTAATAAATACAAAAATAAGATTTATGAAATTATTTTAGAATGTGGAAGATTTAAAGATATTGAATTTATTAATGAGATGATAGAATATTGTATAAATAAGAAGATGTATGATAGAAAAGTGATAGATGATATGAAGAAGTATCTTTTTATGATAGATGATATGTATGGAGATTTAATAGGAGGAGAGAATATATTCATTAAATAAATATAATAAATTAAATTAAATAGATTATCTTATAATATATATTATCTTATAAATCAAATAATAGGTTATCTTTTTATATATTATCTTATAATAAATTAATAAATAGGTTATCTTTTTTTATATAACTAATTAAAAATATAATAAATTAATCAAATAATAAATTAATAAATATAAAATAAATTCTATTTTTTTATTGTATTGTAAAATATTTAGGAGAGAATATCTTAAAATAAAATAAAGATATCATAAAGAAAAAACTTAATATTATTATACCAACTGTAGAAAGTAAAGTATATTTCTTATTATCTTTACTACTAAATAAAAGTGATATATAAGGATACATAGAATATAAAGGAAGTCCTAAATATAATATCATAGTAGACCACCATAAAAATTTACCTATTTCACTCCATACTACTAAAAATATAATTGAGAAAATTACTACAAGAAAAATAAGTGATCCTATTACATTATTAATAACTATTAGTATTGAGAATATATTTGCTATAGAATTATTTAAAGTATTCACATTTAAAATAAATCCAAAGATTGAATAAATTATTAAGATAATAAAAGTTATATTAGATAAAATGGTAGATGACTTATTAAGAATAGACTGTGATGATATTAAACTGAAAAGAATATCACTTAATTTCATATTCCATAACCAATTAGATACATACATAAATAAAATAAAAAAAAAAGAAATAATGCATAAACCTAATATGGATATAAAAAATAGACCAAATTTTGAATTATTAGAAACTGTTACTGAACAAGAAGTAGCTTCATATGAGAAAGATATAAATGAGAATATTAAAAATAAAGTACTAATTTTTGATGTAGATGGTTCTTCAACTTGACTATCTACTAGAGTATCTACTCCTGTAAATTTATAATAAGTAAGAATACCTGTAAAAATAAAACTAACTGATACAAGTGTAAATTCTACTATAGTAGTAAGAATATCTATAGATCTATACATAGCATAGAATATTGATAAGATTAAAGTTATAATAAGCATTACAGTGTATTTTAGAAATTTAGAATTTATGGTATTAATTCTAAAATCAAAAACTGTATAAAATATTTCTAGAAGCATATCTACATAGAATAAACAAGTAATAAATTTAAGAAGAATTAAAAAGAAATCTATTAGAAGAGAAAATATAGGATTATCATCTATATCTAAAGATCCATATGATTCACTTTCTGATCTATTACCTTCTATAAGGAAGTCTATTATTATGAAAGATAATATATAATGAAAAGTCATTATAAATACAGCTATCATAAGATACCAAATAGAAAGTCTTCTAATTATATGAGTAAAAGAAAGGGTAGAGACTATAATAGGAGGAGAGGCAATTAGCTTAATTAGACTTGAGAAGAAACCTGTTTTGACTCTTCGATTGGAATGTTCTTGAGATGGGTTGAATCCATAATTTTGATCTTTCTTTTCTTCTTCTTTATTTTGTTCTTCTTTCTTTTCTTCTTCTTTCTTTTGTTCTTCCTTATTTTGTTCTTCCTTCTTTTTTTCCTCAGCCTTCCTCTCTTCTTCTTTCCTTTCTTCTTCTTTCTTTTGTTCTTCTTCCTTCTTTTGTTCAGCTTTTTTATCTTCTTCCTTCTTTTTTTCCTCAGCCTTCCTCTCTTCTTCTTTCTTTTGTTCTTCAGCTTTTTTTTGTTCTTCTTTCTTTTGTTCTTCCTTTCTTTGTTCTTCTTTCTTCCTCTCTTCTTTCATTTGTTCTTCCTTCTTTTTTTCCTCAGCCTTCCTCTCTTCTTTCCTTTGTTCTTCCTTCTTTTGTTCTTCTTCTTTCCTTTCTTCTTCTTTCTTTTTTTCCTCTGCCTTTCTCTCTTCTTCTTTCCTCTCTTCTTCTTTCTTTTCTTCTTCTTTCTTCTTTTCTTCTTCCTTTTTTACTTCTTCATCATCATTATCCCAAAAGAACATATTTCTTATTTACCTTATTAATATTTTTATACAAGTTTCAGTCTCAAATTATTTACAAATTACTTGTTTCAAATATATTTTCTTCTTAAAAATATTCTTGTTTATTACCCCTAAATTAATGAAGAATTTTGTTATAGGATCAGGAATTATAAGTTTTAAATATAAAAATGGAGTTATTACTTCTTCTGATACTCAAGCATCATATGGTAATTTATGTAAATTTACTAATCTAACTCGTATATATAAATTATCATCTAATACATTAATATCTCTATCAGGAGAAGTAAGTGATATCCAGAAATTAGTATCTACCTTAGAAGAGATTAAAGAAAGTGATCCTGTTAAATTAAGTACAAAAGGATATCTTAATCTTATACAAAGTATATTGTATAATAAACGTAATAAAGTTGAACCTTATAATGTATCAGTTAATGTATTAGGATGTGATAATAATGATATAGTTCTAGGAGCTGTGAACCATCTTGGTCTTGTTTATGAAGATGATATTGTTTCTACTGGAATATCTTCAATGATAGCTCTTCCTTATTTAAGAAGTAAACTTGAAGGAAAATCTAATGAAATAAGTAGAGATGAAGCTATTAAGATAGCTGAAGATACAATGAGAATAATGTGTTATAAAAGTTGTAGACATAGTAATCAAATACAGATAGGAATAGTAGAAAAAGAGTATATTAATATAAGTGAGCAGTATTGTCTTAGTACTAATTGGGAAGTAGCTGTTAAAGAGAATGAGATTATGATATAAATAAAAAATTATACTTTTATAAATTATTATCATTAAATAAATGAGTCATTAATTAAAATAATTATTAAATGAGTAATTAATTTAAGTATATTATAAATTAATAAATTAAAGCATTACATAAATAGTATAAATTAAATAATGATTAAATAAAGTATTTTATACATTAAAATATTACATAAATTAGTATAAATTAAAAAGTTAAAATAATCAATAAATTAATAAATTAAATTTAATCTACTCCACTACTATCTCCATCTCCTTACCAAAACTCTTCTTAGGTCTTCCTGGACCCTTTTTAAAATTAAATCTATCAGACTGTACTTTTACATTAATACTCATTACAGGCAATATTTCATCTAATTTAAGATACTGCTCTTTTGAATAAATACTGCTTACATATAAAAGAGGATCTTTCCTCTCTTCTCTAAGATATTTACATACATGAACACATGGAATAAGAATTTCTTGATACATTCCACATTCACATGTCCCATTTTCTATATCTATTTTACAATCTTCTTTAGGAACTGTACTTTCATTTCTTTCTATTCTATTTGTTACATTGTACCCAAAAAGACTTTTAGTATCTTGTCTGGTAAATCTCTTCTTATTTTTTAAATTATCTGAGCTTAGTTTCTGTATAGCATTTACACACTCAAAAAAAGGGAGGGCATAAACTCCATAACTTATAAAATCTAAGTCACATTCTGGAAGATTATTTATATTTAAAAAAGTAAAATTAGATTTTGATTTTATAAATCTTGATTCGTTTAAATTTAACATCTTTGATATATCTTTAGCAGTGATCTGTTTATTTTTATTGTCTTTATCTGTGCTTATAAAATTATCTTTGCTTATTGTAGAATTATCCTTGTTTATTGTAGAATTATCTGTGTCTTTGCTTAAAGTAAAATTATCTTTATCCTTACTTAGAGTAGAATTATTTGAAGAATTCTCTTTATCTTCTAAATTAATTTTATTATTATTTATATCTTTATTAACTAATTCATCTTTTATATTTTCATTTCTAATATTAATATTCTCACTTCTTAATTCATTAATATTCTCATTTCTTAATTCACCAATATTTTCATTTCTTAATTCTCTAATATTCTCATTTCTTAATTCTCTAATATTCTCACTTCTCAATTCACCAATATTACAAATATTCCATACTACCTCTAAATTCTCTTTAATTCCATCATTATTATAAATATATCTACAAACATCCCTAGTCTTAACAAAATAATCTATTTTAAGATCATCCATAACTTTAATTAATAAATTATCATATTCAATAATATATTTATCAAAATTAGTATTCTTTAAGAAATATTTTAAAGATATTTCATCAGATATATCTTCTGATACCATACAAGTATAAATAATAGGTTCACTTAATGGATCATATAATACACCAAATATAGCTAATCCACTCTTTCTTCTATAATATTTTATTTCTATAAGTGGGTATAATATATTAATATACTCCTTTATTTTATAAAATACCATCTTCCCATAATAATTTATATCAACTTTTTCTAAATTAATATTATAAAATTCTTTACAAAAATCTTCAAGAAGATTGTTATATTCATGAAATTTATAAAAAGATTCATCATCTTTTGTTATATCTTCTATATCAATATAATTTGAATTATAAAATACAGATAATTCAGGTTTATACATATCAACTCTTGGTACTAATAAATTAGCTTGTAAATCAATCTTCCCTTTAACAATATTATAAACTGAATTATAACTAACACGTATACTTCTATTATATAATATACTAACTATTTCACCTATACGTGTATTTTTATAATCACTAATGTTCATTAAAATTTCATTTCTAAGAAATTCGTCTGTACTAGCAAATTCATTATTAGCTATAGGACATTTATGCGTTAATTTCATTCTTTTTATAATAAAACTATTTTCTTTTTTTTTGTAAGAAGTTACTATAGAAGCATCACAACTAAACTCTTGTTTACCTTTACATATAAATGAAAGAGTACGTGGTGTTTCTGTTATATTAAATTTGAAATGTATGCTGTTAGCATATTCTGTAATTGTATTTATCATTTCTTCTTTAGTTTTAAAAGTGTCATTAACTGATATTTCCATAGGGGTAAAAAAATTAAAAAAATAAGGATGCATAAATAAAAAGGAGAATAAAGATAAAATTAATTGAAAAAAAGGGGATGGAATAAATTTGATAAATATATTAAAATAAAAGATTTTTTATAATATATATTAAAATAAAAGATAATGTATAAGATATATATTAACAATATTATTTCTATAATAAGGTATATTAACAATAATTATTTGTATAAGACATATAATAAAAAAAAAGATGTTTTTTTATAATGAGGTATATTAAAAAAAATTGTTTTATAATAATAATTAACAATAATCTTTTGTATAAGATATATTATAGGATTGTCTTTCTATAATAAAATTCCATTTAACTTAAAATCCTTTATTGAATAATCATTCCTTCTTAAAAGATACTGTACTTAATATATACCCACCTGCTACTATACTAAATAAAATAGTAACTCCTGATAATATAGATATTAAGTTAAACTTCCTTACTGCTAATATAAAATATAAGGAAGGGAATAAGAAAGATATACTATTACTAAAAGTAGCACCTAATATTTTTAAAAATACGTTAAGATCTATACCTGGTATAGAGTTAATTAATAACATAACTCCAAATAAAGAACTTATTAAATAAATTCTACTTTTATCATCTGACTTACCCATTATCTTAAGTAAAATAGAAGATGCTGGATTTAATTGAAGAGGGAAAGATCCAAATAAAACTATAATAGATCCTATTACAGCTATTTTAGGACATATTCTAAATATTGAATCTTTAAGAGCTAAATTTATAGGAGATTCAGGAGAACAGAAATTTTTAATTAAATCATTTCTTCCTATAGAATTTCCATATATCTTGTATCCAAAATATCCTACAGCTGAATATATTGATCCTCCTATTATTGATCCAAAAGCTGACATGTATACCAAACTTTTAACAGATTTATCTTGTACCTCTGTATAAATAGATACCATATTCACTTGACAGCACATTCCTAAAATAAAAAATCCCATTCCAAATCCGTAATCATAATTATAACTGTCAAATCCTCCTGATTGAATTTTATCTCCATTAACAAAGTAGAAAGACAATATAAAGACAATCAAATAACAAACTGAAAAAACAGAAAGATAAGAAGTAAACTTAAGAGAACTTAAATCTTTAAGTAAAGACAAAAAGTAAAGAACAATACCTGTACCAAAAAGAGTGGACACATTAAAAATATAAAAATTTGGATGTCTTTCATCTACACCAAATAAAAATAACAAAATAAGATGTACCATATATTTATGGAAAGATATTCCTACGAAAACTTGGGACAAAACAATACAAAAATCTACGGCGTATCCAAAATATCTGTTCGTATCGTAAGCTAATGACGAATAAGTTTTCGTATGACTCTTATTTAAATAAGCAGAGTATGATACTGTAAATAGAGTGAGACCAGTAAGAAAAGTAACTGCTATCATAAAGTATATACTTTGTATGAACCCTATACTTTTAAATGCAGCTGGCATAAAATTTATACCTACTCCTAACATAGATGTAATAATTGTCACAGTACCACCGAAGGTTGATAATCCTTTTTTCATAAATAGGGGGTTAAAAAAATTAATATTTGAAATATTATTTTAATTTAATATTACAACTTAAAAAAAATTTTGATATAGAATAATTAATTGGAAATAAAAAAAGAATAAATTGATTAAAGATAAATTAAAAAATAATTAGAGATAAATAAGAATTCATTAATTGAAAATAAATAAAATTAATATAGATAAAATTTTTTAAAAGTCAAAGATGATAAAAATTCATTAATTGACGATAGAAATTGTAAAGATGAATAAGAATCTATTAATTTAAAATATAAATAAAAAGTAATAAATTGTAAAGATGAATAAAATTAATAAATTGAAAATATAAATAAAATTAATAAATTGAAAAGATAAATAAAATTTAATCAATTTTAAATATGAATAAAAATTAATAAATTGAAAAGATGAATAAGAATCTATTAATTGAAAATTAATAAATTTTAAATATAATTAAATTTAATATATAAAAAAATAAAGAGTTAAAGATAAATTATATTTTAAATTATATAAAGCTTTATAAAAAGATCTAAAATTTTATCTCCTTATTAATTACAAATAAAAAATATTCTGACTTATTTTTATAAAAAATGAATAATTTGTTAAATAAATCATTTAATATTTTTTTGTACTAAAGATATAAATTTTTTAGAGATCTTTAAATCATTCAATTATTGTATATTAAAGTCTTTAAATTATTAAAAAATATTTTTTTATTCTTTTTTTAAACCATTGTAATAAAGAAAGAAATCTAGATCTTTAAAATATGAATCATATAGATTAAATAAAAGTAATTATTGTTAAGATAATACATAATAATAATTATTATATAAATATAAAGAGTGAATCATATCATAATAAAATATTCTACTCATTTATTAATTTACTGACACATGCTTTTTAATTTAGTTTTAAATATTAAAGAATATTACCCCTTATATTATTGAATTAAAGAAGAGTAACCAGTAATTTTAATTAAAAATAGAAACGTCTATTTATAAAATAATAAGAAGACTAAAATGTTATTTATTTACTTTTATAAAATTAATTTATTAACTTTAATAAAATTTTTATTAATTTATTTTCTCTTATAAAACTATTTTACTTACTTTTTTAATTCATTATCTCTAATAAAATTATAAAAATTTACTAAATCGATGTATCAATTTAACATCAAAATTAGAATACATTATAAAAATAGAGATAAAAATCTTTATATTAAAATTTACAAGAAATATCATAATATTTTATAATGCTATTTTTGTAAACAAAAATGATCTTGAAACTAACACTAATTTAAAAATTTGTTATGATAGAAAAAACTTATTACATAATTTTTTATTTGATCGGTTTACAAAGACGAACTTAACTTAATCTTCTTAAAATTATTAAGAGTTGTTTGATTAACTATTTTTTTATATAAAAGACTCTTATAATTTTAAAATACAAATTGAATTCAAACAAACTTCCTTTACTACTTTTGTTAATTGAAGACCATTTAATACTTGTCAATAATGTTTTTATTTAATTTGCTTTCTTCCTGCACGGGGTAAAATTATAAATTATTTTAAATACTTTTCAACAATAATAAGAGGATACTTTACAATAGTAAAATGAAATTTATGTATTTACATTGCTTTTTATAATTTACAAAAGTAAAAGCATAATAAAATATTCTCAATAGATTTTTCATTTTTTATTCACCTGTCAAAAATCTCTAGAAAAATATTTAAAATGCAAATTTGACTTTTTATTTGAAATATTCTTATTTATATTGTTCTGTACTAAAGAATTTTATTAATTTGATAGAATTTTATATTATACTTTAGATATTTTCTTATATCCTTTTTAAAATAAATTCCTTTTATTTTTACTCAAATAATTATTTTTTTATTCTAAACAATTTCTCAAACTCATAATTAATCATTGAAGTGGGAATGATTTTCTACAAATTTAATCAATTCTTTTTGTGAGTCATTGATTGTTTTTATATCATTATTAAAATATTTTATATTCTTAAAGTATATATTTTATAAATTGAATTTTTTAATTGTGATAAACATATTTTATATTCTTAAAGCATATATTTTATAGATTAATATATTTAATTGTGATAATATCGTATTTCTTAAAGTATATAATTTATAAAATATTTAATTGTTTAAATAATATTGTAATTTTTAAGATAGTTAAAATAATTTTTATTTTTATATTTCAACTGTTTAAAATAATATTGATTACTTTTTTTGACTATGAGTCATAAACAACCTCCTAAATTTTAAATTTGAATAAGTTAGTCAATTTTTTAATTTAAAAATTTCAAATAAAATTATCTATAATTTTGTGAAAATAGTTCAGTTTTGATATAAAATTTGTCATAACTTATTCAAATTTAAAATTCTAATAAGTCTAATTCTATTAACTTTTATAACTTTAGTCATAAAACTTTTTTGTGTATTTATTTAATATATTTTGACAGGTGGTAAAAAATTGCTGTCAAAATGATATTTTTGACATGTCATGATTATCTTTAAAAAAAATTATTAGCATTAAATCAAATAAACTAAATATATCATCAAATCTGATATCAGACTGTTAGTATACCAGGATATCTATTTTTAAATTTTTATCCCTTATGTATTTATATTTCGCAACAACAAACAAGACAAAACTAGCAGAAGCACGCGCATGCCTTGGTACAGAAGTCTATCCTATTGAAATAGATATAGATGAGATCCAAGGTACAAAATTTGAAGTAGCTTATGATAAATTGAGAAAAGCATGTGAATTAAATCTGAACAAGTATATTATGATAGACGATACCAGTATAGAAATTGATGCACTTAACGGATTCCCTGGTCCGTACGGTAAAGACTTTCTAAAAATCGGATTCGATTATATAGAAAATCTTGTATCAAAAATAGGACGAGAAGCAGTAGCTAGTTGTTATATAGGATTTGGTATTATGAAAGATGATGGTGAGTTCGTCTATGAATTGTTCAATGGTGATGTTCATGGTAAAATTGTGCCTGGTAGAGAAGGAGGAACAGGCTTTAATAATATATTTTTACCAGATGGTTCTGATAAAGTATATGGAGATATGGATATTAAAGAAAAAAATTTAGTCAGTCATAGAGGGATTGCTATAAAAAAAATGAAAGAGTATATGATTAAGAATAAAATTCTAGGAATGTGATTTAGATATTTAACTCTTAATTAATAAATTAATTTATTTTAGTATGGTCTTAAGAATTAAAAATAGTTGAATTTGTTTGTAAATTTAATAATATATCTGAATATCTTGATATTAGAATGACATTGTCAATAAGTTTTTTTTCACGATTTAGTATAAAATAACAATAGACATTGAAAATATAAAACATAAGATAATAAAAAATTAGTCAAAAATGTAGCATTCTTACAAAAAAGTAAAAACTATAACATTAAAATAGCCAAATGCTTTGATATTTCTTACTTGGGAGAATTTCATTTATAAAAATGAAATTACTAAAGAAAGATAAGGGGAAAAAAATAAAAAATTTTAAATACTTAGGTTGAATTTTACATTTTTTTACAATTTGAATAATAAAAGAAGAGATCAAACTAGAAATAGTTTGATTAATATTGTATTTTAAAGGTGATTGGGACAAATACATGTTATTATATATAGTCAATAAAATAATCGTAGCAATCAAATTTCTACTCAAAACTACATATAAATTATTCAAAAAATAGTTAATTTGGCAAATCCGAAGCATTATGACCTGCTAATGAATGAAATAGTACAAATATACTGGTTTAAACGATAATTTTTTCTTATGTATTAACTTGGGATGATATGATATCTAATTTTAGTGAGACTCATATTAAGAGACTTAAAATAACTATAAAATCAGAATCATATTTCCATTTTATAGTCTTAAAAAACTTGAAAATTATTTACACGAATATAAATGAAATGAATACAATAATATCGCCAAGGAAAGAATTGTGAAGTATTCTTAGAAATATAAAATATGATAAAATCATAAAAATAACTTCAAAATAAAGCATAAACAAAAATAACTTCAAAATAAACGCATCTATTGAATTTTAACAACCTAAATTCATTTAATGATTGTAGAAATTATATCTGCTTTATCAAGAACATTCTATATTTTCTTAAAGCATTCTTTCGATTTTCATAATAAAAATACTCTACTTGGATATTATTACATCCTTTAAAAAATAGCATTAAAAGACTCAATGATGTAGAAATAAAAACAATAATAGTTTATTTTAATTAAGTAACATAATTTAATCATTATAAAATTTTTTGATCTTTAAGCTGAATATTCAGTTTTATCAATTAAGACTCGTTGAAATTTGAAATATTTGACAAATCTAATAATAAGCATCAATTTTATATGAAAATATTAATTTGACATTTAATGAAATTAAAAACATTTATTTAATAAGATTTTTATACTATGAAGTCATATATTAACTAGTTAAGTTGAATCAGATCATTTTACATTCTTTTTGTATATTTTCATAATTTCAATTTTGAATTCCTTCATTGAGAGGAGAAAATCTGAAATTTAACAAAATATCACTGGTAGATTAATAACAATTATAATTTTACCAGTATAATTAATAAAACAATATGTGACTAATGTATTAATATTAGCAAATATAATATGTCATATGCTAAGATCAATATTTCTTAGAAATATTTAATTTTTAATTTGTTGTATAAAACAAACAAAGTATCTTCAAAAACTATATAAGCGATTTCACCCCTACCCCTATGTCTATTTCAATAATTCTTTTGATTAAGAAGATATAGACATTAGGAACTACCTGCATGCTTACATGAATTGGCGCATACAGAAGTAAGAACAGGTGTATGTTGCAATCTTATATAAAGAATAATGTGATAAGATTGTGGTCCCGAATTATAAATCACATCTTGTTCAATTTCTGATAATAAATAGATAGATCTGTGATACAGGATGTAGAGGAAAGATTCGTGGATGCAACTTGACTGATACTTATGTCTTTAATAAGTGGATTCAGTTAAGTAAAATCTGTGTAAGGTCAAGATACTGTTAAACAGTTTGAAATCTGTGATGAAAAAGATGATCGGATTAGCAGGTAGTTCAATAGGTGGATGTTGTTGAGTATGGTAGATTGTTTGGAATGATAGTATTAAATAGACCTGTTAGATTGCAATGTAGTAGAAAAAAGTAAAATTAACTAAAGGGTTTAATAAGAAAAAAGTCAATGCTATAACTAGCTGGTTGAATTCGATAAGATGTCTTATATATGACTGTTATAATTAGGAATACGCTATAGATGATTGAAAAGTATTATATGATTGAAGAAACATGAGTATTTAATTTTCTTTATAATTGCTTAAATGAAATATGTCAATTTATTAACTTAGGATAACTAGCAGGTCTAATTAAATTAAATATTTAATGTGTATTTTTTGGTCTAAATGTTTTCTCGATTATTAAAAAATTTATTTGTTTCATAAAACGAACAAATAAAAAATGCCTATAATATCTGGTCGATATTTATAATTTAAATTTCAGTTCTCACTGATAAACTTAAATGTTGCTTGTTCTATAATGACTATAGTTACTTTCTTTGCAAACTAGAAGTTTGGTATAATTTTAATAGTCCTGACTACTATGAATTTAGTGTCTTCTATATTAGATCTAAAAAAAGATCATTATGTATAGGTCTTAGTCCTTAACAATTTACAACGGAAAGAAATTACCACTTTATAATATAAGAACAAGTAATAAATTAGAACAAATAATAAACTTAAGAATGGAGTGTATTATGATTAAAATCTATATAAGCTTATTAGAGCATACTTATATAAATTATTAAAGTTGTTTATTTTTCAATCTTAAGATCCTGGTGAATGATAAGGTTAGTGAGTATAAATTGTAATATATGGAGAGAAAAAGAAGTGTAAGATGGAAAAAAGTTGAAAGATTAATTATAAGAAATATTGTTAATAAGTTTTATCAGTTATCTTTTTTTAAGTAAAATATATAATAATATCTATACTAAAAAGATTTTAAATATCAAATGACTCTGAATATATCATTAAGTATTTGTCTTGATGTTTGGCTACTACACAAATGTATTGTGAATGTCTTGATATAAAAATCATATAGAAAGTAAAGAAATATGATCAAGGTAAAAGGAACAAATTTAGTTAAATAGCTAAGCTGGATGTAAGAAATTATATTGATCAATATAATTTTAGTACTAGTATTATCAAGAAGAATATGATATTAAACTTATCTATTAAATTCTATTTATTTTTAAATTTCGCATTGATTGGATTACATAAGTATCATTATAATATTTTTAATCAAAGTAATTAAATTAAATATAGTTTGTAAAAAATATATAAAATAATCGAATATTTTGATAAATAAATCAAGGTATCCTTAATTAAGTACTAAGAGTCAAAATTAGGAAAAAATATTTAACTTTTTAGTCATAAATAATAAGTAAATAAAGAATGTTAAGTTCTACATTGTGAAAAATAAAGATAAATCTAAATAAACAATTTTCTTTCCCTTTTCTATAAGTAAATATCTAGTCCTCTTATTTATCTTATTACCATATTATGAAAATATACTGATAACTTTAGTCTAAATTAGATTTTACTACTCAATATCATAGTTAAATTTAAAGATGTGATGTTTGATGAAGATTTCATAAAATATGAGAATTTTATTTTTCAGAGTAAATTAAGAAAAGACTAGTGAACTAAAAATATTATCTAGTATATGTTTTAATTATATTATTTACATAAAATTCGTCTTAAAGTTTTTTCTTATAGAAATACTTCGAGAAGAAGGAAATAATTGAATAATATCCTTCTTCTCGAAGCAATAGCAAGATCCAAAAGATTATTTTAACTAAACTAGATATTAAATTAAAATTCTTCTTTTTCTCGGAATATTTTATAATTTCCGTTGAATTAACACCTACACTAGTTTCGGGACCTTTTAATTTCTTTTCATTTTTTAATTCCATGATTTCATTTTTGTAACTTAAAACAACACCCCTTTCTAAATGCTTATTTAATTCTGTAATTAAGAATTTAGAAGTTTTTTTTATTCTTAAGATCAAATAAAAAGACAATTCATTCCTGATTTTATATTCTATAGAGACTAATTTTTCATTCTTACTATCATTGCTTTTACTATCTTTTAAACTACTAGCTTGACAGTCTGTTTTACAATAAATAACTTGAGCTTTCTTCTTTTCTAAATTATTTATCTTAAAATCATTTTTGGAGTCAATTGATCTCCAGAATGATAAAAGATTTTGGAAATTATATGATCTATCATTTAACTCTGCAAACATTAGGGATAATCATTTAGTTTTTTTTAATTTGCTTTTAAACGAACAAATTAAATTATTTGATTAATTACTAATTTTAAATAAAAATAAATCTAATTATTAATGATTACCGATCTAAGATATTAATGACATGAGATATATATATGATATTTATGACTCATATATACAATTAGTAAAAAAGACTAAGTGAAAATTGATTGTTAAATTTTAAGATACTTAATAATTACTTAATCAATATTTATGGTTTATAAATACATACTATCAAGTTATTGAAAATATAATTGGTGATATTTTTAGTTGATAAACATTTCTAATTTTATTAATTAAATATTAAGATACTTAATAATTATTGATATTATTGTAAATTAGAATTATTATTAAACTTATCTTTCAGTTACGGCCATATCTACTGTAAAGCACCGGAACTCGTCAGCTCTCCGAAGTTAAGCCAGTAAGAGCCTAGTTAGTACTAAGATGGGAGACCGCTTGGAAAAGCTGGGTGCTGTAATTTTTTTATAAATTATAAACTAGTGAGAAAGGATTTTATTTTTAGATTGAGTTATATTTTTTTCAATATTGTTGTTTTTCATTCAGCATATTATAAATTATATTATCGAATGTAGTCATGAGTGTAGTGATTTTCATTTTTTAGCTTTATATCTTTATTATAAACATTTATCTATGCATATATATAATTTCAAATTTTATCTAAGATCAAAAGATCATGTGTTTACTTCATTTATATGTAAAACAATTTCTTTTTTGATTTGAAAAAAGAATTCTGAATATTAGAATAATAAAAAGAAAATTAAATTGAATATAATATTAACAAAGATTAATCATTAAACTAAGACTTTAAAAAGTCATGCAAGTGTACTCAATAATGAAAAGTTTTATAAGATTTTAATTATATAAGTTATATATTAACTAGTTAAGTAAAAAGAATCATTTTATCCTCTTTGTATATTTTCATAATTTCAATTTTTATTTTAAATTCCTTCATTGAGAGGAGAAAACCTGAAATTTAACAAAATATCACTGGTAGATTAATAACAACCATAATGTTACCAGTATAATTAATAAGACAATATATGACTAATGTATTAATATTAGCAAATATAATATGTTATATGCTAAGATCAATATTTCTTAGAAATATTTAATTTTCAATTTGTTGTATAAAACAAACAAAGTATCTTCAAAAACTATATAAGCGATTTCACCCCTACCCCTATGTCTATTTCAATAATTCTTTTGATTAAGAAGATATAGACATTAGGAAATACCTGCATGCTTACATGGATTGGCGCATACAGAAGTAAGAACAGGTGTATGTTGCAATCTTATATAAAGAATAATGTGATAAGATTGTGGTCCCGAATTATAAATCACATCTTGTTCAATTTCTGATAATAAATAGATAGATCTGTGATACAGGATGTAGAGGAAAGATTCGTGGATGCAACTTGACTGATACTTATGTCTTTAATAAGTGGATTCAGTTAAGTAAAATCTGTGTAAGGTCAAGATACTGTTAAACAGTTTGAAATCCGTGATGAAAAAGATGACCGGATTAGCAGGTAGTTCAATGAGTGGATGTTGTTGAGGGTGTTGAGTATGGTGTATTGTTTATAGTATGGGTGATTCTCTGGAGTGGTAATGTTTCATATAAAAAAATAAGTATTAGAATTATAAATCTAAATTTTTAAGGTGTATATCTTTTTAAATTAAAGCACCTTTTTTGTATGAGGAAAGAAGAGTTGTTAGGATTTTATATTATAAAGTGTTGAAAAAGGAAATCTAGAATGCTATTATTCGAAATTGTAATATTGATTGGTCAATTTGTAAATCACTTTACTGCTAAAAATTAATAGATAATAAATTTACTTATATTTATTTTTTTCAATAATTATTAATAACGGTATTTAATTTCATTTATTAAAAAAGATTAAATAAAGTGTTTTTGAGTTTGTTTATCTAAACACAATAAAAATAAGACAGAAGTTATTATTTTAAATATAGGGATAGAAGTATTAGATCAAAAATTAAAATTTACCTCTCGAGTAAGATATTGATTTGTAACAAGAGTCATAAATATTTTATATCTTCTTCTAAAAACTAACCAATGCCTTTGAAGAAAATAAGATCAAATCTTAAACCGTGCTTAGTTATAAAAAGTATAAGTCATTAAATTTTTTTCTTTTGAAATTACCAAAAAGCTTTGCATTATAATTATTATATAAATTTCTGAGTAAAATAAAAATTCGTTACATTTCACTGCTCGAAGAGAATTCATCAATTGTAATTTTATTTCGATATACTGATTATTTTTTATCTATACCTTCACTTTCTAATTAAAATTAATTTTCTTCCGATCTTATATAATTAATCTGTATTTAAATCATCTTATACAGATATTACTAAAAAATAAATTCTGTAAATATAAAATATATCTAACCGAATATATTTTATCATATTAATCTCATTATTATAGATAAATTTACTACTTTTCTTAAATTATTTAATTTAATATTATTAAAATTAATACAAACAGAATAATTTATTAATTTCACAAAATATTATTGGAACAAATAAATAAGTCGTTATAATTAGATAATTTATTATAAAATTCAATAAATATTTCTTTGTTATTCTGGATTTATTTATAATTATATAGAATATAATAAATTTATTCCTGAAAGCCATAATTCTAATCTACGCTAAAGCTGATGCTCGTTGCTTTGATAATGTTTGAGTACTTTGAATTATTAAAGATATTTATTTATATTAAGTATACATATTTTTAATAAGAAATGATTAATAAATTTTTATAAAAAATATATTATGCGACAAATTTTATATCGAATTAAAAAATTATCGAATGATATCAACATTAATCAAAATAAATTCATTTATGTGCATTTATTCAAAATATAAAAACTAATTTAAATGTCAAATATGTAAACATAATATCCCGAAAAAAATAATGTATAAAAACACTTAATAAATATAAAAACTAATTTAAATGTCAAATATGTAAACATAATATCCCGAAAAAAATAGTTTATAAAAACACTTAATAAATATAAAAACTAATTTAAATGTCAAATATGTAAACATAATATCCCGAAAAAAATAGTGTATAAAAACACTTAATAAATATAAAAACTAATTTAAATGTCAAATATGTAAACATAATATCCCGAAAAAAATAGTGTATAAAAACACTTAATAAATATAAAAACTAATTTCTATTTTTTCCCTCCATTTCAAATATTTTTTCCCTCCTATAACAAATAAAAAACTATTTATATGAGAATACTACCCTCCTCATGTTTGTAGTATTCGAAGGACTAGATAAAAGTGGTAAAAGTACACTTAGCAGATCAGTATACTCAAAACTTAATGAAATGAAAATATCAGCCAAAGAAATGCATTTTCCTGATAGAAATTCCGTTATAGGTGATATATTAAATAAATACTTGACTGGTAAAATGGATTTGGGCCCAGAAGCTACACATCTTTTGTTTACTGCTGATAGATACAATAAGAAGAAATATATTGAAGAGACTTCTAAAAATAATGTTCTTCTTTGTGATAGATATTCCTGGAGTGGAATTGCATCTTCATCAGCTAAAGGTTTAGATATGGCTTGGTGTATTGACACAGAAAGACTTCTTCCTAAACCTGATCTTACAATTTTTCTAATAGCTAATACCGATATAACAATGAAAAGATCTAACTGGGGTGATGAAGTATTAGAAACAAGAGATTTTCAAATTAAAATGGGTGAAGGATACTCGCATATGCATGAGTTTGTTGATAATGTAGTAAAACTTGATGCTACTAAATCTGTAGAAGAACTTACCAATTTGGTTGTAGAAGAAATAGAAAAAATCTTTCGAGAAAGGTGTGTTCAAATACAAAATTGATAAAAAAGAGTGAATGTAATAAAGTTTTATACAAATTTTTTATTTAATACGTTATTTTTTTTTAAAATTAGTCATCTATCACTAAATTAATTATAGTTTATCATAATATTCGATACTCCTTATAATAAATTACAGAAATTATTTCTTCTTATTATATTTGTTTTTAATATTTCAAAAAATTATTTATTATTATTAGATTTTCTTTTAATACAATTAACAATTTTTCTACTGATAATTTAAAAATGCAAATTTTATTTTTAATAAATTTATATAAAAGTAATTGATATTCTTTTTTGATCAATATAAGAGATTAAATTTATATAAAAGTAATTGATATTCCTTTTGATCAATATTTATTTATTTTTTCTCTTCTCAATAATCTTTTTTAGCATTTCTTCATCTATCCTTACTTTTGAATCATCTAAAGGTTCCCTATTAAAAGGATCAATCCCATCATTTAACATAATCATATTATAAGTACTTTTATCTATCGTAACATTAGAAGTTAATAATTTTATAGGGTCTTTAATAATATTATAAGTCAATGGATCAATAAATTCATCATCTTCTTCTTCTTCAACAATCTCTTTACGATATATTTTAAATTTTTCTATAAGATTTCTTAAATAATTTATATGTTCAATATTTAGAAGATATTTATTCTCACATATATCCAATCCATTAATAAATATACTAAGATCATAATACATTTCTTCATTACAAACTGATTTTATAAATTTTTTATCTTTTATTCCTATATAAATTAATAGAATATTTCTTAGAAGATCTTTTGGATTAAATTTTAGTGTAGTATTTGTTATTGATTTAAAGAAATCTGCTAATATTTTATTTCTTGGTTTTTTTGTTATATATGGATTCTTTAATACAAGGTTACTACACTTTGGTCCTACAATAGTCTTTAAATTACAGTTAAGAATTTTAACAAATACATTTATAAGTTCATCTACCAATAAAATATCTACATTACATCTAATAATATGATTAAGTAAATTAAAACATGTCTCTACAAATATAAATGAAGTAGATACTCTTTGTTTGATCATTCTTACATACATAATATGATTCTGTATATTATTAAAATTTTCTGATTCAATATCCTTATTTAATAAATCATTTATCTCACTCATACCTGATAAACCATTACTTAATGCATATTCAAAATCACTCATTAAATTATTTATAAATTTAATATTTCTGTTACATATTTTTAATTTATTAAATGATTTATCTTCTACAATTATTATATTAATTAAATATCTTATTTCTAATTTATGTCCTTCTTTTTGTATCTTATTATAATAATCTACTATACTATTAAGAAGACTAAATTTCATTATAGAAGTATTATGTACTAAAATACGTAATACTTGTTGTTTATGTATATCAAATTGGAATAATAATTTAAGAATATTGTATGTAGAAGATGAAGGAGGTAAAATATCAAAAATATACAAATAAGAAGATCTAGCATCTGTAAGAAAAGTATCATCTTTTAAGATACTTGATTCATCTTTTGAAATACTTGATTCATCCTTTGAAATATTTAAATCATCTCTTAAAATAACTTCACCTAAAAAATGTCCAAAAGATTCTTCATATTGAATATCTTTAAGTAAAATATCAATATGATCAACTTTCTTTCCATCAATTTTTAATCTAGTTCTTTCTTCAATTATCTTAATAAAACTAAGTTTAAATATTTCAATTTTACTTCGAAATACAAAATTAGTAAAAGACTCGTCAGATCTTCTTAATGATACTTTATCATACATCTCTTTTTTAATAATAATATCTAAAAATTTGTTAATTAATTTGTTCATATTTAGAGCAAATACGTCAGATATAAATTTATTCTCATCGAAGACTATTTTGTTTCGATCTTGATTTTCATTAATCAGAGTGTTTATGCTAATTATAAAATTCTTTTTAAATTTATTATCCCAACAAATAATTTTTTTTATAATTCTGTATAACAAATTGATATCAGAATCATCATTAAGAGTATTAAAATACCAAGGATTAGGGTACCATAAATTAGAATCCTCAAATACTTGATAAACCTGTTGAATTTCTAATATTGTATCCATAAAAAATAAAAGCTTTTTTTTAAATATAAAATTACAAAATTTTTTAAAGAAACTTACTGGAAGTATTTGTAGAAGATCAAGTGTGTTAAAAGAACCATCCTTGATTATGTAAAAAAATAAATCTTCTGTTAAATTAAATTCTTCTATTTTGTTTACCAAAAACTTTTTATGTTGATCTTTGTAAGTAGATCTAAAATTCTTAAATATTGTATGTAAAGGATTTTCTTCTGTATCAATAAAATGCATATAGAGAATTTCACATTCTTCTATGTCAATGTATTCAATTTCAATATCTTCTTGTATATTCAATGATTCATAAAAATCTTTTCTCAGTATGGATGTTTCATCATTGTTCATGCAAAGGGTTAAATAAAATAAAATAAAAGGTAATCTTTTAAATTAACCTTAAAGATTTATTTATTAATATAATTAAAAGCATTGTCTTATATTAGTTTATAAAAATATTCTTATTTTATAGTTGTATTGAATAAGTATTTCTATAAAATTTGTAAAAGTATATACATAAAAGTAAATATAAAAAAGTAAAAGTATAGATTAATATATAAAAAATTATATACATGAAAGTATATACATAAAATTATATATTGGTATACATAAAAAAAATACATTAATATATTAAAATAATATATAACTAAATATAAAAAAATATATAAAATAATATATAAAAATAAAAAACATCATATTTATAATTATGTCACCCATAAAAAATATTTAAATTAAATCTGTCAAGTATTTCAATTCTAAAAAAAAATATGTTATTTTAAAAACGAATACCCCTCGTTTATGAATCTCAAATCAAACAAAAATTTTGTTTTATCTCTCATATTCAAAATTTTATTTTTCACAAACTTCTTTATATTCGTCTTCCAAAGATCTTTAATGTTTAGAACACGTGGTTATTTAAATATAAAATCTTATGATTCATTTAACTCTATAGATATATTCTATTTAAATAAAAAATCTGATACTGATATAATATACTGTCATGGATCTATAATATCAGGAAAAGTGTATGAAAAATTGATTAAAGAGATGGCAGATAAAACATCTTATAATGTGCTTAGCTTTAATCTGAGAGGTATGTTTAATAAAAGGGGAGTACCATCTGAAAAAGGAATAAGATCTGAACTAACAGATCTTATTCAATATCTAAATAGAAGGGATAAAAAATACATCGTATTTGGGCAATCTCTTGGATGTTGTTTAGCTATACAGCTTTGTAAGTTAATGAGTATAAAAAAATGCATACTAGAGAATCCTTTTATTAGTTATAAAAACACAGTTATGAATAAATTTTTTTGGAAATATTTTCAATGGCTTATGGTTGATACTTGGGATAATTCAGATATTAGAAAAATGAATGATGTTTTGTTTTTGTTGTCTGATAATGATAATACGGTTGATAACTCCAATGGATTAAAAATGTCTAAAATGGTAAAAAATGGAAAAGTGAAAATGTTAAGAGAAAGTACACATTTTAATTCTGCATTGAATAAGAATTACTACACATATATTAATAAATTTATAAAGTGAAAATATATATTTTAATTTTGAATTGAATAAGAATTATTACATATATTAATAAATAAATATAAAAATAAATATTTTACTTCTAAATTGAATAAAAATTACTACACATATTAATAAACAAAATATAAAAATAAAATATAAAAATAAATACAAAAATATATATTTTAATTCTAAAGTGAATAAGAATTATTACATATATTAATGAATAAAATATAAAAATAAAAGATAAAAATATTTTTTTAATTAACTAAAATAAACAATAAATATTCCTAAGAAAAAATATTTTACCCCTTTAATTTAATTTACACCACTCCTTTTAATAATTCATACATAAGTTCTTGAACAGTCTTATCCCTAAAAAATGATGTCTTATTAGACCACTCTTCTAACTCAAGACATATCCACTTATTAATATAATTAATTGGATTATTACAAAATTCTTTCATAGTCTCCTTACGTTTTATTAAATTCTTTTTTATTTCATTTATAGTATCAATTTTTCTCTCTAAATGATAAACATCTTTTGAATGTATTTTAGGATGCTGGTAAAGATCATCTACTTCAACAGGAATATCATAAATATTAAAAATATCTGAATTTGAATTAGGTATTTCAATTTCTATATCATCAAGTACTAATAAATGATCATCTATAATTTCAGGTAAATCTGTATATTTAAATTCATCTGTATTAAAGATCTTTGATAAATCTTCATTACACTTAACTGTATGATTATCTCTTATCATAAGATTATTCCTTATTATATAAGTGTACAAAGTTCCAAGAATATTTGGTTTAGTAGAAGTGGATATCAATAATAAAGAGGATAATTGTTGACTCAACTTGTAAATCTCTCTTTTATTAGATAATGTAACTATAAGTTTAATACTCTCAAAAGAAGAAGATAATCTAATTTCGAATGCTTCAGATTCATCATATTGATTGGTCCATTCATATATCTCAGGATCTGATGATGGTCCATAATTCACTAAAATTATTAAATTATTGATAAGGTCTCCCATCTTGGCATTTACATTGTTTTTAAAGTCATTCATAACTCGACTATCTATACGTATAAAAGTACCATCTTTATCTGAATGTATTTTAGTATAAAGTCTAAGAGTTTTAATACATTTAATTCTCTTTCTATGTTCAGCTTCAGTTTTAAGTTGTCTTAATAAGCAGAGTTCATTTATACGATTTTCTACTTCTTTTAATTTTTCATACTTTATTGACATGAAGGGTAAAAAATAATTAAAAAAAAGATGAAATTTTTATAAATGAAATATATATTTTTAAGTAAAAACTTAGATAGTATCCTTAAATCTAATATTAAAATAATAATTTAAATTCATGTATCAATAAATTTAAACATAAACCAATAGAATATATTAAATTATTATTAGTTACTTTTTTTTATATAAATTAATCTTAATTGATTCTTATTTATGATTCAAATTCGTGATTTAATCAATCAAGCACTTGATGAAGAAATGGATCTCAATTCTAATGTATACATATTGGGTGAAGAAGTGGGAAAATCAGGAGGACCACATGGTCTTACTAAAAATCTTCTTAAAAAATATGGTAAGAAACGTGTGTTGGATACACCTATTTCAGAAATGGGGTTTACAGGGTTAGCTGTTGGTTCAGGATATCTTGGACTTAGACCTGTAGTAGATTTTATGACTTGGAATTTTGCTTTACAATCTATTGATCATATCATAAATTCTTGTGCAAAAACTTTGTACATGTCAGGAGGTCGTGTCAAATGCCCTATAGTTTTTAGGGGACCAAATGGATTTAATAGTGGATATGCTGCTCAACATACACAAGATTTTTCAGCTTATTATGGATCTATACCTGGTCTTAAAGTTGTATGTCCGTATACTGGTAAAGATCATAAAGGTCTTCTTAAGAGTGCTATACGAAATAATAATCCAGTAGTATATTTAGAAAATGAAATGTTATATAGTGATATGTATCATGAAGTAGATAGTAATTACACTCAATCTCTTGATAAGTGTGTAATAGAAAAAAGAGGTAAGGATGTTACAATAATTGGCATATCAATTAGTCTTAGAGAAATTTTTAAAGCCAATAAAATCCTTGAAGATTTAAATATTTCTTGTGAGATTATTAATTTAGTATCAATCCGTCCAGTAGATTATGATACAATTGCTCAGTCTATTTGTAAGACAAAAAAGATTGTTATAGTAGATTTTTCTTTTCCACAATATGGAGTAGCAAGTGAATTATCAGCTTGCTTATATGATAAATGTTATGGAGTACTTGATAAACCTATTTTAAGATTAATGGGTAAAGATGTTCCTACTCCTTATGCATCTAATTTAGAAAAGAAATCTTTTCCTAGTTGTGAAGATATAGTAGAAGCAGTAAGAAAGATATGTGAAAAATAAATCTTATTTGTATATTTCTGTATTTATTAATTAATTTTATTGGTCTATTTATTTTAAACATGTAAATTTATAATTTTGATTATTTTTTATCCTTCAAATGGCTAAAAGATTCAATAAATCAAATGAAGATCGTCCACTTGAATTCGCTGACAATGTAGATACAGTTTATGGATTAGTTAGATCTCCATTAGGACAAGGACAGTTTGTAGTAGATTGTAGTGATTCAATAACACGTATTGGTAAAGTACGAGGTAAGAATTATAAGAGAGTTTGGATTCAACCCAATGACATTGTATTATTAAGCATTAGAGAAGGTAACAATAATAGAGCAGATATAGAAATAAAATACATGCAGAAGGAAATCAAAATACTTAAAGATAATGGATATATAGAATATACTTTTATGGGTTCTAATAATGAAAATGTAAAGGTAGATTTTGACAGAATATAAATTAAATCTTATGCATAAATAATAAGTATTTTCTTATAAACAAAGTTTTATATATTTTTTTGCATAAACAGAATTAAATTTTATAAATGGAATTTATTAATAAGTATTTTCATATAAACAAAATTTTATATATTTTTTTGAATAAAAATGAATTTATACAGAATTATTGTCTTATGAACAATTTTATTAATAATTATTTTCTTATAAACAAATTTATTAATAAGAATTGTCTTATAAAAATAAATTTATTAATAAGAATTGTCTTTAAAACAAATTTATTAAAAATTACTATCTTATAAAAATGATTAATAATTATTTTGAATATTTCTTCTTTACTTACCCCATGGATAAGAAATACAGATCAAAAAATACAAATCTAGAAAGAATTGATCAAATTAATATAGTCAATAAATATGTATCAAGTTCATTTGGTAGATCTGAAATATCTTACTATGTACCTAATAAATTTAAATATCCTCATTACAGATCAAATGAAGAAATGTGTACAGTAATTTTAGATTATAAAAGATTGAATATTAATGGTAAAGATATATTTATTGATGAATCAATTTTTGATAAGAAAAATCTTTTTGAAATTCTTGGTCTATTTGATAATGCATTATCTGATCATATTCCTATTAATTCCTTTGTAACATTTATATTTAATAATATTTTTAGTAGATCTTTATTACTTGGAATGATAGATGTATTTTTTAATTATAAAAAATGTAGAGGAATACTTGTACAACCTTATTCATTATCTATGGTATTAGGTATGGGTATACAACATTGTCTTTTTATTAATCAATATACAGGGTATACAGAGATATTCCTTATAGATGATTATTATTTACATGATTGGTTTATTATAGGTAAAACAAAATCATTAATTAAAGATAGTATCAATATTGATGAAGATTATGTAGAAGAATATCAGAAATTAAGAATGAATCAAGACATTCCTTATTTTATGTGTAAATTATGTGATTATAGAAGTAAAGAAGAGAAAATTATTAAAGAACATCTAAAAATATCTCATATATACCAAGATGAGAATATTAATGGAATGATTATTAAGTATGAGAATAAACATGATGATATTATTACAGAAATATTAAAAAGAATTAGATTTTTATATTTTAATATGGAAAGATTAAAAAGAATAAATCTTAGGATAATTTATAATAACGTAAAAGAAGAAAATAAAGATAATTTAATAAATATGGAAGATCTTTGTGATCAACTTAAATTTATTTATAATAATGCTGTACAAGTACCAATTGATGATAATATTGATGAAATAGTTCTTAAAGGAAATGAAGTATTTAATACGTTAGATTTAGGAAAAGAATGTTGGATTACAGATAAAGAATGGAAATGTGGAAGATTAAGAATACTTAAAGAAAAAATTTTATTTAATATATAAATTAAAAATTTACTACAAAATTTTATTTAATATTTAAATTAAAAATATTTAAAGAAAAAAATTTATTTAATATATAAGAGTTAAATTAAAAATTTACTAAAACTTTTTTTATTATATAATATTTAAATTAAAAATTTACTACAAACTTTTTTATTATATAAGAGTTAAATTAAAAATCCGATACAAACTTTTATTTAATATATAAAAATCTAATACATACTTTTTTTATTATATAATATCTAAATCAATTCTTTCATTTATCCCATCTAGTTCTTTTTTAAGTATCTCACTTCGAATTTCTCTATATTCAAGTAAATAATTAAAATTATCTTCATCAATTTCATAGAAAGGAAGAGTACTAACATATTCCATAATCATATTATAAGTATTCTTTACATTTTTAATATTCTTACTAGACTCATAAATATCATTCTCATATTCTAATATACTAGAAAGATCATTACATTTATTCTTAAGTCTTTGTATATTTTTACTAAGTATATCTATTTTATCTTTAAGATCATCTTGTCTACAAACTAATTCATAATATTTATCTATATCAGGAATATTATCTACAACTAGATCAGTACATTTACGTTCATAAGAAAATTTAGAAGGAAATTTCAAAATATTTCTTAATACAAAATTCTTAAATATAAACATATTCTTTTTACATGATTCATGAAGAATATTGTTAATAGTTTTCATATGCTTAAATTCTGAACTTATTGTTTCATGTATTTCTGTTTCTAATTCATTTACAAAATTTATAGGAACGAATTCGAAATATTCAATTTCTCCTGTATCAAACATGGGTAAATAAAAAAAAATATAAAATTTATAGGAACGAATTCGAAATATTCAATTTCTCCTGTATCAGACATGGGTAAATAAAAAAAAATACAAAATTTAAATTAAATTTATAAATTTTTATTTTATATTTATAACTACTCACTTTCTTCTTCTTCACTATCTTCTTCTACATCAGCTGCTAATAAAAATGACATGGGTAATTGTGATGATCTTATAAGAAATGTTTGTACAGATATCATTATACTTAAAAATGTCAGTGGTTTCATAATCTCACATTTTTAATTCTTTTTATATTTCTAATTAACTAATCAGATTTTATTGATATCTAATTGAACAAATCATTGTAAGATGTATCTATTAAAATATACTATTATGAGATTGTTACATATACGTGAATAATTCAAATAAAAAATTTCAATTTCAATCCAGTTCTACTTCTTGTTTAAAAATGTTACATTAAATATCTAACAATCTAATTAATTATTATATAAATAGAAATTACAATACTAATGAATAATCACGTATTGAAATTTGAATATTCTATGTCTTATCACAAAATATATTCAAATAATTTGATTAATATCATAATAATATATTTTTTATAAGCAGATAATATTTATTAAATATATTTTTTATAGACAGATGATATTTATTAAATATATTTTTTATAAGCAGATGATATTTATTAGATATATTTTTTATAGACAAATGATATTTATTAGATATATTTTTTATAGATAGATGATTTTTGCATAGGTACTATTTAAAATATTTTTTTATAAGTAGATGATATTTATTAAATATATTTTTTATAGACGAATGATTTTTGCATAGGTACTATTTAAAATATTTTTTTACTTTATTTAAATAGTCTTATTTATATTTTCTTAAATAATTCTTTGTAATTTTTTTATCCCTAATGAAGAACTGTAATATGGTGAAAAGAACATGGGCAGTTTCTAATTTGTTTTTTGTTACTAATTACTCAATCTACCTTCTATTATATATAATCAAGATACCTATATATCCATTTCCACATATTCTTAATATAATAAGCTTGATAATATCATATTCAACATCTTTAACAAAGTGTTTGAATAATTTAGGTGGAATATTTGATCAACCTAATTTCTATTGTATACTTGTATTTATTACATTACCAAGAAATATTCTTCTTCTTCCTTTCTATTTTCTTTCTTTATACCACCTTACAAGTTTTATTTTATCTAATAAGTCATCCTTTGAAAAATACTGGATTTATGGTTTTTGTAGAAGTCTTAGTAATATACATGTGGTATTGGGTAGATGTGCTTTAATGACAGAGGTAGCATGTTGTGTTCTTAGTCTTTTTATGTTTATTACTAAATATGGATCACTTGGTACATTTGTTGCTTATTGTGTTATGATAAGACAGCAATATTACAATAATCCAAATATGCGAAGTGTTTTGAGTGAATTAAGAATAAGAACTGATGAAATGATGAAATATATGCCAGTGAATATACAGAAGTATTATCTTAGTGGAAGAGATTACTTGATATATACTCATAAGAAATCTGAATAAATTCATTTTGCATTACTTTATAGGTGTGAATATTTTTTGAAGTACATCTAATTTTTAGTATGTTTAAAATATTTCTTGAAGTACATTTAATTTATAGGTATGTGAATATTTTGAATTACATTTAATTTATAGGTATGTTAAAATATTTTAAATTATATAATAATTAATAGGTATTTTAAAATATTTTAAATTATATAATAATTTATAAGTGTGAATATTTTTTGAATTATATAATAATTTATAGGTATGTGAATATTTTGAAGTACATTTAATTTATAGGTGTGAATATTTCTTGAATTATATAATAATTTATAGGTATGTGAATATTTTGAATTACATGTAATTTCACTCAATATATTTTCTTATAAAAAAGTCTTGTCTATGCTATAAATTTATGCTCTCCTTATTTAATGAGAAATTCATGCAATAATGACGTTATAAAATATTTTAAATTTGTTTTAAAATATCTACAAATTACTTGTTTTTATGCATTTATTTTTTTAAAAAACTATTTAAGAAAATTATCCATAATAAAAAATATATTTTTTTCAACTATAAGATGAGAAACACATGTATGATTCTAAACAGTTATACTGATTAATATACATACTACTGGTTAGTATTCTTTCACATTGGCTATATTTTATCATAATATGATTCTATTTATCTATTAAGAAATTTTTTGAATTTTTTTTCTATTTAAATTTTTTTTTAAAATACCCCTCAATGTCGGTAGTCGAGAAGAAACAATTAAACGTTTGTTTTATAGGACACGTAGATAGTGGAAAGAGTACTTGTGTAGGTAACTTTGCTGTTCTTATGGAAGCCATTGATAAGAGAGTCATGGAGAAGTATGAGAAGGAAGCTGCTGAAAATAACAAGTCTACCTTTTCTTTTGCTTATGTTTGTGATAATACTGCTGCTGAAAAAGAAAGAGGTATTACTATTCAAACTACTTTAATTCAAATTCCTACTAAGAAGTTCAAGCTTAATGTATTAGATTGTCCTGGACATAGAGATTTCATTAAGAATATGGTAACTGGTGCTGCTCAAGCTGATGTAGGTGTAGTTATTGTACCAGCTTCTGGTTTTGAAGCTTGTGTAGGTGAAGGTGGTATTCTTAAAGCTCATATCACTATCTCTGCTGTTCTTGGATGCTCTAAATTGATTGTCTGTGTTAATAAGATGGATGAAGTTGAAGAAAGTAGAAGAGAAGCCAGATTCAATGAAATTAAGAGTGAAATGTTGAGAATTGCTAAACTTTATCACAGTGATAAGAACCCAATCATTATCCCAATTTCTGCATGGAAGGGATACAACTTAGTTGAAGATGATAAGAAGTGTGAGAAATTCACATGGTTTAGTGGATGGGTAGATCCAAAGACTAAGACTGTCATCAAAACTTTGGAAGCTGCTTTAGATTTCCAGGAGGAACCACCAAGAATGAATGATAAGCCATTGAGAATGCCAATCGTACAGAAACACAAGATTTCTGGAATTGGATTCGTATACACTGGACGTATCGATACAGGATTTGCTATACCAAATATGCCAGTTTCTATTGAGCCAGCTGGTGTAGTTACTGAAATTAAAACTCTTGAAATTCACAGAGAAGCTAAACAGAAGGTTATGTGTGGAGAAAATTGTGGAGTAGCTTTTAAGAATGCTACTAAGGGAGATTTTAATCAAGTCAAACCAGGTAATGTTATTTCTGATGCTAAGAATAAGCCAGTTAAGTTATTTAAAGGATGTATTGCTAAGATTGTTGTAGTAGATAAGCCAACTGGTTTAGCTGCTGGTTACACACCAACATTAGATTTGGGAATTATGCACGTACCAGTTAAAGTACAATACTTACTTAAAAAGAAGGGACCAAAGGATGCTGCTTTAGTTGATAATCCTGAGAGAATTGAACAAGGAGATAATGCTATGGTAGTTTTAGTTCCACAGAAGTCTTGTGTAATGGAGACTGCTGCTGAATTCCCATCATTAGGAAGATTTGCTTTAAGAGATTCTAACAGAATTGTCTGTATTGGAAGTATCACTGCTTTATGCTCAGATGAAGAACTTAGCGAAAAGTATGGAGTCAAGATTGAGAAGAAGGCTACTGAGACCAAAAAAGGAAGAAAATAAATCTTTAGTTTAATTTATTAGTTTTATTGTGTATTTTTCGTAATATGTGTTGATATTTAATCAAGATCTTGATTTTAGTAGTATTAGATTCTTTTGCAATATTGTTTTTGTGGCATTATTTTAGTTTTTTTAATTCTAAAAACATTTAAAATTTTAATTTATATCGAATATCATATCATAAAATAACAGATTACTTTGATCAAAATAATTTATATTTTTGTTATTAAAATCTACAATGATAGCTGTCAAATATATCAAAATATATAATATTGATTTATTTGACAAATATAATACACATTGAGTGATTGAAAGAATTAAATTATCAAATTAATTTAAGATTGTATTATCATTATTTTTTTACAATTAAGTTATATCTATAAATTTCTTAAGGTTATATTAATTATTTATTATTAAGTTATATTATCATTATATTTTTACAATTAAGTTGTATTTATAAATAAATTAAGGTTATATTAATAAATTAATAATTTAATTTGAGGTTATATTATCATTATATTTTTACAATTAAGTTATATCTATAAATATTTTAAGGTTATATTAATTATTTATTATTTATAAATAAATTAAGGTTATATTAATTATTTATTATTAAGTTATAAATTAATTAAAATTATTTTTTTAATTATAGTATTCTATAGAATTTATTTAATAAGAAGATAATACATCACTAAGCCAATATTTTAGACAGGATACATCAGTATAATCTATTGAATTTTTTGGATCACAATTACAATCTGCTTGTCTAGAAGGTGAAGAAGGACAATGATTATATGGAGGATGTTCATATCCAATATCCTCAAAAAAATGTATTCTAGATTTATCTATAAACAATGAAAGAGCTAATGTATGAACAGGTGCATCCCCCCATCTTTCATAAAAGAACCCACCTGATTTATCTAACCAATTAAAATAATCTAAATAAATTTGTGATCTCCAGAAATCGAAACTAGCTATCTCAAAATTAGACCAGAAATGACATCCATTATATCCCATATTCTTATTTAGAATAAATTTATTAATTAATGGATTACCTATTAAAGATTTAGATTCTAATATAAAATTTATAGTCTCTTCGTATAATGAAGGAATAGTTTCCATAAATTCTCTCATAGTTATTACGAATGAATAATCTTTATTGTTAGTTCTAAGAAATTCGAACGGATCAAAATTTATCTTACATAGAAATTTAACATGAGGTTCAATACGCCAATAATATCTATATTTCATTACCAAAGGATTTCTAAAAAAATATCCAGAAAAGAATCTACACATTTTTCTATAAGATAAAGATTCAGCATAAACTATATTAGCTGCTTTTAAAATATTCATATTAGTATAAACTTTTTTCATATTAATAAATTTAGGTACACCAAATTCTTCTTTAGAAACTTTACCAAATTCAACTGTAGTAGATATAACTTTTTTTATAGTTTCTTTAAATTGACTTGTAAATTCTTCATCATTTAACATTACATAAGGATATCTAAATTTCTTATTAAACATTTCTTCAAAATTAGCTAATGTTTTACTAATAGGTTCTAATTCAGAATTTTTACATAAGATAAATATTACTGCATTTTCTTTAGCGTATGTTAAAACTAAATAAATAAAAGTTATCATATGTTTTTAATAAAAAAAATTATATAAATAGTTTTAAATGTCATATAATTATTTGTTTATATCAGAATATATACATAAATAAATTAAAAATTTAATAAAAAAATCAACTTAAATTAATTATTAAGTTTGGTTTGATCAAATTAATGAAACTACTAAATATACAAAATATAAATATTGTATTATTTAATTTGTTATAATATTATTTAATATATTAGATTTATAATTGTTATTATATTATTTTTGTTATATAAGATTTATAATTATTATGATTTTATAGATTATTTTTGTTATAATATTATTTAATATATATTAGATTTATAATTGTTATGATTTATAAGTTAAAGGGTATTTATTTAAAATATTTTGTTTGTTATATTAATTTTATAATATTTTTGTTATATTAGATTTATAATTATTATTATGATTTATGATATTTAATTTTTGTTATTATATTATTTTTGTTATATTAAATTTATAATATTTTGTTTGTTATAATATTTTTACATTTTAAACTATCTTAGATTCTAAAAAAATATCTAAATTAAATTCTTTAGAATTAAATAATCCTTCAATCTCAATTTTTGAATTATTCTTTTTCATAAAATTTAAATCCTTATTAAATCTTTGTTTCATTAACATTCTTTCAATTTTTCTTATATCAAATTCTGATAATTTAATATAACTTGATCGATCTATCAATTCTACATCTTCTAAACAAACTCCTATTCTTTTTAAATTGGGATACTTAGAATAAATTTCTAGTCCATATGGATCAAAATCAAATAATCCATATATTTTAATATTATTAAGATTCTTTACTAAAGATATTGTATTCTCACATGGATATCCCTTACCACATACAAATAGAATATCATTTCTTTTATAAGATCTTACTATTTTACTAAATATTGTATCTTTTTCAATAACAACACATTTTTTATAATCACATTTAACTTTATCAATAGTACTCATATCAGGTATTAATGATGTACCCTTTTCATTCTGATAAATAATCTTATTATTACGATAGAATGTTAGAGAACCATTAAATATTCCTTTAAGAGTGGTTGATATTAATAAATCTGATTTGGATACTTCAAGAATAGAGCAAGTTTCTTTAATTAATTTATCTACATTTCTCTGTGTTTTAAATATCTGTACTGAATTATAATAAATTTCACGTTTATTTTTATTAATATTAAGTGATAAACTTTGATGGACTTGTTCATAAAATTTAATCTTTTGGAGAATGTTAGGTTGTTTTTTTATAGATTTTAAGGTTTTTATAACAAGCTCTTCTAATTTCTTTTTTATTGTATCTACTTTCATTTATGCGCATAAAATAAATATTATATTTTTATAGTTCTTTATTTAAGAAAATTATTAATTTTTTTATTCTAAGAAATGCTACTTATTATAAGATAAAATTTTATATTAATCTTAATATTTTTCAAATTAATTGTTTATTATTTAATAGTTAGAAGTTTGTGGTATTTTTATTAATTGAAATAAAGTTTAGTCTTTATTAATTCAAATACAGAGTTTTAGTCTTTATTAATTAGAATTCTTAGTCTTTAATAATAAAAATTATATTTTTTAATGTATTTATAAAAATTCTTAGTCTTTAATAATAAAAATTATCTTTTTTTATTGTATTTATTAATTAGAATAAAATCTCATTCTTAGAACTAAAAATCTTAAGCAAGTATTTATAAATTAATAGAAAATTTATTTATGATAAATTAATTATGCCTTGTATTCATAAATTAATAGAAAATTTATTTATCATAAAATGAATAATTAATTTAACAATATAAAAATTTTATGAAATAATTTGATTTTTGTTTAAAAATATTCTTTTTTTTTCTGTTAAACATTTAACTTATTTTTTAAATAAATCACCCTTAAATGGATAAAAAAGCAGCTAAAGAAGAAAAAAAGAAACAAAAACTTGAAAAATTTTTACAAAAGAAACTTAACACTACAACAATATCAAAAACTCCAAAGACTATTAAAAAGTCATCTTCATCAGGATATGATCCATTACCAGTAGAAGCAAAATGGAATGATTTCTGGATAAATAATAATTTATTTAAACCTCAACCTAAAGATAAAAAATTTGTAATTAGTATGCCACCTCCAAATGTAACTGGAAGTTTACATATAGGTCATGCTATGATGGTAGCAATTCAAGATACAATTTGTAGATATAAACGTATGAAAGGATATGAGGTATTATATTTACCTGGTACAGATCATGCAGGTATAGCTACACAGACAGTTGTAATGAAACAATTAGAAAAAGAAAATAAAAAATGTAATAGGGAAGAATTTTTAGAAGAAACATGGAAATGGAAAGAAAAATATGGATCAAGAATTATGGAACAATTTAAAAGACTTGGTACTAGTGCTGATTTAAGTAGACAAAGATTTACTATGGATAGTGATATGAATAAATCTGTTACAGAAGCTTTTTGTAGATTATATGAGAAAGGATTAATTTATAGAGATAATAAAATTGTAAATTGGTGTGCTAAATTACAAACTACACTTAGTGATATAGAAATTAATCATTTAAGTGTTTCACCAAATACTTTAATTAAAATTGATGAAAGAAATTATGAATTTGGTGTAATTTATGTATTCAAATATCCTGTAATATTTATAGATGAAAAATCAGAAATTAATGGATATCTTGAAGTAGGAACTACTAGACCAGAAACTATATTGGGAGATGTAGCTTTATGTGCTAATCCTAATGATAAAAGATATACTAAATATAAAAAAATTATTCCAATTAATCCACTCACTAATAAAAAACTTGAATTTGTATTTGATGAAGGTGCTGATATGGAATTAGAAAGTGGTGTATTAAAAATTACACCTGCACATGATCCAGTAGATTTTGATATAGGAAAAAAACATAAATTACAACAGATTGTTATATTCGATAACGAAAATAAAATAACATGTGAAGGTGAATATAAAGGTTATTCAAGATTAGATGCTAGAGATCTCGTTATTAAAAAATTAAAAGAAAAAAATTTATTCATTGAAAAGAAACCTCATGAACAAATTTTACCAATTTGTTCAAGATCTAATGATCTTATAGAACCAATTATTAAAGAACAATGGTGGTGTAATTGTTCAAGTATGGCTAAGAAGGCTATTGATATAGTTAAAAATAATAAAATTGAAATTCATCCAACTGAATCTAAAGAAGATTGGTATAGGTGGTTTGAAAATCCAAGAGATTGGTGCTTATCTAGACAATTATGGTGGGGACATAGAATACCAGCTTATAAATCACCAGATAATGACTGGTCAATAGGAAGAACAAAAAATGAAGCTTTAGAATCTTTTTATAAAAATAATCCTCATAGTAAAATTTATCCTGAATCTGATTGGATACAGGATGATGATGTATTAGATACGTGGTTCTCTTCTGGTTTATGGCCTTTTGCTACATTAGGATGGCCTGAAAAAACTCAAGATTTTGATAATTATTTCCCAACTTCTTTATTAGAAACTGGTAAAGATATTTTGTTTTTTTGGGTAGGTCGTATGGTAATGTTATCTCTTGAATTAACTGAATCAGTACCATTTAAAGATATTTTATTACATGGAATTGTACGTGATGCTAATGGAAGAAAAATGAGTAAAAGTCTTGGGAATGTTATTGATCCAATTCATGTAATTGATGGATCATCTTTAGAAAATTTAATAGAAGTTGCTAAATTAGGAAATTTATCTAATGATAAACTTAAAGCAGCAGAATCTGTTATAAGAAAAGATTTTCCTAACGGAATTGAGGCATGTGGAGCTGATGCATTAAGATTTACTTTATTGTCGTATGTCAATGGAATAAATGATATTAAACTTGATATTGAAAGAGTAAAAGGTAATAGAAAATTCTGTAACAAAATATGGAACGCATCAATATTCGTTAAAAAAATTGTTGATGAATTTGTTGAGAAAAATCAAGAATTTCAGGATTATGAAAGTTTAATAGAAAAATTAGATGATAAATTAAGAAATGAAACAGATGATTTAATTGTCTGGTTAATTCAAAAGAGAGATAAAATGATTTCTGCTACTAATTCAAGTTTAAATGAATATAATTTTATGATTGCTACTCAATCTATTCATCAATTCTTCTTATATGATTTTTGTGATGTTTATATTGAAATAGTGAAAAAAGTCAAAAAAGAAATTTATATAAGGACATTATTTTCTGTTCTTGTTGATTGTTTGAAAATATTTAGTTCGTATATGCCTTTTATATCAGAAGAAGTTTATTCTAAATTCTTTAACAAAACTTTACTTAATGCAGAATTCCCTAAAGAAATAATCAACAAAAATTCTACGAATTTTGATATAGTTTTATGCAAAGTTAAATCTATAAGAGCAGATATTGAAAAAAATAAAAGAAACAAAATTTCAGTTATATTAGGAACAGAGGAGAATATTAAGGAATCTGATTTACAATTTATAAAATCACTTATTAATAATATAGAAGATATCAAGATGGGTGTCAAATCTGAGATTATTGATTTTAATTAAATATTTTATTTTACCCTTTTATGTTTGTTGCGAGTGATAATAGTACAGTTGTAGTTGATATTGGTACAGAAACTTTTAAGATTGGATACTCGAATATTGAATTTCCTCGTTCATTTGAATCTACAAAGAACTTTAAAAATAATTTCATATCACCAGTTTCCAAATCAGTGATAAATAATTTAGAAGGTTATTTACAGATTTTAGATACTAAATTACCACCAGACACTTCTTACTTACTCATTTCAGAGAATACTTTTGAATCAGAAGAAATTAAAGAAAAAATTTTAACTCATGTTATGGAAAAGAATTGTGCTTCTTCAGTATTATTTTCTAAAAGTGCTATACTTGATTCTTTTTCATATGGTAAATCTACTGCTATAGTTATATCTATAGGAGGTGGATCTACACAGATTTCATCAATAATAGATGGATATATAATAGAGAGAAGAAAAATAGATTTTGGTTGTTATGATATTACACTCAAATTTTTAGACAAAATAGAGAAAAATAATGGATTTAATAATGTGTGTATTGAAGATACTACTTTGGAATATTCTGAGAATCTAAAAAGTTTTAAGAAATTTGAGTATGCACGAAGTAAAAAAGAAGATTTTTATAAAAAGTGGGTGGAAATTCAAAAAAATTTTAATGAAGAATCTGTAAGTGATTTGAATATGAAAAGACAATTTGATAATTCTCATAAAAATATTTTGGAAATTGTTGATTACATCAAAGAAATTATTGATGGTAGTCCTTCTGATAAAAGATTACATTTACTTAATAATATTTTGGTAAGTGGAGGTGGATCTTACATAGGAAGAATTGAAAAGGTAATAGAAAAAATGGTATTTGAAATATATAATGAAGAAAAGATATGTGTAATAAATAATCCTTCATGTTTTCATACCTATCTTGGTGGTGTTATTATGGGAAATATAGGAAGTTTTAAAAGTCTAAATATTGGTAGATTAGATTATAAAGAATATGGAACATCTATATTAAAAAGAAAAAATCAGTCGTGGTTGGGAAATTAAATTGTAAAAGTTTTTATTTAATGGTTGAGTGTATAAAATTATAAGGCATTCAGATTTGTTTATATTTATAAAAAATATGTAAGAGGTTTTTAATTCTACCTTACTATTTTATATTTTTCCTGCAAATATTGTTACGTCAAAAAACTTTCTTGTAATTTGTTTACCCATGTATAATTTTATCATCCCAACATACAATGAGAAAGAAAATATTCTTACACTTATCAAACTTATTGAATCTACAATGAAAGGTATAAAAAAAGATTTTAAAATTATTATAGTGGATGACGGAAGTCCGGATGGAACACACGATCTTGTGATGAAAAATAAACATGATTTTATTAAACTAATATACAGAACAGAAAAAAAAGGCCTGGGTTCAGCTTATAAGGCAGCACTTCAATATTGCAAATATCCATTTACATTTATACTAGATGCAGATTTATCACATGATCCACTCTATTGTCAAGACATGATACTAAAACAAAAAGAAAATAATAGTGATATCGTTATAGGATCAAGATATATAAAAAATGGTGGTGTTTATGGATGGTCATTATATAGGAAATTAGTGAGTAGAGGAGCAAACAACTTTGCATCTTTCTTTTTAAACTTAAAATCTACAGATTTAACTGGAAGTTTTCGATTGTATAAAACTCCGGTATTAATATTACTGTTAGATAAAGCACCTTCTCGTGGGTATTCAATACAAATGGAACTTCTATATCATGCTGAAAAAATGAAATGTAGTATATCTGAATTACCTATCGTATTTTATGAACGAAGATACGGTGTATCTAAACTAAATAAGGGAGAAATTTTTAATTTTGTAAAATCTGTCTTCAGACTTTTTTTAACATAAAAAATAAAAGTTATTAATAATAATGAAAAAATAAAAATATTTATTGGAAAAAAAAAAAAATAAAATGATTTATTGAGATAAGAGAGAAAAGCCACACAGCAAGTAAAAACTTCTACATCCAATATTTTGTGACACACACTAGCATACCATGAAGGCCTTGCTTGTAGGAAGATTGGGAACCCCTTAGGATTAATTAAAATCCATCAATCATAATGACTGAGACCTGCGTTCAGCAGGATTTTGGGTTATCGCCTGGTTCAATACACCATTTAAGAACACAACTCAGTTCAGCGGAATGCTACGGCATAATATGCAGCTTTAAGCCAAACCCCTCCCAGGTCAGAATTTAATTCTTTTGTTGCTAATAAATTAGCTACTTTTGTATCAGATTTTACTATGATGAGACATGAAGTCTACTCTTTTGTTGTACAATGATATATCTTTGTACTATCATTTTATCAAGAAATTCTACTCTTGCAAGTAGAGCTTTTCTTTCTGTTGGTGAAGTTTTAATGTCATTTATATTCCCAATGATCATCTTAACTCGTTCTATTTTTGTTAGAGTTAAAGAATTTAACTCTGTAATTTTGTTCTCATAAAGAGATCTTGTCTCAGACAAGGATGGACAATCTAACAGGAAATGTTCAAGATTTTCCTGTTCTCCCTCACATAGAAAGCAATGTTCTCTATAATACTGAGGGATTCTACGAGCATTAGCTAACGCAGAAGACCATCTAATTAGATTACATCTTATTTTGGTGTAATTCCTTATCTGTCTTTTACTAATTTTTGTTAGTATGTACTTGAGTTGAGACTCAAATATATCATACTGTGCTGCTATTGAGGATGCTATGGTAGTATTATAGGATCTCCTACCTTTCAATACCTCTATTATTCTTTGTTTGGCTACTTTGTAGTCAATACTTTCATAGTCGTGTCCGACATATCTTTTACACCACCGTCGAGTTCTTGAACTCCATGTAGTCTTTTTAGCTCTTGGAACTTGTTCTACAAATTCCGAGATTATAGTTTTGTTGTGTTTCCACTTCCTCAGTGCTCTAAAGCGATTTAGAGCTGCTTGTATTTGAATCCTGTTAATACAGAACTCATCCATTATCCTATCTAATGGAACTATTTTTGTCCAGAATATCATCCGGACAGCTTTTCTGAGAATCCTACTGATTCTCCCTGATCTTGTGCTAGACATTCCTCATAACTCACTACCGTACATGAGTGCAGGTACTAGTACATTCTTTATTAGTATTCCCTTAAACGGAATACATATACTCTTGTTAAGAAGCTTTGGTTTCAATGCTTCTAATGCTTTTTTGCCTCTAAAGGCTCCATCTTTTACAAGATGATCTTCGAGGGTGCTTCTTTTAATCAAAACACCCAAATACCTGTATTCTGTGACTTCACAGATCCTTCCAAAGTCAATATCTATAGAGATATCTTCTGACTCATAGCTTGTATTGGTATTCCATACGAGAATACCACTTTTGTTACAGTTAACTCTCATTTGATTGTCAACTGCCCATTTGCTGATTTGTTGAATTTTTAATTCCAAATCATTTTTTGAATCACCAAAGACAACAATGTCATCTGCAAACATCAGTCCTGGTATTGCTATTGTTGATCGAGGTACAATCACTTTTGTCATGTCATCAAAAATGTCATTAATAAACAGATTGAACAACATTGAAGAACAAGGGCATCCTTGTCTCACACCTTTTCTGTAGCTATAGCCACTGCTTATATCTCCACCTATGCGGATTCTCATTTGTGTGTTACCATATATATCTTTCAATGTATTTATCAGATATTCTGGTACACAATACTTTTGTAGCTTATTAAATAATAGCTCATGGCTAACATTATCATAAGCTTTTTCGAAGTCTATGAAGCACATATATGTCTTCAGACTTCGAAATTCTCTTCTTTTAACAACTTCTAATAAGGTTGCTACCTGGTTCATACATTCTTCTCCTGCTCTAAATCCAGCCTGATAAGGAGAAAGAATGTTATTTGTATCGACAAACTGTGTAAGTCTATCATTGATTATTTTTAGGTATATTTTACTGATTGTATTAATCAGTGCAATACCTCTATAGTTGTTGATATCTGTTTCATCTCCCTTTTTATGGAGGCATACCATATCAGCAGCACTCCAATAAACAGGTGGGCTGGCACCTGTTATAAATTTGTTGATCTCATCCACCAGGAATGAGGGCAGCTTTTTATTTACTAGGCTAGGCCTAAGTAGTACCTTGTATAGCTCAGTTGGAATTTCATCCGGACCGGCTGCTTTGTTATTGCCACAATTATTTGTAGCTTTTATTAATTCCTCCATTGTGACGTCATCAGGAGGCTCTTTTAAAAGACTTTTGTTGTATATAGAGTCACTATCTACAGTTGATGTTGCTAATTTAGCATAAAATTTGTTAGCTATTTCTAGCTTCTTTTGTTGCTCATTGTGAGCTATGCCCTCCTCGTCTTGAAGACAAACATTGTCTAGTCTAACTGATGTGTTAGACATACCCTTTAGCCACTTCCAGAAATCTCTAGAGTGATTACTTTTATAGAGGTTTATGCCATTAAAGGCCCAGAGATTAGCTCGTTCTCGCCGAACCTTCACTCTTGTTTCCTCAACTTCTTTTTTTAATGTCAAATACCTAAAAGCATTTGCATCATTCCATTGTTTTAGTACTTGCTTTGTGGCAAGTCTAAATCTTTTATACACATTAATGTGCTTCCATTTAATAGGTAATCCTTTTCTTACCTTAACTTTATCGTACACCTTCTCAGTTGTACATACTTCTTTTAAAACTCTTGGGAGTTCTTCTATTGTGAATAGTTTCCTATTCAAAAGCTGACTCAATTTCTCTTCAATAAGAGGATCTTGCATCTTCTTTCTGTTATATGTAAAAGATGTCTCTACTACTGGAGAAGGAAGAGTTATATATCTTCTAAGTAGTAGATGATCTCCTACAGCCCATCTTTGTGAGATAGTAACCCTCTCACTGTCTTGATTTAAGACTCTAAAGATCGTATCAATACGTCTTTTTGAGACTTTACCATTACTCAGGATTCTAGTTCCTGATACTCTATTGTAGTTGATAAGAGGATTTAAACCTCCAGCAACAAGCTTTTGTTTGAGAGTTGAATCTTTACAATTCATATCTCCCATTACTATAATCTCCTTGTAGGATCTTTTATTCTTCTCAATATTAAGAAGGTTGATTAATTTTATGAGAGTTAATTGCTTAAGCTCTCTATCTTGTGGCACATAGACATTGATAACTAGTATCTTTGTCCATCCTATACTTGTTTTGAATTCAACAACCGTTTGTAGGATGTTGTCATCATTACCTTTTTTAGAACATCTCACTGCTCCACTTTTTCTTACCAAGGTCATTAAACCTGGTTTGTTTTTACCTATGGCAGGTGTTTCCACTACCATATACTTTTCTAGTCTTCCAATAACAGTGGATTTCTTCCATGTTTCTTGTAGACATAAGATTGATGGTTTCTCTACTTTCAAAAGGATCTCTAAGTCTTCCTTCTTCCCATAAAGATGATTTATATTAAGACTACAAAGCTTAACTTTGTCAAGAGTCTTTAACTTTTGTACCTGCTTAAACTTAGCTGGTTTTTCTTTTAACACATTAATGTTTAACTGCTTTAATGCATTAATGAAGTTGTCTTTTTGTACTTTCTTTACAACAAAGAAAGTAAATGTTGTATCACGTCTGCGATGTCTTTTACTACCTACAATACAGTTATCTAAAACTGGATTTATTCTTGTAAGTTGCTTTTGTAACTCTGGAATCTTAATATGGCTTGCCAAGGCCTTTACTAAGCAGAGCTTCTTTTGTAAGCTGTTAAGCTTGATCTTTTTTCTTAAATTAAACATTACATTATAATTTAAAGATTTTACTCCGAGGGATCTCGAATGACATTTACTTTTGAATTTAATAAGTTTGTAACTTACATCAATACAAATACTTTTGTTGCTTCTAAGAAGCTTAAATAAAGAAGTTTTTTGATTCCTTAGAGTGAATCGTAATAAATCAATATTCAGAATTTTATTTTCAGGGTCTATTAGCCTTCAGAATATCTTTTATAGCTTCATCATCTAAAGCAAACTTTTTTAACATACTTGTCTCCAAATTATTAAGACATCGTACTATAACTTTTATAGACTTTTGCAGAGGAACAAAAGACTTCCAACTTTTTTTAATAACAGCAAGATCTGTTACTATTTTATCTTTGTTATGAGACAAGAACTGTCTCAAAGCATTTGGCTCAGACAGGCATCTGACTCCCTCAGCAATTCTACAAAGACTGTCTGCCACTCTCAGAACAGCTTCATATCTTACTAAAAAGATCGTCTTCCCACTGACATCTTTTATGTAAGGAATATCTGATTCCTTAACACCTAGTATCTTAGCCCAGACAGCTAAATTTTTATGGCCTTCCCCTGATGGTAGACCTTCCATTGTAACCAGCCGATACTTATTTTCGGCTGGTTTCTTCCCCTCAAACATGATTTTAAGGAGTTCTTCTCTAGACAGCTTATCTGTCCATTTTTCTCCAGTATTCTTCTTTACTGGTTTGTTATCTTTATTGTCCTTCATTTTAGGGGCAATAAAATTTTTTATTTCAACTTTTTTATGAGCTGAATCTTCTCTAAGTCTCCTTAAGAGATTTTTCTTTTGTTTGTGTGATACCACACTTCCCTTAGTGGTTTTACTGGGAACTTTTGGAACATCCTTTGGCTTGCCAACCTTAGGGTAGTTTTTATTTGTGAAGCGTTTCGACTTCTCCTTTTTGTTGAGTACAACATTTTTCTTAGTCTCTTGCAAGTTATGCAACTTAGAAATTTGTTCCTCTTTTATTGTTTCCACAAAGGACTCTACAGACTCAATTAAGATGTCAGTCGCTTTGTGGTCTACTATCATAGGCCCTTGGAGACCTCCTTTTGTGATAACATCTAGATTACACATATTGGCATCTAGATGTATACTATCTTTTATGGAGTGTTTCGGCTCCTTTTCTTTTTTTACATCCTCTGATAGCCTCAGAGGGTAGTTACTTTTATCAAGGCGTTTCGACCTCTGTTGTCTTTTAGGATCCCCTAGATAAGCTAAGGGATAACTCTTATCATTAGAGTCATCAGATGACTCTTCACTGTTGTTAATGTTACGAATCCAATCAGGCATTAGTGAGGTATATCTGTTGTCATCGATAACTTCCATTTTATCAGCCAATAGACTATCTTTTTTGACCACTACTGATCTTCCGTAGCTGGCTACGACCTTTGTCCATCCTTCTTCAGATGTTCTCTTTAAAAGAATGAGACTCTTTGGTTTCCTGCCTTTGCAAGAGGCTTTTGCTACCTTTGAAAGGAAGACTGATAGTGCAGAGGACTTGGGCGATCCAATGCTTGTTATTTGAGATGGCATGGTGACCTTACCATCCTCTTTTACAATCGAGTTATCCGGATGAGGAGTTCGATCTTTGTCTTTTATTGCAGTTTCCTGCTTCACTTCATTCATTGACTCAGTGTTTACTTTATTGACATCATCATAATTGACACGGTTGATGAGATCATTCACTTGTTTTTGAAGTAATTCATACTTCTTCTTTTGTGTACTCAGCTCACGTTGACACGAATTAACATGTGCATCTTGGAGCTTAATCAAGTCTATCAGACTTAATGAGTATCTAGAGATGTTGTAAATATCTCTGTTCTTTTCTTTATCAATATGATAAAAATTTTTACTTGCTTTTTCAAACAAAACTTCTGTTTTTGAGTAGAGACTATTCAATTTTTTTATGTCATAGTACAACGCATTACCAGTGCTAAGAGTACCATAACTACTTTTAATTCCTTCCAGTAAAGATGTTTGACTATCTTTCTGTACTTTTGAGGTTGGTAAGTCCTCGTTTGTGCTGCATCTCTGCGGAGTGTTTTTTTTACAATTGTCTAACCCCATATTCAGGATGACCATCTAATTAAATTACACCTTACTTTAATGTAAATTTGATTTTTGTTTGAGCAAAGTAATTATAGAATATATTCCTAGTAACATTTCTTATTAACAATCTAGACTATAAAAATTACATACACACCTACACTGTAATACAAAAAGCAGTAACCTCAAAATGTCGGCATACACCTTCATTCTTACAGTTCTGCTTAATAGAGTAGTATTCTCCCAAATGTATCTTTGAGCTACGCTTCAGGCTTAAGAGGCTTTCAGCCTTAATCGAAACGACGTAGCTAAGCAACATAACTTAATAGTTAATCGCACTACCAGTGGTCATCACTTAGAGTTCCTCTCGTACTATCAAAGTTCACTCAAAAATACTTACAGTAGGGTAAAACTAACCTGTCTCACGACGGTCTAAACCCATCTCACGTTCCTCATTACCGGGTGAACAATCCAACACTTCGTAACATATACACTACGATGATCAGAAGAGACGACATCGAAGAATCAAAAAGCAGAGTCGCTATGATCGCTTGCCTGCTACAAGCCAGTTATCCCTGTGGTAACTTTTCAATCACCCAATACATAATGAATGTAATTGGGATCGCTAGGCCAAGGTTTCCCTACTAAATACAGTCATATGTATAAAGTAAAGCAGATTTATTCCCTTATAATAAACTGATGGTTACCATCCATCATTCATCTACCTTAGGACAGCTGTGTTACTTTTTAACAGCTGTACCGCCCCAGCCAAACTCCCCATATATCCAAATAAACAAATATTCAAACATACTAGTGGTTTCACAAATCATCTCCCACCTCTCTACAATATACCGAATAATTATTAGAACATACTAAAGTCAAGCTCAACAGGGTCTTCTTTCCCCGCTGATATACAACAAGCCCGTTCCCTTGTCTCGTGGTTTCACAAAATTGTAAGTAGGGACAGTAGGAATCTCGTTGCTCCATTCATGCGCGTCACCAATTAAATGACGAGGCATTTGGCTACCTTAAGAGAGTCATAGTTACTCCCGCCGTTTACATTCGCTTACACAACTTTAACAATAAATGCACTGGGCAGAATTCACTTCTTGTAATACAAAAAGCTATGTTTTTAATAAACAGTCAGATTCCTTACATAGTAAAAGTTCTAGCATGCTAGAGCCAATCTTTATCCCAAGGTTACAGATCTAATTTGCCGAATTCCCTTACTTACTTTAATTTAAAATATCTGTTATGATACAAAGACACCTGATGCGGTATAGGTACGGCTACACTACTTCTTTTTTATCAAGTATATATATACAACACGTATTTCTTATCATGACAATCCATACGTACACACAGTCTAATTCATTTTTCTTACACCGCTTATATACTGTCATCATCAAGTCGCCTTGCAGTAGTCAAGTGAAGAACTATTGATCTTCTTTGTTTTTACAATAACACCGACTCACTTCAATACCATTGAAAACCCTAGTCTATATCTATACAAATATATTGTTACTGCCTCCAAGATCGGCCCATTTGTTTCTTCCATATACATTCACACATATACTTCAATACAAACAAATTGCACAGCTACCTAAATACTCATATAGAAACATCTCATAAAAGTAGTCATCTTCTTCCATTTTATACAATAATACATTCGGTAGGTACGTTGTAACACGTTTCTTAGCGGATTTCTACTTCCATAACAACCGCCCTACTGTCTCAATGTATTCATCATATTTATGGTATACTGTCTACTATTTAGAATATTTAATGTTCCATAAGGTTCATCCCTTTTTGCACATCATTCTTACAATCATGTGCCCACTAGTCATACAATAGATTCATTCTGTAAACCTAATCTACAGAAGACCATAGAATTAAAGATTTCTCATAGTCGAGACTATAACAGTGTCCTACATCTATGTCCTATATACAATGACTGCTGTCCTGAGAGACATTTCGCTGTGAACCAGCTACCACACAGTTCGATTGGTCTTTCGCCACTATACACATCTTAAATCATCGATTTGCACGTCAGAATGATTATGGTCTTCCAATAAACTGTTGCTTATCTTCAACCAGAACATGCATAGTTCACTGTGTTTCGGGTCTTATAGTTATAACTTGTCATATTAATAACGACTGAGCCATTATCTTGCTATAACTATAATCTCCTTGGTCCGTGTTTCAAGACGAGTCCTTAAACATAAGGCTGCCCCACACATTTTCACAAATTCCTTCGCAGTACTTATTTGCTATCGGTATGCCATTATATTTAACCTTAGATATCTCATTCTACCTGTATTCAGACTGCACTACCAAGCAGCCCTACTCGCTGATACTTACTATTTTATTCAACTAACGAATATTATATTCTGTACAAATAAGTAATAAAATAGTGATTTACATCTCCAATAGGATTACAATCACGGGTTGCTTCTTGTTCACTCGCTGCTACTACAGAAATCCTGGTTAGTTTCTTTTCCTCCTTCTAATGATATGCTTAAGTTCAAAGGGTCCTCTATACACATCTGTATATATTCGGTAACAATGCTTTCGTATTCATCTACGACCTTCATCGCTGTGGCATCCTATTGATCCCATGTGTGGGTAAAATAAAATGATAATATATTAGTATAACATATATATATATAAATACATATTAGTATAATCTAATATAATAAATATACATTAATATAATATAAATATAAATATAAATATATAATAGTATAATCTATATATAAATTTAATATATAATAGTATAACATATATATATAAATATAAAAATATAATCTATATATATAAATACATTAGTATAATAACTGTTACTCGATATGATCCTGCTAATGGTTCTCCAACAGCAACCATGTTACGACTTATATCAGATCTAATACATCTTGTTCAAGTAGTTTACACTAATTTCACAACATATATCATCTTAGATAGCGACGGGCGGTGTGTACAAAGAACAGGGACACATTCAATTCTACTTATTTAATAAAATTTACTAGCAATTCCAAGTTCAAATATCTCTTACAAAATATTATCCCATAAAGATTCATATCTATTGTATTGCGCGTGCAGCCCAAAATGTCTGAGGGCATAACGGACCTGTTTTAATCCTTTCCTTCCTACACTGATTGTGTCTGTCTATAAGGGTCTCACGTCTTGTTGAAATTAATCAAAACTTCACAGCATCCATTGAAAACGGCCATGCACCACTATTATCATTCTCAAATAACATTCTCGCTGAATAATAAAATATTGGTAAGTTACCTCGCGTTGAGTCAAATTAAGCCGCACAATCCACTCCTTGTGGTATTCTTCCGTCAATTTCTTTAATTTTCAATCTTGCGATCATACTATCCCCAGAGCCAAAAAACTCTAATTTCTATTATGTAATACAAATACTCATATCACATCGTCGGCATAGTTTACTGCTGGAACTACAATGGTATCTAATCATCTTCGATCCTCCAGCTTACGTCCTTGTTCAAAAAATACATACAAGTGTACAGCTTTCGCTTCTGTTCGTCCAGTCAGGGTCGTCACATTTCATCTCTCTCCCAACTATACAGTACACCTCATATTGCTTCTTAAAAATAAACTACGGACTTTTTAACTGCATCAATCATCATACACACTCTTGGAACAAGTATTACCGCGGCTGCTGGCACTTGATTTGCCCTCCAATTAATCACCTCATATGTTTTTACAATATGAAACAATATCTATTACTTCCCATAACTGCCTCAGACAAAATCCATAGGTCAAGTTTCGCCCCTGCTGCAATCCTTAGACTTAGTAGCCGTCTCTCAGGCTCCTTCTCCGGAATATTACAAAGTAATACCGTTACCCGTTACTGCCTTGTTAAGCCATTACCTTAACAACTAGCTGATAGGTCTCACTCTTACTGTATACAATTATCTACACTTTAACGTAGTTATCATCAATATACATAAAATAAAGTGAGTATTACTGAGCAGTCCATTTTTCATATACTTCTTCAAAAACATGCATGGGTTAATCTTAGGGAATAGCGACTACGTCAGGCAGAATCAACCTGGTGTACAAAATAACATATCTACATTCTAGTCAGTATTAATCTAGTCTCAGAAATCTTAATCTCTCAATCAATCAGTGCAATATAACATACGAAAACTACAACATGAGTAATAAATAATTTAAATTGTGTATTATTTAATTTACTGATAAATTAAATTGACAAATCAGAATTAATAATTAATTGCTGAGTTATGATTTTTGACAGGTTATATGTAGTGTGTTTGAGTGTACTAGTATGATATATATGTTGTATAAAAAGAGTTACAATCTGGTGGTTGTGTTGAACAACGGGAAGTTGATTGGAGTGTCCAGTTAAGGATTGAGAATGGTGACCATCCTGTGAACGTGCTGGGACGTTGGTTGTTGAAGTGATCGTGGTGATTACTTGTGTGAACAGTAATGTGAGACCGTAACGATGGTTTGGTTTTTGATGGGTTTTGTTACTTGAAGATGTAAAATATTTTATTGATGAAATATGTATGCAACATGTACTGTTTGTATATTTATTCTTTGGTAATGATATATTAGTTTTATTTCTTTGTAATGTAGATGGGATAGTTTGACTAATATAGTGACTACATTACTTTTTATATATTGTTTATAGATCTGTTATTTATTAGTAATAATCATTCTGTGAATTAGTATTAATCTTGTCATCTCATATTATAAAAATGCCTATGTATTATGATACTGTACATAAGAAATAGTATTTGATTAATAATTAGAAGTAAAAATCTAATTAAATTGAATATCTTTATTTCTTCTATGCTTTTGCTAAATTCTTCAGTATCTTTCATCAATACATAAAAAATACACTATCCTCTTTTTTTGCAATCTTAACTCATCTAATTATCTTAATCCTACACTTTTCTAATTTCAATATTTTATCTCTTATTTATCGCTGTAAAATACTTTATTAAATTTCTTTAGTTCTTCAATCTCTAATCCATTCACAGTATTCTGTTCATTAATCTTAATTCTTATATACTAGTACTGTTGTTATTCACCATTTACAAAAATCAATCTTGTTTACTTCTGTTTGTATTTTAATCTACTAAATTTAAAATATTCTTAATTTTTTATATTTTGTTTTTCTGACCGAATCTCATTTATTATACTTACTGCTATTTCTTAATCATCTTTGATTTTTCTTTTTCTATTTCATCCCTTTCAATATTATCTACGTTTTCAACAATTTTGTTTCTTCTTATAAATATCTCTCAAGATCTTCACATTCTTACACTTCTTAATGGCATATCATAAATCAATATTCTATATTATTATAATAATATCTTATATTGAAACTTTTGTATTTTTATAATATAATCTTTGGTCATCTAAACATAAGTCTTTTATGGAAGTCTAAAATATCTTACCTTGTTGATTTATTTTCAATATTTGTAATCATATTAACCTTTTAATTGGTTTCTGTTGAACTTATACCGTTGAAATGTGTAATTTGGAAATAATTTCTATATTCTATTTTAAAAATGAATATCTAATTTTTTGATCTATTCTTCTGTCATCTAAAGCTTTCAGCGATTTATAATTGGTCTCTAAGTTGAATTATCTGCATAATAAAAAATTTTAAAGTTTGTAATTACCTATGAGGCAGCTAATATTTTTTTAGCTAGTTAAATAATTCCTTTCCACCGAAACCATTGTTCATGATGCAAATGAACCCGAATCTCTTTTAAATTCTTTTTAAAATCTGGTTGTTGCAATATTGTTTCTCCTAAAGATTTTTTATGATCAAAAACGTTTTCAAATTTTCCTCTTCATTTAACACTATTTTTTGTCTAAAACTAGCAATGTTTCTGTATCGTAAAACAAAGCATACTTTTATATGTCTATCAACAATTTATTTATATTTTTTATCACAAATGAGTTTCTGAACACCCTGATATTCTTATTCGTAATATATCTTGTTTTCTATTTTAAACATTGTTCTATACCAATATTTCTCCTTTTTCACAATCCGAATGAGTCTTTTTTATTTCAATTTCAGTAAAATATCTTTGATACCTCAAATTATTAATTATTTTATCAGTATTAGGTGAAAAAGTTTCAAGTACTACTAATTAGTTAAAGCTTACAAGATTTATTATTAGTCTTATGCTACCATCTGTTGTAACACCAGTCCAACATTATTTGTTCATAATGTTCTATTAGTATTATATATTGTCTTTCTAGTGATCACTTTTCTGCTTCAACCTTAGATTTGTAGTTTTTTGTAGCTTATATGGAATATCTACAAAAATTATCTTCTAAATTTTTGATTTTTATTCACACCTGGAAATATTTCTATCATAAGACCCAAACAATATTTTATTGAACAAGGTATTTTAGATGAGAATAAAAGTATATAAACAAGATTTATAAATAATGTTAAATGATAAATCTAAGTCTTTATCAAACAAATTACCATTTTAAGAGATAAATGTGGTAAAAGTTTCTACTTTTATGCCTTAATATCCTTTATAAAATTTTCATTTCTATATTTCTTAAATTCATTGTTTCTTTCAACATTAAAGCATCACAAAAAATCTTTACCATTTTCCTTTTTGAATGAAAGTAATCATTATTGAAGACATTTTTAATTTCTATTTTTATATCCTTATAATTTAAAATAGTGAGAGAATAGAAATATAAATTTAGATTATTATTTTTGCACAATTATCATAGAAATACTATGTAAACTATAAAATAAGAATTTATGTATTAATATAGTTGAGTAATTCATTAATTGAAGCAATAAATTAGTCTCTGAATAATTAATTTAAGATAAAACTTAAAAGTAAAAATATTAACGAAAAAACGTTATTAATGATTATTATTCTTGCCGTATCTTTATACTACTTGGATTTATACAGAGTATCTAAGAAGAATGTTAATATTAATTTCAAAATGTATAATTTTTTAATTTTTAAATCCGGAAATTTTGTATGAAATAAACAATAATTTCGTTAATTATAAAATCTTTCTTCATGGTTTTTATTCAGCAAGTCAATTTGATTTTTGTGCAATCTATTTGATATTATTTTATCAGACAAGCGATCTACTTTTCCTTGTCTTATCTTGATACATTCTATAGCTAAAGTTGTGCAGCGCTCTTAAGATTATTATTTTCTTTCATACTCGTGTCATTCAATACAGAAAAAAATATAATAATAAAAACGTAATTTATATTTATCTAGTAAATCTTCGTCTTCTATTGCATCAAAGATTTTCTTTTTTTGCATATTGTTTTAGATTTATTTTTCTTAAGTTTTTCCTTAGCTTCTTTCTTGTAACATAAGCTCATCTTCTTTAATATCTGTCTTTTTTATCTTCTCATATGAAGATTTTGGTCATATTTTTCTTCGAAAATTGTTAGATCAATTTTCTTTTTATTTCTTATTAAGTCTTTCTGTTATTTAGAGAACAAAATCTTCTTTTAATTTTAGTTTCTTACTATATCTGTCTATAGTTTTCATAAAATAAACATAAGTTGTTTTCGTTTTTTATTCTAAAAAAATACTAAATGACATTGTTTTCCCTAAAGACCCAATATCCTTCTCTTTTCATGATTCATAACAAATTTCGTTAAGTTTTTTATTTTTAATTTTTTGAGTCATTTGACAAATAATATTCTCTTTGACTTAAGATTTCAATCAACTTCTCCTTGGTTGTCATTTTTAAAAATTGCATATTATACCTACTTTCTCGCTACTTCCATTTTAATATTCTCTGTGAACAATTTATTCAATCTTGAATGATTTTTTTAAACTTATTGTTATCATTAACATTCGTATTCTTCACAATGTTATGATTTATAAGGTAAGGATATTTATAATTTTAAATCACAATATCCACAAAGAAAATCAAAATACATAAATCTAGAAAAAAATTAAGAATTTTTTACTGTATCTGGTGATATAAATCGTGATAATAGATTTGTTAGGCAGAGAAGATATAAATTATGAGACTAAGTTTGCACATGATTAATAACCAATAAGACTTTATGCCAATGATGTCTCTCTATCAGAGTATTATCATAAATAAACATAAATGTATGAGAACTTCAAATAAATATGTTGATTATCAAATCTGAGTGTCTAAATAAAGCTAAATTGATATCAATCATAAAGCATTTCAAACTGAAAACTATTTGAGTTTTTATATTTTATCAGAGCTTTAAAGAAATATGAAAGTAACAGTTGTTTATTAAAAAACAGTTCTTCCGATACAGCAGCATCATATAATGTTCACAAGATTTAAAAATGTGGTATTTGAAATTTATTTTTTACAAAAATATTTGGTGTGTATTGTTTTACTGTAATTATATAAAGACTCCTTGTAAGTATATTGAATTTTTTATTTGATATATTCATATAGATCTAATTTATACCTAATTAACAATTAGATTTTTCAAAGTCGTGTCTATAATTACGATTACGCAATTCATAGTTTGTTGAATCTCCAAAATTTTAATTCTATAAAGTGTCGTTTTAAGAACAGATTAAGCTTATTTTTATTCATTTGTTTTTTATTAACAACTTATTTATTTTATAAGTCAATTTTAAAATTAAGTTCATTGCTAATAAAAAATTGTATGTTTATATCTGAAATTTCTCATGGTAACATGTCCATTTTTAATACAGCTTTATTTTGGTTCTATTAATTTGCCAATTTTAATATTTTCAGTCTCTTTCACATTCTCCTTTTTTAGAAATTATTTCAATAAAGTTTTATTAAATAACTTAAATTGAATTTAAATAAAAAAATGTTATTGCTTAACATTAAGACAAGGAATATAAAAAACGTAATCTTATAGTCATTGATCGACAATATTTTTTAAGCTATCTAGAACATTTAAATCTGAAGGTAGTTTATTAAATCTTCTCTCTAAATTTGTAAAATTTAAGTTTAGTTCTTTCACATTTAAATATAATTATTAGTTATATTTTTCATAAATATTAGCTCTATCCACTAATTGCTTCAAAGTCGATTTTTTTGTTGGAACTCATAAATCCTTTTATCTTAATATTTTTCCTCAATTTTTATTTTCATCTTAATAAATACTTTATGTTGTACATATGTTTTTATTCGGCTTATAGTTCTTGTGAAAAATGATTAATATAAGTTTTCAATGTCAAAAAATAAGGAATAGCTATTCTATAAAAATAGTTAGTGACGCACATTAATTAGCTAACATTTTATACCTATGGTTTCAAGACTTATATTGCCCCGAGATTTCTAATACTGTTATTTCTTACTTCAATAATCTAGCAAATACAGAAATTAGATCAAGCTAGACAGCCGTATCGAGATATATGCACAATTCAAGTACTAAATATGGCTCTAAAAAACCAGACTATGGCTAACCACATATGCTCACCCCTCTTGGGTACAACAAGTGAAGCTTATAATAATAAAAAAATTACCGAAGAAGAAACTTTAAGCATCAGTATTATTTATTTTATATAAATATTATCTTAATTTTACTTCGGGATAGAGAAAATGAATAATGCTCAAAAATGCAAGCCACAAGCGGATAGCTGATAATAAGAACACAGAAGAAAACATGTCATAAAAACATACTTTTAATTTTACCCCTTTAGGCTTGTTAGTATGCATATTAAAGGATTTTTTATCCTCAGGCCGATTACCTGTTAATAACGCTATACTTAAGTCAAATATGATTAACACACAAATTAAATAGTTATCCTTTGACTTAGTTGTAGGTATAAAAAAAGATGCCTCAATATAAATTTTATAACTTTAAAAACAATATTGTATCTTGGTGTATTGTAACATTGAGTGAAGTGACAAAAACGAAAGTATTTCTCCAAGTAGGATCATTGTAAAGGATGTTTTATTTGAAAGATTTATTGTTTACACCGTTGTAGGTTTTCTTCATTTTGTGTACCGTTCTTTAAATATTTTTTATTTATAAAATACACACACAGCCGAATATTGCGTGATGTTAAAATGTTTATTTTGATAACTTTCTTGTTTATAGTTTTATATAACGATTCACCAATAGCATTATGTCTTACCTCATTTCCGACTAAATTAGCATATATTTCAATGAATGAATAACCACTAATCTTTCAAATTGATCTTTAGACACAACATGATACTTTTTAGTATTTTTTTCTTTATTTATTTATTGAAAATAAATCTCACTTACAATTACTATAATAATAATAAATACCTTTAATAATTACACACAATTATTATTTGGGTATGGTAAAAACTCTATTTCAAATAAATCTTCAGCTTTTAATTACAGCATGGTAGAGACTAATTGTAAATAATAAGATAAGACAAAAAATACATTCAAAATCACAGCAGATAATATTTATGAGCTAGAATTAGATGTTAAATACAATATTTGTAAAACAGAGATAAAAAGTATAAATTTAAATAGGAATGACGTGATTATTAATTGGCAAAATGAGGCTTTATTTTCAAGCAAACAGAATAAGAAAATTACAAATATTGATAAAACAAAGTCATATGCCTCGCTTTCTTAGATAAATTCAATGTTAAAGAAGAACAATATAAATTTTCTCAAAATATTAGGAAGTTAGTTAAAAAACTAAAATTAAGGAAAAGCTAGTTGCAGCTGTTTTCAAGTGTGAATGTCGACTATATAAAATTAGCATCAAATACTAAGTCCCATTTCTCAGAGTAGTAATACAGTAAAATTAAAGAGACAAATAGCATTGTTGAAGAAATTCTAATCTAAAAAATGTAAAATCTTTCAGTAAGAGATAAAAGTAATGAGAAGGCTAAATAAATAATATTGCTCAAGAAGATTTGCAGAATATAAAATTGCATCACTGAGATACCAAGAGTATGAAATAAAATCAAATAATATAAAAAAGTTTGTCTTTATTAAATTCTTATTCATTCTCTTAAGTTATTCTCTAAGTATTTATTGGTTTTACGTCATGTGTGGCATTTCATAAGTAAATTTTATTCACCTATTTCTATTTCCAAAAAAAGTTCGTGAACATATGAAAAGGACTTTAATATTCTCGCAGAAAAAAATAAATTATTAAAAATGCTTTAACAGATTTTAAAATAGCAATAACCAAGGGTTTTGAGAATAAAATTGAAATATTAATACACGTTTTTAGATTAAAGTTCAGCTATATAGCTTAGACATCCTATATTATATAATAAGTTCTAAAAGTAATAATCAGAACCAAAATTCTCAATATAGTAATGCCATCCGTTAATCTTATAATATATAATGTAAACATAGAAATGAAGAAAGACGACGCCTATTTAAAGAATAAGAGCGAAGTGTAAGTCCTATAGATACTGCTCTTTAAAAATATTCCTAGTTTATTTTAATTATTATTATATAAATAATGAGAACTAAAAAAGAATAAAACAGAGAAAAGAAAACAACGATATTAAAATAAAAGATCTGTGTTTACCAAGTAGGTAGACTCCAGTTTACGAATGACATTTGGTCTGTTTAGTTACAAGATGTAAATAGAAAAATATCTAAAAAGTGTATGGTGTAGAATATGAAAATCGAAATCGGTAAGCCAAACATTTCGCACGAATTAAAAAGAGCATATTTACTTTCATGTTTTATAAATTTATCAAACAAAGATAAGATTTATTATTTTATCTGCAAGTCTGATTCACTAGCGCTGGATAAGCACTTCAAGATAATGAGAATTAAAAGAAAGTGCACTGTGACATTTAAAATATGGAAAAAGTTTGGAGACGAAACGAGATTATATGAATTTATAAACCATGAGGAATACAAATGGTATCAAATTTTGTTGAGAATTAAAGTAAAAGCTTGATGAAAGAAATTTAGATGATCGATAAAAATAAGGATATAAAAATAGAATCTTAAAATGATAAAAAGTATAAAAGAATTGCAATTGATGTCAAACTATTTTATTATTAAATTAGGTGATATTGATAGAAATATTGTAAAATATATGTGATCTAGTATTTAATTTCAGTTCTAAATTTGATACACTTGAGAACATTTTATGTTTGAATTTATCATTAAGTATAAATTTCACATTATTAATGCAATAATATATACAAAGTTAAGTCTAAGAATAAAAAGCAGTGCAGTGTGAACATCTAATATGGGTATAATTAAATAGTCAGAAGGTTAAACTACTTACAGTCTATTCTTTATTGTATGATAGTAATTACAAGAAATGATTTCCAACTTCTCAACTAATTTATGAAAGTAACTATGGCGAAAGAAGTTATAAGTGTGTGTTTTAGTTGCAATAATTTGTATCCATATTTCATTTTTGGATTAAGGAAGTCAAGCTAAAGTTTTTTCTGTAAAAACAAGAAAAGATTTAAAAAGAGGTTGTATATATGAGAATGATTTCTGTATTCAGTAATAATAACCCACATAAGAAAATCGAAGCTTAATTATACAATGTAGTCGGTAATCTATGAAAGCTAGAAACTGAAGAAGAACAATTTTGATAATTTCATGTACTCTTTAGATAATTGAATTCAAGCTGATTGGTCTGAATGCTAACCTTTTTAACTTGATGTTGAATTGTTACAGTTTATACATCCTAAGATTAGTGAAAAATAATAAAGCAATATTTAATATACCAAGTGAGAATTCGTGCAATATACAGTATAAGACCTAAAATAATGATTTTTCAGCAGAAATTATACTAATAAGTTGAATTAGGTTTCTAGAATATTTAGCTCATTATTTTTTAGAGTAACAAAAAATTACATTTTTAGAATCTTATGAAAAGGTGAATAGGTCACATTTGATATATCTGACCAATAAAAAAGAACTTATATTATAACAGTGATCAATTAATTATTCGGGTACTTGTTCTGGGGTTATAAGTTTGTGAAATAAATCAAAATTAAATAATTAGACCAATCAAAAGAATCTAAGTAAAGAAATGAAAAGCTTTGCCAAAGAAAAAATGTAAGAGTTTAATACATTACGCATTTTTATCATTTTTCAGATGGTGTGGTGGAAAGACTTTAGTAGAAGTATGCAAGAGTATGCCTATTAGAATAAAAATTAATAAAGTTGTAATTTGTATAACAATCTATTCCATTTAAAAATATGAATGACATCTTTGATACGCTGATCTCGTAAAAAGTAAAGCAGGAGCAATTTGAAGAAATGAAAAATTAATAAACGAAAAGCAATAGAAGAGATGAATTTATATTTAAAAAGAAGAATATGGTGATCATTAAGACAAAAACATGTGTAACTAAATACAAGATGCAAAGAATAGTTACGTGAATACTAGGAAAAATGCTTACAGTGTGAGTATAGGAAAATGATGATCGAGAGATATGGTTCTCAACTAAATCTTATAGTAGCAGGTAATTTTGAATGAGGTGCTGTTGGTTTAAATATAAAATATTTATACCCAGCATATAATTATCAAAATGTTCATAAATAATATACGGTATGGATTTTATGGTTAAATTTCTTTTTTACTCTTCTCCACACTTTTTTGAAAAAGTAATAATTTTATAGTATCTAAAGTTTAAATTCGATTAAAAAATATTACTTATAATGAAAAGTTGTTGATAAAGTTTTATTTTAACATGAAATTCAGAAATTTTAGATGTGCAGTAAGTGTTTTAAACCAAAGATTTATATAAATATCGTTGTTATCTCAAGAATAACAAAAAAATATCGAATTACTCCAGTTTACTCAAATGAAGTTTTTTTCATCATGCACATCTAAGCGTAAAATAACTTCTTATTATATTATGTGTGTGGCGCAAAGATAGTTCAAATCGATCCTTGGTCATGAAATTATCTTTTTAAATTAGTGATAACAATGTGGTATGGTCGCTTCGATAATTAGCTTCTAATTTTCTATTCACAGCAAATTAGTGGTGAAGGATGTATTGTTGAAATATATAATTGATCTGGTTAAAAATAAGTATCAATGAGGAAGAATTCTTGAGTATCAAGTTTGGGCAATGCACTATGGAGTAATAGAGCAGCTACGTAACTTTTTTCAAAATCGTCGAATATTCCTAGCAAAATACACTGAATTAGATAATTCGAAGAAAAATTGCATCGAGTATAACTATTTAGCAGACATATGGCGAGGTTATTTAAACATTAAAAAATATGTGCTGATTTAGGTTTTCGACATGAAACTATAAATCATTCAGTTTTTTGCTGATACAGACACTTATGCAAATACACAAACTATTGAGAGTATGTGGTCTGTTATAAAAAGAAATATAATGTGAAATAATAATTTAATATATTTTGTTACAAAAAATTATGTTTTTAGATTTAAATTACTTTTTAGAGATATTTTAATTGAAGAAATTTTAGACTTTTTACGTTTTGATAATTAATAAATTTTGCAATATTATATTTTCAGTCATATATTTTTTTCATAAACTAGGGGAAGGTATAAAAAAAGAAATTTAACTGTTTTATATTAAGTTGTTATCAAGTTTTTTAATTTATAGAAATCAATAGGTCAGCTTAAGAAAGAAATGACATGTCAATTCTTGTGAGAACCAAATAATTTCCTTATCTCTACTAAAACTAGTTTTGCTTAATTGATAACCAACTAACTAATGGAATCTTCACTGATTCATCAAAAAAATATTGAAGGAAATTATTTTAAATAATAATGAAATCATTAATCACTAGCAACAGTTTGCTTACAGGATACGACAATAATAATTTTTTTTCGCAAAAATCAAAATAAGAAACTCATTTGTTAATTAATACAATATATATAAATAAAGATTATAAGGGGTAATATTTCCTTTTAATCTGTATAAAGCAGTATAACTAATCAAACATCAAATATTTTATTGATGATTTGTATGAAAAGGTATCAAAGACAATATTACAACTTGTATAGAAACATAAAAATTAAAATTATGAAAAAGAAGTAAGAAGTGTATACATGAAGAGTTTATGATTGACAATATATGTTAAAAAACTAAAGTCATTTTCTTTTATGTAGGAAAAGCATATAGCAAAAAACATTTCAATAAATTTAGAGAGTTGAATAAAAAATAAGGTTCATTGAAAATAAAAAGAGTCAATGAATGATAGAATAAAATTGACAAAAAATTAATTATTTTTTCTGATATTCATAAACAAACGAAAATCCCAAAATATAGTTTGAATATTTTAGACATTATTATAAAAAATCAAAGAATTTGATAAGTTTAGAAGTTACTGATGTCGATATGAATCTTACAATACAATCATATAACAATAAGAGCAAAGATACATAGAATATAGGTGAACTATAATGTAAAATTATTGTAAAATAATGGTTTCTAGTAGATATAAAACAGCTTTACATACACGATGTTCTTTCTGAGTTTTTAAAATGCCATTAAAAATGAATAAATAAGTTAGATTTTAGAGAATAATGAATAACTTATTAAGTAAATTCTTCTATAAAATAGTAGTTGTATATATAGATAACATAGTCATTTTAGTGTGAGAGTAAAGAATTATGAAAAGATCATGACTTTAGTTTTAGAAGCATTAAATATGTAGAAGTAAGAAGAATAAGTTTTTGTGTCACATATTACAGATAATATCATTAATTAAGAACTACGACTGATATTGAGACTATTAAATTATTGTGCATTGTGTATAAAAGAATTATATGGCATAATAAAATTTAAAGAACAATTAGCTAAATCAAAAATTGCTATGATAACAAGATATCTTGAAGATAATTGCATATTATAATGAAACCAATACATTTTGTATCGTTTAGAATTTCGGATATTAATAAAGCCTTGATTTTGATGACAAATGTCTTTAAATATTATGTGAGTCAATATTATCACAAGAATTTAACGAAAAAATACGGTGTAAGTTTCTTCGTCTTATTAAAAGTCAAACAAAAAGAAATTATTCTGTGTCTGAAAAGAAGCTTTATTTAAGTTATGTATCAATACAGTAAACACCTAATAATAACGATTAAAACCTTTTCTAAAAAAAATATATAAAGATAAATGTGATTAATGATAATATAATATTATGTAAGCAGTATTAATCTAGAGCTTTTCAATCTTTATTTAGTTAAAGAAGTATATTCAAGTTAATATCAATCAAAACAGTAGATAGATTGAAGAAAGGTATAGTAGATTTGAAATTAATATCAATATTATCATATAATAAGACAAATATAAATTTTATTATAACTTAAGATTGCGATAGAGAATCTAAAGTATTAGTAATAGCAAGTCCACATTGATAATATAAAAAACTTTTAGATAGCAGAAGTGAAGTAATTTAATTAAATAAAAATGTTGGTAATTCAATAATTATTGTTATAGTAATGAAACGTTAAAATTAAATAGAAATAATGAAATTGTAACAAAGAATCTAAAAGTTATAAAATACGGAATCTTTATATTATCTTCCTTAATAATTTATGATGAATATATGGTGAATACGAGGAACATTGAATAAAAATTGAGGAATATGGTCAAATGGCTTAAATATTATTATAATAATATAGAATATTGATTTATGATATGTCATTAAAAGGTTTAAGAATGTGAAGATCTTGAGAGATATTTATAAGAAGAACCAGAATTGTTGAAAATGTAGATAATATCGAAAGAGATGAAATAGAAAAAAAATCGAAGATGATTAAGAAATAGCTATAAGTGCAATTAATGAGATTTGGTCAGAAGATAAACTAGTGAAATATTAAGAATATTTTAAATTTAGTAGATTAAAACACAAACAGAATTAGACATGATGGATAACAACAGTACTAGTATATAAGGATTATAGATTAATGAACAGAATACTTGTGAATGGATTAGAGATTGAAGAACTAAAGAAATTTAAGAAAATATTTTACAGCAATAAAGAAGAGCTAAAATATTGAAATTAGAAAATTGTAGGATTAAGATAATTGAAGAAGTTAAGATTGCAAAAAAGAAGATAGTGTATTTTTTAGGCATTGATGAAAGATACTGAAGAAATTAACAAAAGCATAGAAGAAATAAAGATATTCAATTTAATTAGATGTTTACTTCTAATTAATAGTCAAATGCTATTTCTTATGTGCAGTGTCAAAATACATAAGCCTTTTTATAACATGGGATATCAAGATCAATACAAATTCACAGAATGACTATTAGTAAGATACAAACAATACATGACAAAATAATGTATTTACTATACCAAGTCAAACTATTCCATCTACATCACAAAGAAATAAAACTAAAAATCATTATCAAAGAATAAAAATATACACAGTGAATGTTGTATACATACCTCATCAATAAAATATTTTACATCTTCAAGTAACAAAACCCATCAAAAACCAAACCATCGTTACGGTCTCACATTACTGTTCACACAAGTAATCACCACGATCACTTCAACAACCAACGTCCCAGCACGTTCACAGGATGGTCACCATTCTCAATCCTTAACTGGACACTCCAATCAACTTCCCGTTGTTCAACACAACCACCAGATTGTAACTCTTTTTATACAACATATATATCATACTAGTACACTCAAACACACTACATATAACCTGTCAAAAATCATAACTCAGCAATTAATTATTAATTCTGATTTGTCAATTTAATTTATCAGTAAATTAAATAATACACAATGTAAATTATTTATTACTCATGTTGTAGTTTTCGTATGTTATATTGCACTGATTGATTGAGAGATTAAGATTTCTGAGACTAGATTAATACTGACTAGAATGTAGATATGTTATTTTGTACACCAGGTTGATTCTGCCTGACGTAGTCGCTATTCCCTAAGATTAACCCATGCATGTTTTTGAAGAAGTATCTGAAAAATGGACTGCTCAGTAATACTCACTTTATTTTATGTATATTGATGATAACTACGTTAAAGTGTAGATAATTGTATACAGTAAGAGTGAGACCTATCAGCTAGTTGTTAAGGTAATGGCTTAACAAGGCAGTAACGGGTAACGGTATTACTTTGTAATATTCCGGAGAAGGAGCCTGAGAGACGGCTACTAAGTCTAAGGATTGCAGCAGGGGCGAAACTTGACCTATGGATTTTGTCTGAGGCAGTTATGGGAAGTAATAGATATTGTTTCATATTGTAAAAACATATGAGGTGATTAATTGGAGGGCAAATCAAGTGCCAGCAGCCGCGGTAATACTTGTTCCAAGAGTGTGTATGATGATTGATGCAGTTAAAAAGTCCGTAGTTTATTTTTAAGAAGCAATATGAGGTGTACTGTATAGTTGGGAGAGAGATGAAATGTGACGACCCTGACTGGACGAACAGAAGCGAAAGCTGTACACTTGTATGTATTTTTTGAACAAGGACGTAAGCTGGAGGATCGAAGATGATTAGATACCATTGTAGTTCCAGCAGTAAACTATGCCGACGATGTGATATGAGTATTTGTATTACATAATAGAAATTCGAGTTTTTTGGCTCTGGGGATAGTATGATCGCAAGATTGAAAATTAAAGAAATTGACGGAAGAATACCACAAGGAGTGGATTGTGCGGCTTAATTTGACTCAACGCGAGGTAACTTACCAATATTTTATTATTCAGCGAGAATGGAATTTGAGAATGATAATAGTGGTGCATGGCCGTTTTCAATGGATGCTGTGAAGTTTTGATTAATTTCAACAAGACGTGAGACCCTTATAGACAGACACAATCAGTGTAGGAAGGAAAGGATTAAAACAGGTCCGTTATGCCCTCAGACATTTTGGGCTGCACGCGCAATACAATAGATATAAATCTTTATGGGATAATATTTTGTAAGAGATATTTGAACTTGGAATTGCTAGTAAATTTTATTAAATAAGTAGAATTGAATGTGTCCCTGTTCTTTGTACACACCGCCCGTCGCTATCTAAGATGATATATGTTGTGAAATTAGTGTAAACTACTTGAACAAGATGTATTAGATCTGATATAAGTCGTAACATGGTTGCTGTTGGAGAACCATTAGCAGGATCATATCGAGTAACAGTTAATACAATATTTATTATATATGTTATACTATTATATATTTATTATATTAGATTATATTATATATATTTATTATATTATACTAATATATATTTATTATATTAGATTATATTATATATATATATTATATATATGTTATACTATTATATATTTATATTTATTATTTTACCCACACATGGGATCAATAGGATGCCACAGCGATGAAGGTCGTAGATGAATACGAAAGCATTGTTACCGAATATATACAGATGTGTATAGAGGACCCTTTGAACTTAAGCATATCATTAGAAGGAGGAAAAGAAACTAACCAGGATTTCTGTAGTAGCAGCGAGTGAACAAGAAGCAACCCGTGATTGTAATCCTATTGGAGATGTAAATCACTATTTTATTACTTATTTGTACAGAATATAATATTCGTTAGTTGAATAAAATAGTAAGTATCAGCGAGTAGGGCTGCTTGGTAGTGCAGTCTGAATACAGGTAGAATGAGATATCTAAGGTTAAATATAATGGCATACCGATAGCAAATAAGTACTGCGAAGGAATTTGTGAAAATGTGTGGGGCAGCCTTATGTTTAAGGACCCGTCTTGAAACACGGACCAAGGAGATTATAGTTATAGCAAGATAATGGCTCAGTCGTTATTAATATGACAAGTTATAACTATAAGACCCGAAACACAGTGAACTATGCATGTTCTGGTTGAAGATAAGCAACAGTTTATTGGAAGACCATAATCATTCTGACGTGCAAATCGATGATTTAAGATGTGTATAGTGGCGAAAGACCAATCGAACTGTGTGGTAGCTGGTTCACAGCGAAATGTCTCTCAGGACAGCAGTCATTGTATATAGGACATAGATGTAGGACACTGTTATAGTCTCGACTATGAGAAATCTTTAATTCTATGGTCTTCTGTAGATTAGGTTTACAGAATGAATCTATTGTATGACTAGTGGGCACATGATTGTAAGAATGATGTGCAAAAAGGGATGAACCTTATGGAACATTAAATATTCTAAATAGTAGACAGTATACCATAAATATGATGAATACATTGAGACAGTAGGGCGGTTGTTATGGAAGTAGAAATCCGCTAAGAAACGTGTTACAACGTACCTACCGAATGTATTATTGTATAAAATGGAAGAAGATGACTACTTTTATGAGATGTTTCTATATGAGTATTTAGGTAGCTGTGCAATTTGTTTGTATTGAAGTATATGTGTGAATGTATATGGAAGAAACAAATGGGCCGATCTTGGAGGCAGTAACAATATATTTGTATAGATATAGACTAGGGTTTTCAATGGTATTGAAGTGAGTCGGTGTTATTGTAAAAACAAAGAAGATCAATAGTTCTTCACTTGACTACTGCAAGGCGACTTGATGATGACAGTATATAAGCGGTGTAAGAAAAATGAATTAGACTGTGTGTACGTATGGATTGTCATGATAAGAAATACGTGTTGTATATATACTTGATAAAAAAGAAGTAGTGTAGCCGTACCTATACCGCATCAGGTGTCTTTGTATCATAACAGATATTTTAAATTAAAGTAAGTAAGGGAATTCGGCAAATTAGATCTGTAACCTTGGGATAAAGATTGGCTCTAGCATGCTAGAACTTTTACTATGTAAGGAATCTGACTGTTTATTAAAAACATAGCTTTTTGTATTACAAGAAGTGAATTCTGCCCAGTGCATTTATTGTTAAAGTTGTGTAAGCGAATGTAAACGGCGGGAGTAACTATGACTCTCTTAAGGTAGCCAAATGCCTCGTCATTTAATTGGTGACGCGCATGAATGGAGCAACGAGATTCCTACTGTCCCTACTTACAATTTTGTGAAACCACGAGACAAGGGAACGGGCTTGTTGTATATCAGCGGGGAAAGAAGACCCTGTTGAGCTTGACTTTAGTATGTTCTAATAATTATTCGGTATATTGTAGAGAGGTGGGAGATGATTTGTGAAACCACTAGTATGTTTGAATATTTGTTTATTTGGATATATGGGGAGTTTGGCTGGGGCGGTACAGCTGTTAAAAAGTAACACAGCTGTCCTAAGGTAGATGAATGATGGATGGTAACCATCAGTTTATTATAAGGGAATAAATCTGCTTTACTTTATACATATGACTGTATTTAGTAGGGAAACCTTGGCCTAGCGATCCCAATTACATTCATTATGTATTGGGTGATTGAAAAGTTACCACAGGGATAACTGGCTTGTAGCAGGCAAGCGATCATAGCGACTCTGCTTTTTGATTCTTCGATGTCGTCTCTTCTGATCATCGTAGTGTATATGTTACGAAGTGTTGGATTGTTCACCCGGTAATGAGGAACGTGAGATGGGTTTAGACCGTCGTGAGACAGGTTAGTTTTACCCTACTGTAAGTATTTTTGAGTGAACTTTGATAGTACGAGAGGAACTCTAAGTGATGACCACTGGTAGTGCGATTAACTATTAAGTTATGTTGCTTAGCTACGTCGTTTCGATTAAGGCTGAAAGCCTCTTAAGCCTGAAGCGTAGCTCAAAGATACATTTGGGAGAATACTACTCTATTAAGCAGAACTGTAAGAATGAAGGTGTATGCCGACATTTTGAGGTTACTGCTTTTTGTATTACAGTGTAGGTGTATATGTAATTTTCATAGTCTAGATTGTAGATAAGAAATGTGATTAGGAATATAATTTAAGTAAATTGTCTATTTCATGTACGGTAGTGAGTTATGGGGAATGTCTAGTACAAGATCAGGGAGAATCAGTAGGATTCTCAGAAAAGCTGTTCGGATGATATTCTGGACAAAAATAGTTCCATTAGATAGGATAATGGATGAGTTCTGTATAAACAGGATTCAAATACAAGCAGCTCTAAATCGCTTTAGAGCATTAAGGAAGTGGAAACACAACAAAACTATAATCTCGGAATTTGTAGAACAAGTTCCAAGAGCCAAAAAGACTACGTGGAGTTCAAGAACTCGACGGTGGTGTAAAAGATATGTCGGACACGACTATGAAAGTATTGACTACAAAGTAGCCAAACAAAGAATAATCGAGGTATTGAAAGGTAGGAGATCCTATAATACTACCATAGCATCCTCACTAGCAGCACAGTATGATATATTTGAGTCTCAACTCAAGTACATACTAACACAAGTAAATAAAAGACAGATAAGGAATTAAAAAATGGGGTTAGACAATTGTAAAAAAAACACTCCGCAGAGATGCAGCACAAACGAGGACTTACCAACCTCAAAAGTACAGAAAGATAGTCAAACATCTTTACTGGAAGGAATTAAAAGTAGTTATGGTACTCTTAGCACTGGTAATGCGTTGTACTATGACATAAAAAAATTGAATAGTCTCTACTCAAAAACAGAAGTTTTGTTTGAAAAAGCAAGTAAAAATTTTTATCATATTGATAAAGAAAAGAACAGAGATATTTACAACATCTCTAGATACTCATTAAGTCTGATAGACTTGATTAAGCTCCAAGATGCACATGTTAATTCGTGTCAACGTGAGCTGAGTACACAAAAGAAGAAGTATGAATTACTTCAAAAACAAGTGAATGATCTCATCAACCGTGTCAATTATGATGATGTCAATAAAGTAAACACTGAGTCAATGAATGAAGTGAAGCAGGAAACTGCAATAAAAGACAAAGATCGAACTCCTCATCCGGATAACTCGATTGTAAAAGAGGATGGTAAGGTCACCATGCCATCTCAAATAACAAGCATTGGATCGCCCAAGTCCTCTGCACTATCAGTCTTCCTTTCCAAGGTAGCAAAAGCCTCTTGCAAAGGCAGGAAACCAAAGAGTCTCATTCTTTTAAAGAGAACATCTGAAGAAGGATGGACAAAGGTCGTAGCCAGCTACGGAAGATCAGTAGTGGTCAAAAAAGATAGTCTATTGGCTGATAAAATGGAAGTTATCGATGACAACAGATATACCTCACTAATGCCTGATTGGATTCGTAACATTAACAACAGTGAAGAGTCATCTGATGACTCTAATGATAAGAGTTATCCCTTAGCTTATCTAGGGGATCCTAAAAGACAACAGAGGTCGAAACGCCTTGATAAAAGTAACTACCCTCTGAGGCTATCAGAGGATGTAAAAAAAGAAAAGGAGCCGAAACACTCCATAAAAGATAGTATACATCTAGATGCCAATATGTGTAATCTAGATGTTATCACAAAAGGAGGTCTCCAAGGGCCTATGATAGTAGACCACAAAGCGACTGACATCTTAATTGAGTCTGTAGAGTCCTTTGTGGAAACAATAAAAGAGGAACAAATTTCTAAGTTGCATAACTTGCAAGAGACTAAGAAAAATGTTGTACTCAACAAAAAGGAGAAGTCGAAACGCTTCACAAATAAAAACTACCCTAAGGTTGGCAAGCCAAAGGATGTTCCAAAAGTTCCCAGTAAAACCACTAAGGGAAGTGTGGTATCACACAAACAAAAGAAAAATCTCTTAAGGAGACTTAGAGAAGATTCAGCTCATAAAAAAGTTGAAATAAAAAATTTTATTGCCCCTAAAATGAAGGACAATAAAGATAACAAACCAGTAAAGAAGAATACTGGAGAAAAATGGACAGATAAGCTGTCTAGAGAAGAACTCCTTAAAATCATGTTTGAGGGGAAGAAACCAGCCGAAAATAAGTATCGGCTGGTTACAATGGAAGGTCTACCATCAGGGGAAGGCCATAAAAATTTAGCTGTCTGGGCTAAGATACTAGGTGTTAAGGAATCAGATATTCCTTACATAAAAGATGTCAGTGGGAAGACGATCTTTTTAGTAAGATATGAAGCTGTTCTGAGAGTGGCAGACAGTCTTTGTAGAATTGCTGAGGGAGTCAGATGCCTGTCTGAGCCAAATGCTTTGAGACAGTTCTTGTCTCATAACAAAGATAAAATAGTAACAGATCTTGCTGTTATTAAAAAAAGTTGGAAGTCTTTTGTTCCTCTGCAAAAGTCTATAAAAGTTATAGTACGATGTCTTAATAATTTGGAGACAAGTATGTTAAAAAAGTTTGCTTTAGATGATGAAGCTATAAAAGATATTCTGAAGGCTAATAGACCCTGAAAATAAAATTCTGAATATTGATTTATTACGATTCACTCTAAGGAATCAAAAAACTTCTTTATTTAAGCTTCTTAGAAGCAACAAAAGTATTTGTATTGATGTAAGTTACAAAGTTATTAAATTCAAAAGTAAATGTCATTCGAGATCCCTCGGAGTAAAATCTTTAAATTATAATGTAATGTTTAATTTAAGAAAAAAGATCAAGCTTAACAGCTTACAAAAGAAGCTCTGCTTAGTAAAGGCCTTGGCAAGCCATATTAAGATTCCAGAGTTACAAAAGCAACTTACAAGAATAAATCCAGTTTTAGATAACTGTATTGTAGGTAGTAAAAGACATCGCAGACGTGATACAACATTTACTTTCTTTGTTGTAAAGAAAGTACAAAAAGACAACTTCATTAATGCATTAAAGCAGTTAAACATTAATGTGTTAAAAGAAAAACCAGCTAAGTTTAAGCAGGTACAAAAGTTAAAGACTCTTGACAAAGTTAAGCTTTGTAGTCTTAATATAAATCATCTTTATGGGAAGAAGGAAGACTTAGAGATCCTTTTGAAAGTAGAGAAACCATCAATCTTATGTCTACAAGAAACATGGAAGAAATCCACTGTTATTGGAAGACTAGAAAAGTATATGGTAGTGGAAACACCTGCCATAGGTAAAAACAAACCAGGTTTAATGACCTTGGTAAGAAAAAGTGGAGCAGTGAGATGTTCTAAAAAAGGTAATGATGACAACATCCTACAAACGGTTGTTGAATTCAAAACAAGTATAGGATGGACAAAGATACTAGTTATCAATGTCTATGTGCCACAAGATAGAGAGCTTAAGCAATTAACTCTCATAAAATTAATCAACCTTCTTAATATTGAGAAGAATAAAAGATCCTACAAGGAGATTATAGTAATGGGAGATATGAATTGTAAAGATTCAACTCTCAAACAAAAGCTTGTTGCTGGAGGTTTAAATCCTCTTATCAACTACAATAGAGTATCAGGAACTAGAATCCTGAGTAATGGTAAAGTCTCAAAAAGACGTATTGATACGATCTTTAGAGTCTTAAATCAAGACAGTGAGAGGGTTACTATCTCACAAAGATGGGCTGTAGGAGATCATCTACTACTTAGAAGATATATAACTCTTCCTTCTCCAGTAGTAGAGACATCTTTTACATATAACAGAAAGAAGATGCAAGATCCTCTTATTGAAGAGAAATTGAGTCAGCTTTTGAATAGGAAACTATTCACAATAGAAGAACTCCCAAGAGTTTTAAAAGAAGTATGTACAACTGAGAAGGTGTACGATAAAGTTAAGGTAAGAAAAGGATTACCTATTAAATGGAAGCACATTAATGTGTATAAAAGATTTAGACTTGCCACAAAGCAAGTACTAAAACAATGGAATGATGTAAATGCTTTTAGGTATTTAACATTAAAAAAAGAAGTTGAGGAAACAAGAGTGAAGGTTCGGCGAGAACGAGCTAATCTCTGGGCCTTTAATGGCATAAACCTCTATAAAAGTAATCGCTCTAGAGATTTCTGGAAGTGGCTAAAGGGTATGTCTAACACATCAGTTAGACTAGACAATGTTTGTCTTCAAGACGAAGAGGGCATAGCTCACAATGAGCAACAAAAGAAGCTAGAAATAGCTAACAAATTTTATGCTAAATTAGCAACATCAACTGTAGATAGTGACTCTATATACAACAAAAGTCTTTTAAAAGAGCCTCCTGATGACGTCACAATGGAGGAATTAATAAAAGCTACAAATAATTGTGGCAATAACAAAGCAGCCGGTCCGGATGAAATTCCAACTGAGCTATACAAGGTACTACTTAGGCCTAGTCTAGTAGATAAAAAGCTGCCCTCATTCCTGGTGGATGAGATCAACAAATTTATAACAGGTGCCAGCCCACCTGTTTATTGGAGTGCTGCTGATATGGTATGCCTCCATAAAAAGGGAGATGAAACAGATATCAACAACTATAGAGGTATTGCACTGATTAATACAATCAGTAAAATATACCTAAAAATAATCAATGATAGACTTACACAGTTTGTCGATACAAATAACATTCTTTCTCCTTATCAGGCTGGATTTAGAGCAGGAGAAGAATGTATGAACCAGGTAGCAACTTTATTAGAAGTTGTTAAAAGAAGAGAATTTCGAAATCTGAAGACATATCTGTGCTTCATAGACTTCGAAAAAGCTTATGATAATGTTAGCCATGAGCTATTATTTAATAAGCTACAAAAGTATTGTATACCAGAATATCTTATCAATACATTGAAAGATATATATGGTAACACACAAATGAGAATCCGCATAGGTGGAGATACAAGCAGTGGTTATAGCTACAGAAAAGGTGTGAGACAAGGATGCCCTTGTTCTCCAATGTTGTTCAATCTGTTTATTAATGACATTTTTGATGACATGACAAAAGTGATTGTACCTCGATCAACAATAGCAATACCAGGACTGATGTTTGCAGATGACATTGTTGTCTTTGGTGATTCAAAAAATGATTTGGAATTAAAAATTCAACAAATCAGCAGTTGACAATCAAATGAGAGTCAATTGTAACAAAAGTGGTATTCTCGTATGGAATACCAATACAAGCTATGAGTCAGAAAATATCTCTATAGATATTGACTTCGGAAAGATCTGTGAAGTCACAGAATACAGGTATTTGGGTGTTTTGATTAAAAGAAGCACCCTCGAAGATCATCTTGTAAAAGATGGAGCCTTTAGAGGCAAAAAAGCATTAGAAGCATTGAAACCAAAGCTTCTTAACAAGAGTATATGTATTCCGTTTAAGGGAATACTAATAAAGAATGTACTAGTACCTGCACTCATGTACGGTAGTGAGTTATGGGGAATGTCTAGCACAAGATCAGGGAGAATCAGTAGGATTCTCAGAAAAGCTGTTCGGATGATATTCTGGACAAAAATAGTTCCATTAGATAGGATAATGGATGAGTTCTGTATTAACAGGATTCAAATACAAGCAGCTCTAAATCGCTTTAGAGCATTAAGGAAGTGGAAACACAACAAAACTATAATCTCGGAATTTGTAGAACAAGTTCCAAGAGCTAAAAAGACTACATGGAGTTCAAGAACTCGACGGTGGTGTAAAAGATATGTCGGACACGACTATGAAAGTATTGACTACAAAGTAGCCAAACAAAGAATAATCGAGGTATTGTAAGGTAGGAGATCATATAATACTACCATAGCATCCTCACTAGCAGCACAGTATGATATATTTGAGTCTCAACTCAAGTACATACTAACAAAAATTAGTAAAAGACAGATAAGGAATTACACTAAAATAAGATGTAATTTAATTAGATGGTCTTCTGCGTTAGCTAATGCTCGTAGAATCTCTCAGTATTATAGAGAACATTGCTTTCTATGTGAGGGAGAACAGGAAAATCTTGAACATTTCCTGTTAGATTGTCCATCCTTATCTGAGACAAGATCTCTTTATGAGAATAAAATCCCAGAGTTGATACCTTCAACTCTGACAAAAATGGAACAAGTTAAGATGATCATTGGGAACATCAATGACATTAAAACTTGTTCAACAGGAAGAAAAGCTCTACTTGCAAGAGTAGAATTTCTTGATAAAATGATAGTACAAAGATATATCATTGTACAACAAAAGTGCAGACTTCATGTCTCATCAGAGTAAAATCTGATACAAAAGTAGCTAATTTATTAGCAACAAAAGAATTAAATTCTGACCTGGGAGGGGTTTGGCTTAAAGCTGCATATTATGCCGTAGCATTCCGCTGAACTGAGTTGTGTTCTTAAATGGTGTATTGAACCAGGCGATAACCCAAAATCCTGCTGAACGCAGGTCTCAGTCATTATGACTGAAGGATTTTAATTAATCCTAAGGGGTTCCCAATCTTCCTACAAGCAAGGCCTTCATTGTATGCTGGTGTGTGTCACCAAATATTGGATGTAGAAGTTTTTACTTGCCGTGTGGCTTTTCTTTCTTATCTCAATAAATTATTTTATTTTTTTTTTTATTTCAATAAATTATTTTATTTTTATTTTTTTTTAAAGTAGTTTCTTACAAGAAAACATTCCATGAAGTGTCACATGGCAACAAGAATGTTCTTCTAAAGAAGAAAGAAAATCTTGAAAATAGAGTTTCAAAGAAAAAAATAGCCCTCAATATGGCTAGCAAAAAGAACATTGAGAGAGAGACTCAAAGTAAGAGGGCCCCAGTAAAACCACAGAAAAACTGGGCCAAGGAGCTATCAAAGGAAGGCAAATCTCCATCCAACTGCAAGTTTAGATGTGTTCTGATGTCTGGGTTTGCCACAGAAGGGAAGCATCAATCAAGAGACACGTGGGCTTTTCTGCTGGATGTGGAGACAAAGGATCTCCCTTTGATAAAAATATTTGACGATAATGACATCATGTTACTACTGGTTAGAGAAAGTGTCTGTTACAGTGTGACTGAGAAAATAAAAATCTGTTTTTAAAGAAGTCAGATTTTGTGAAGTTGAGATGTTCTTTAAAGAATTCCTCACCACAAAGAAAGAAGTTGTGTTGGGAGAGTTACTGAGGCTCTTCAAAACTTACAGTAAGTTTATACCACTTGTAGAAGCGTAAAGTATATTAAGAAAGTGTTAAGTAAAGAGGACCCAGACTATGGGTCTTTTGTATACTTAGGAAAGATGATGGGTGAGCCTGCCCGAGAAAGTAAGGATTTTAATAATGAATAAATTGTTCCCTTTATTAAAATTCTGTATTTATAGGAGAATATTCTCTTATAAAAGAAAAAATATTTTTAATTTATTAGAAAAGAAAGTCTCTGATTCAGTTGAATCAAGAAAAACCAGTAGTACAATCATTCATTCCAGAAGGCTTAAGTGCCTAAAGTCTCTCATAATGAGAAGAAGTATATGGAGAAGAAGAGTACAAGAAAATTATTGTGTTGTATAAGAAAGAGTCCTCCCTAGAAAACCAACCGATAGTTGTTTTCGGCTGGTTATAATGGAAGGTCTATCTTTTGAATAAGACTATGGCAAACCACATGATTATTTTTATTTTTCTTTTGTTTATTTCTACACGTTATCTAAAAATATATAGGAAAATTTATAAAAGGAGGGCATGAAATAATTAAAATAATTCGATAAAATCTATATTGAAGACCTATTTCACGATAGGATACCATAAAGACATTAAAAATTTAGCTATATGGGCTAAGATATTGGGTGTTAAGAAGTCAGACATTCCTTACATAAAAGATATCAGTGGGAAAACGATTCTCTTAGTAAGATATGAAGCTGTTTGGAGAGTGGCAGATTGTTATGAAAAACTGCTAAAAATTTAGATACATCAAGGATCTAAATTCTGTCAAATAGTTTTTCTCAATGTAAAAAGTGACCGTTTGGTCCTGTTTTCACTGGTAATTTTTTAGGGGTAAAAAATAAAATAATTAAATATTAAAAAATTCAATTATTTGTCACCTAGTAAATTTTTAAGTTATTTTTTATTAAATACCATTTGGTTCTTTATATTTGAATTAAAGAATAGTATCTCTTTGCAGGATTTGAAATTTATACTAATTGAGATAAAAACGAAAAAAAAGTTGATATTTCGTTTTATGTAGATTTGTGATTTGTTTTGAATAATTTTTGTTTGAGTTGAATATTATTTTGATAATTTTTTATAAGTTTATAATTCTGAAAACTCTGTTTGAAAATTGACCATATTATCAGTCTCATAAACATGTTAAAAACGTAGTATTTGTTGTATGTCGCACATTCAGTTCCAGACTATAGAAGTAAGCAAATAGCATTTCAAGGAATGAAACTGTGAAGCTACTCATGAATATTTTTATGCTAATTTTTCTTGTATGTTTTCGTTAAGACTAATGTTAAATTAATTCCTCCAAAAAATATTAAATATTTTTTATAAAAGGGACTATTAAGAAGAATTATATCAAAATATTTAACAATAATATTATCGAGTATTATAAATTGAACGTAGTCAACAGGCTTATGGAAGAAATATTATTTTATATCTGAATCAAGGATTTCATATTAGCATATCCTCCGTAGAAGTATGTTTTATTGTGTGAATATTATGGATATAATGAGCTCTCGTAAAGCGAATTAAATAAATTATACGTGTTCATTTGAAGTGTTATTTTTAAATATTATTTAATTATGGAGTTCGGTGATAAATGCATTTTGTAGAAATGAGATTTAATATTATGGTTTAATTTTCAGAAATAAACATTTTATTTATCAAATCTCTGTAATTTATTTATGTCATTAAATTGCTTATTGATATAAAATGTAAGTTTATTATATTTCCCCTTTCATTTTATGTAATTCACGTGTTTATATTCATCTGTCCTTTCCAATAAGTCTATCGTTTCTTCTTCTGATTTTCTTTATTTTGTTGCATCAAATTTATTTACAAATACTTAATCATTTATATTATATTAATCCTATTTTATTTAGCCGTTTTGTCTTTTTATTACCTTCCTAAATCTACTTATTTGTTTTTCATCGGGAGTTAAAAAATTATATCCATGCAAGTTCTTAAATGATAAATGTAGTATTAATATTTTGTAATTTATTTCTAGTCTTGTATGTATTCTTTTCACTATCTTTTCATTATTGAATATTCTAATAGTCTTCACTATCATTTCGTTTGAAGGTATCACCTAGAATAATACTATTTTGTCTTAGATATTCATTATACTTTTTGCTTATAATTTCTTTCGTTATGTGTTATTAAGTAATAATTGTTTTTTCGTTCATTCTTCTAGACATGAAAGTTCATGAGATTATGTTAGATAATAGACTCAATTGTATCTCGTAAATATTTCAGTTTCTGTAAGAAAGTATTTTTCAATTTGTCGCTGGAAGTTTTATACTTTAATAGTTTTAATGAATTTACATTATCAATACAATTTTTTTAAATGCGTTTTTTACTTCTATTAAGCAGTTTATTATTTTAGAGCTTTTTATATTCTTTAGAACATATCACAATCTTCGATAACTTTCTTGATCGCTTTTTTCACATATTTGCAACCATAGAATTTTTTATATTATGATAAGTCACTTGCATATCTGAATAGCTAAACACTTCGAAATGAAATTGATTAACTTTCTTTTTACTTCTTCTGTGATCATTATTCTTTGTTTTTGCCTCTTTTCAGTTATTTTGAATTTTATTTGTAATTTCGTTTGTTTTTACCTATCTTTTGCATATTGATCTATTGGGTTTATAAATTCTTATTTCATTTCTTTTAATTTACGTGACTTCAGTTTGAACTTCTTGAATTCTTCCGTGTCTAAATATAAACCGGATCAGGTAATCTGCGATTTCATTCTCTTTACCTTCTATTGTATTGAGACAATAATTATATTCGTTCAGTAATAATTTCCATATTCTTATTCTATCGCTATTTTGTTTTGAATAGTAGAATTCTGTTATCTGTATAAATTTCAATGTAGTTTCACGGTATTATATTTTACATTCGTCAGATAATATTTAATTCTGTAATTTTTATTTCTTCTTTATTTTTTATATGATCTCTATAATTTCTGGACTTAGGTTTGGTATAAAATTTCTATACCAGTTTAGTATACTTATAATTTTTTGAATATTTCGTTTACTCTTTACCATCGATTTCTGTATGGTTCTAAACTTTGTTGAGTACCTTTGAAGACTCTATTATCTATAATATCCATCTGATCTGTCATAAACTCTGATTTTTAAAGTTAATCTTTACATTATACTTTTTTAGTCTTCTTAATACCTCAAGTGATTTTTTCATGTTCATAGATATCTTTTACTGAAAATATAATATTGTCATGTATATTGAAACGTTTTCTATATCTTAAAGTATTTCTATCATGACATTTTGAAACAATTTGAATCCTATTTTAATACAAAAGCAAACTTGTGCATTTGAATATTCTTCCTAGTATATTGAATATCAAAAATTATTTATATTAATTATCTAATCTTAATTGAAAAACTATTTTAAAGATCTACCTAGTTAGTACAGATTTTATCTAGAGCCCTAAGAAATTGTATCATTTAATGGATTATATGTATTTCATCTTTATAATCTATTACTAAAATTATTTTCCATTTTTTTAATGATAAATATCAGACTGAAATAACTTTACTTACTTTCCTATATAATTTCATTTTCTTAAATCCTCTGTATCTATTCTTTAGTTTCTGTTGGTCATGTTTATAGAATTTCATAATGTTAGTTTTTTGTATTACGAAATATTTATCGGTTTCTATTGCTCCTAGATTTGTACTTTAAGATATGCTTTAATTTCTTTATTTAGGAATTCTGTTTTAATAAAGTATAGTTTTTCTTAAAACAAATTTTCGAGTTCTTATTGGTACTTCAGTAATTTTTTTATTTCCAGCCCTGTTCAGTTTCAAATTAGTTTTCTTTTGAGTAGTCAATTACCATCTTAGTCTGAAAATCAAATAAATTTACTAATATTATATTCGTTGGAAAGCTTTAGTATAAGTAGAGTTTTACATTGACCTACTGTAAGCCATTTTCGTTACTTATGTTACATTCTACTGTTTTATTTGTGCAGATTATTTCTTTGTTATCTTTGACTAAAAATTGTAACAGTTTAGCATATTCTTTCAAGCTAAAGTCGTTTTTCGAACCTGAGCCTACATTTACTGTATACATATGTTTTAGAATGATTACATCAGTCTATAAAATCTCAAGAAAATTAAATTGTTCGTACATTAAGAAAGAGCTCGTATAATTTTTACTAATTTTTTTAAAGTCTCATTATTTTCGTTCGTATACCCATTTGCTTATTTTTCTTATTTCTTAACCTTCAGGTTCACTTATATGTTGTTGGATTTATTTTCTTCAATAACTATCTTTAATTCTTTAATTCTTCTATTCTTTTTTATATCTTCTAATATATCTTGTACTTCTTAAAGACCTTTTTTATAAGAAACTTCTTGATATTCCTACTTATTCCTAGCATAATAGATCTTGCGATGTTCTCTGATTTTGGTTATCGTGGCATTATGTAAGATAATATTAAACACCAAGCCCCGCATTTATTTTGTTATAGAGTTATTTGATAAAAATACGGTAACTTGTCAATTCGATTTAAACTATGAAATGATATTTGTCGTGCTTTAGTTACATTGAAAATAGTAAGTAGCGCTAGTTTTCGTCAGACATTTCGATAAGTTAAAGGCTGTCTTCTATTACGTCGTTTATCAGATCCATTGTATTAAATCTTATTTGTTTTCGGATCAAGCATATCACAACATACGTATTCTAGCTTTTGAAACCAGTCTTCTATATTGACACGTTTGAGATTATATATAAGTTTTTTTTCGTATTATACTTATAAAATCGAAGTTTTATTTATTTTTCCGAGACATAATGTACATCATTATATTTATTATTAACATAAAATGTTGGTTCACCACACAGATATAAATTTATAAGCAAATTATTATGATAAAAAAATGTCTAAATCTCCACCATATTCTCATTGAAAAGATATTTACTTTCAAAAGTTAAACAAAATTCAATACATAGAGGTATGAAAGATAAGAAAAATTAATCATTTACGATTAGCTTTATTTATTGGAGTTATATTGTAATACGAAATGATATATGTTAAAAATATATTTTATACATAAAAGAAGAGAACCCCGAATGTGTTTCAAAGCTTGCCACAAATGCCTTTGCCTTTGAGTAATGCATCGAAGTTGATAATATATTTGGAATCAGATATCTTATAGCTGTAAATCTAAGAACTTTAGAAATAATAATTTAGAACAAGGCTTTAATATCATCTTTAGAAAGAAAATGAACGAAAAAGAGAAATAAGACATAAAAAATGATAATTATATTAGAAATATCTTTTCGATAAAGAATTAGTTTCATATATTTGACGAGAAAATACCAAAATCATAAGATAAACTCAAAAAAATAGTAATTAATATTGCATTAAGCATTCTTTTGAATATCTATGAAGGTATGGAGATAAGTTCAAGAGTAGTATATTAAAAGATTAGAAAATAAATATGATGAAAATAACCTAATAGAAAAAGATGTGGTTTAGAAATTAAGAAGAGAAACTGTAACTGAGATATTATGCAGTATGTTTTATAGAAATTTATTAAATTAAAAAAAATTTAAAACTATAATTTAATAAAAATAATGGATGAATAATTTACTAAATAGAAGAAAAACAAGCAAAACATGCCAAAGTGAAATGTTATTATTGCACGAAAAAATCGCTATTCATAAATTGCTCAGATAAATAAAATTACGAACCTATAAATTCTATAAATGAGAATATTTTCTCTTACGATTTATATATCGAAAACATAAAGATTAATAATATAAATTTATTGTTGAGTTTTATGGAAAACTATATAAATATATAATAAAAAGTAAACTGCTATGTCGTTGAAAAATCGTGTAAATCTGAAAAAACTAATAATCAATTCAAATTTATAATGACCTAAATTTAAAGTGATTAGAGCTATAAATTTAAGTGTGGATAAAAATTAAAAGATTATGAAGACTTTTAGTATCATAGATAACATTAAGAATGAAGAATTAATTAAGATTAATTTTTGTCCAAAAAGATCTAAAGAAAGTAAGATGTAACCAATAGAATGTTCTGTAGATACTAAGGATCGCACCCCAATATAACCGTTACAAGATAAAAATATTTGGAAGAAAGCAATTCACCATTAAAAATAATATATTTAGTTCAAAAAATTAAAAACTAAAATTGTGTCTAATTCAGAAAAAAATGAATGATATTGTCGATATAATTGTATTCGAAATTCCCAAAAACTAATATCATTATTGCACGGTAAGAAATATTTTTTTCGAATTATTTTAAGAAGATATGTTAGAATGAAGACAGCGTTTCACACAAAAAAAGATTGATGCAACTCCTGCTTTGTGACCATTAGAGAAGTGTGATTAGTATACATTGAAGATATATTAATTATTATAGTAATTAATTAAGAACTTGGAGAAAGTATTGCAATGATTAAAAGAATATAATCTTACAGAAAACGTAGAAAAGTAAATTAAAAAATTGAAAATATAAAGTTTTTAAGATATGAGGAATTCTTTAATATAAGGCAACTTAGTTTAGACAGAGTGCAAGGAATATCAGATTAAAAAATCCAAAAATAAAAAAGACCTTCAGAGATTTATAGTTATTATTAATTATGATAGACAATTCGCAAAAGTACATTAGACCTATCACATCAACTATATAGGCTAATTTTAAGAGATTAAATTTATATTTTGAGATAAAAAGAGAAAGCATTCAAAATAATTTAGGGGACGTTGAAAACTAAATTGATATTATTTATCTCAGATGTTGATGGATATTTTACAATTGAAACAGAACAAAAAACATATTGTTTACTTATCAAGAACTTTAAATTTAGCAGAAAGAGAAGCTTTAGTGGATTAATAAGCAATGAAGAAAATCTAATATTATTTGATTAAATAAATTTTTATTTTTATGACTTATCACAGAGCTATATAATTTATAAAGACAAAGTTGGAATTATGGTCATCAAGGATACAGCGATGGTTTTATCTGTTCAAAAATTTAATTTTTATGTTAAGTATAGAAAAGATAACGAACTAATATCAGCATATGTACTAATGAGAATACAATCAAAGAATATTAATAATAAAATCAATCTTCAACCATTTATATAAGATGATCTGTAAAGGAATATTATAAAAATCACATAGGACTAAATCATAGGAAGAAGATATAGAAAAGAATAGTGTTATAGTATCACTGAAAGCAATAAATCAGATACTCCAGAAATGTTGAATTTGCATGAGAAAATACAAGAAACATTTTAATACAATAAAATTTATGTACATTTTTTTAGAAGGGTTGCATTTGACATACCAGAACTAAAAAAGAATAATTTAGTCATTCTTGGCATTGATTATTTTAGCAGAAATATATTTGGTAAATACTTGAAAAAAAAGATGCATATAAAATATTGAATTTTATCAAAGATTTTAATAAGAAATAATGACAGAGAATTTAATAATGAATTGTTGAACAAATGGTGTAAAAAAATAAAAAGAACATTTTCTTTTTATATTATTTTTAGAGTAATGATAGAAGAGCAATTTCAACAATAAGAGATACTTTAAAACAATCCAAATGGCCTACTAATAATACAATATCAAAGTTCTTAGATTCATACAATAATACTTTACATCGTGAAATTAAACTTACAATGAATAAAGTGTTCATTTTTGAAAATTAAAAGGAAATACTGAGACATCGACAGAACTGTTTGAAATAATTTGAAATTATGAATGTAATTTCAGAAAGTTAAGATTAATGAAAATGACATAATTAAAAAGAAAATTAATACTCAAAGATAGATAATAGATTAAAAAAATAGAATTAATAAAAAATAATAGTAAGTGATAAGTATTAAATTAAAATTAGTAAAGAAAAACTAATAAATACGTCATCCAACTCAAGAGGCTTGACAAGGCGATACTGATTGTCACACATTCATTTTCAAAATACGAAAGTAAAAAATAGCACTATGAAGAATCATAAATTTTTTGTGTTTGAAAAAACTTCATTTCAGATATTTTATATAAGTAAATTGCTATAAACAAATGATGTTAAATAAAATATATTTGACATCCAAAAAAGAGACCGAAGGTGTCTCTAAACTCAGTAGTAATGTTAAGACTTTCTAAACAAATAAAATATAATATAGTCTATACATATTGCTATTTACAAGTTGCATTTACTTGTAAACATATTTCGATTTTCTTCTAAAATTAAATATTATCAACCTCATCTTTATTTTTTTATGTTTAACGCGTAGCCAGAGCCAACTCAGCCACTTTTCATTTTTAGCTTTCAATAGTTATATTTAATATTTTGATCTGAATATTTTTCATTCCTTTATTGTTCAAATCTAGTTCTGTTATATAGTGTTTGTGGTTTTTTTTCCGAACACCATTACACAAAATACAATTTGTGTTTTGTATTTGAGAAGCAGCTCACAGTATTTAGTTAATAAATCGTACTTATATTTCTTTAAATTTCAACTATTTCAAGTTATTCAAAGAAGTGACTTCTACCTCATAGTTAAATTACTTATTCTATCAAGTGTATATATATCTGACTTATAGATTTAACTCGAAATTCGATTTGCAACTTGTATCTTCTCTTTTATTCGTCATACATTCTGAACATGATTATTTATTATCTTTTTATTAGTAATAATAATGTATTCTATTAAGTCATTTGATTTAGAAGGTTTCTGTTCTTTTAAGAATTATGCTTTTATTAATTCTGCACTTTAATTTAGTATTATTGCGCTCTCAACTAATTATAAAAATTATTACTTTGGTGTTTATTGTCGTTTGCTCTTTATTATTATTAGCCAATTGTTTCAACGATTTTTTGTTGTAACTACAATTTCTTTCAACTCATTTTTATTATTTTGCAGGCAGCTTTAATCACTATTAAAGATAATATGATTATTAACAAATCTTATATATCAATTTAATTTATATGTGCAGATATATCTCATTAATATTTTACTTAATAGATCAAGACATAAAACAAATAAGAGAAAGAAGATAAGATCTTCTTGTAGTATTCTTTCATATCTTATTTATTGAGTACAGATGCATTTTTATTCTATATTAGAGGGTCTATTTCGATTTTAGTCATTTGAGGGTTTGAAATACACGAACACATTCCAAAGCTTTATATGTACGAATTTAAATATTATGTGTAACAGAGTCAAAAGATTTTTACATTTATACAAGAAGTATTTATTTTGGTTGAATTTGCATTATTAATCATTATATTGGTCAGTGATTGCTCCTTTGCTACCCGTTTCTTTTTTTATTAAATCTATTTCCTTTTCTAAAAAACATTTTCATTATCTTTTAGATTATTGTGACCTTACTTAATATTAATTTATAAAAGTTCAAAATACATGTGATATAACTAAAATATTTTTCAGACAAAGATGTTATTTACGTGAACAATATGCAATGTCTCTGTAGAACCATTTGTCATTTTTTCATCATGTATTGTCAGACTATATTATTTAGATTTTCAATTAAATAATTGTATATTCCATCCTGTCTCATGACTTTTCAATTCGATAGTGTCATCAATATTTTGCAAATTTCTCAATTCTAGATAATATTAGCATCCTATAATTTATGATCGTGTTGTAGATCTTTTTTATTTGTTTTTAGGGTGAAAAAATCTCTTCTCACATACTTTTTGGGTCTTTATTCGTCTAACTTATGATTTTGTTTTCAGTTATTTTCTTGGGAGATAGTTATAGACCATTTTCATGCAACTCAAAATTTATGTTCTTGTTTCTCAATTTCTTTATTTCATAAACGTCATTTTTTCGAGAAAAAAGATTATCTGTTAGTATTCTTTAAACTTGTTCAGTACCAGTTTAATATTATCAATCAGTTTTTTTTGCTGTTGTCAGTTCATCTCCTACAAATTTTATTAATATAAATCTTATATTCTTTATAATATATTATTGCTTAGTTGCTTTATCATGGACGTGTTAAATTGCTTGAACGATTATTATTAGGCTATGTATTTTGTTTAATTAAAAATAACTATTTTTCCCTTTATTAAACATTTCGCTCAGTTTTCTCGTATTAATGTTTACTTAATTGAGAGATTTTGGTCTAAATATTTCGTTCAGCATTTGATTTTTCTAATGAAATCGACATCATTCTACAGCTAATAACGTGTGCTTTTCTGCTTTATTGAAAAGTAAACTTTAGAGATTTTTGTGTCGATTTTTACAGTATGGCACTATATATTTAGAATGTTCATCTAGGCATTTATTCACACGGGTTATGATGAATCTATGATCTTCCTTAGGATAGTTCGATGTATATGCTTTAGAAATGACTAAATTCAAGCATGCTACTTATTTTGAAGTAGTTCCCTTTTTGTTTTTGTTAAAAGCTAATATAGTGAGTATTCATTTGTTTCTTTTTCAGTCTTTGTATTTTTATCCTTCATTTCTAGTTATGACAAATTGTCTTTTATTTAATTTTACTTACACTCAAAATATATAGAAATAATAATTAATTATTTATATATGTTACAGGAAAATTCCAATTCTTATGGTTTGGAAAATTATTAGTTCGAGATCTTCAATGCTAAATGTAATATCCCAAAATTTAATCAATAAAAATTGGAATTATATGAGTTAGTAAAAGATCAATATCACATAAAGTAATATTGTGTGGTCTGGTCATACAAAGAAGATGCGTATTTAATATATTGGTTTTATTTGTTTTTTTCTACCCTCCTTGTGTTTAGTTTTATTACATCTTTTTAGGTTTTTATTTATGTTAAAAGTTAATTATAATTTAAATAAGCATCAAATTACATTCATCTTCATAGTGCTATCTTCACACTTTGTCACTGTCTGTAAATTAATTATTAAGTTTGAGATCAAAGAAAACCTTATTGAAAAAAAGACTGCAAAATAAACAATTATTTATTGGGAAAGAAGTTAGTAAAGACTAATCAGAGTTTCTTAATGATTTTAAACAACAGATAGCGAACTCTTGAAGATATCAAGGCTTAAAAACTTGAAAAATACTCAAATGTGTTATGGATAAATTATATAATAGTTGAGAGTTTAAATAAGAAATTTAGAAAGATGAAAAAAATAAATCACTAAAATTATACAGAATAAATTTTACGCATATTATTATAACGCTCAATGAAGTGATCAAAGTAGTCAAAAAGTATGAATTAAAAATAGCTAGTAGAACTAGTAAAGATAGAAACTTTAAAATCTCTAATAAATAACATAAAAAGGAGAAAAATTAAAAAATTAATCTTTTTTGTGTATAAAAATGCTATTTTGGTTAACAGGTGTTCTAGTAAAGAAAGAAATAAGTAAAATTTAATAGTAGAAATAATAGAAATCATTTTTCAGACACCGAATGTATTACAGCAAACACTGTTGAATATTTTGCTGCATTTAATGAAGAATATACGATTCTATATAATTAATGAGGCGTTTAGAAAATTAACAAAAGTAAAGCATACGAGAGTGTTAAAAGCTTGAGACAATTGATGGTTCAAGGTTACTTTTAAGAAGAGTTGGTTTTAAAATCAAATATATAGAAAGATCTATTTGTGAGATATTAGTATTTAGAAAAATTATAGAGACAAAGTAAGTTTGTTGTAATAAATTTTAAGGCTATAGATATCATATACTTAAGAATTGAGTTATAATGGACACAAAAGGTCGAAGATCTATATTTCGGAGCAGACTGACTGTTTTACACACAAAAACTTAAAAAGCTTTTAGTGAATCGTAAAGAAAAATTGCTAAGTTAAACCCTGTGGTAATTTAAAAAAGAAAAATTGATGATTTGAGATTTAACGTAACATGTAGATTAATTATGATTTATTAGACTTAGATTGAAAGATATTACAAAGACATATAAATTTATAGTTTTATAACTTAAGAAAAATACTTAACTACTTTTATTTTTAATGAATGCTGATAATGAAAGAAATATACATTTTACAGAGGTAAAGATTGATGAAGTTAAAAAATAATGTCACAAGAACAATAAAACAAATAAATATATTTAAAATATTATATAACTATATTAAGAGATGAGGTATGCTGCTTAATTATTTGATAACATATTAATTTTGAAATAAAAATAAATATTTAACATGATTATCGAATTTTAAATTTGAAGATAATTTGTATGGATGAGTTAAAAAAATTTGGTATTAAGATTTATAACAGTACGGTTAAAATTATTTCTTAGATTATGAGACACTTGATAATAAAAAAATATATATAAGAATTGTAGAAACTATAAATGGCAACGTACAATTTATCGAAAGTACTATGATTTGTATTATTATATTCTCTACTATTATGCTATTCTACACTTACTTTTTAATTTTTAATCTTAATATAAGAACATCTCTTTTTTAAATCATAGCTGATATTGTTTCCGGCATATTAACACTTTAAGACTATTCATATAACCATTATAAAATCTCTCTTTAAGGTTTTATTTAATTACCTCTATAAAATATTATGTAAAATGATTTATAATCACTTAATATTTTTACATAGTCTACCGATTTTTATTATGTCTATTCCAAATAATTATTTTTCTTCTTTTAATTATCATTATAGGGTCTGTTGAGGGTTAGTTTCTACTTGGCATGATATCACATTTCTTTATGCGTTTATTAATTAGTTCTATATTCCTATTCATTATATTTTCTTTAGCACAAAATACGTCTATTTTATACTTTTAAGATTTAGTTTCTCATATTATTTTTTTAGCTAATGAATGTTTTACTTTAAATATTTGTAATTTGGTTAATCTCCCTGCTGCAAATTCTTTTTGCTTGTAAATTTTATTATTATATGTTTTCTTTATTAACCAACTTCTAATTTTCAATAATTATTTCTCTACAAATCTTATATTCAGTTTTCAAATCTTGGTGCAGTTATTTAATGCTTCTACGTCTATCATATTTCATTTATAAAGGTCTACAATAGAATTATTTTGTTTTAACTATCAATTCGTTAATTTTATCATTGTAAAACAAGATTTTCTTATTCTATTTAAAGCCAATAATTTATCATTATTTCAAATTTATTTACTAGTAAATAATTAACTCCCTTTGTACAATAAATATTTTCTGTGTGAAGCTTCTTTGACGTCTCTGAATAGATAGATATTAATTTTTTTCCATGATTTGTTTGTAATTTTTTATAATATTGCATTCTTATTTTTCTCATATTCATTATCATCAATTAAGTGATTTAAATTCATAATCTATAATATATTACGATATCATTTTCTATTAGATTTAGTATATCAATTAGTTATTCTATCATTATTACAGAATTTTCTCAAAATATCCTGCACGTTCAGAACACATTTTTTAATTTTTAGAAGATAAAGAGGCGGCTATATATTATATTATAAAATATATTGTGTTTATTATTATAAAAGATGATTTGACTAAATTTTCAAATGGTACTTTAGGTATAAACTAATGATGTTTTAATTCTAGTTCCGAATATTTTTAACTTCATTGTCTGTTATCTATTGTAGTTTTTTCATAACAGCCTTATAAATGTTAATGATTATCAAAAATTACATTGTATCGTTAAAAACTAACAGTCTTATATATTTGATTTTGTTTGAGTTGGCAGAAATGTCATAAGAAGAATAAAAAGAATAATTTAATATAGTGAAGCCTATAAAACTAGTCGAAATAAATAAAAATGTCTAAATAGATGAGACCAATTTAATTATAATTTTAAGTCTCATAGAAATAGAAGTTCAAAAAGACAAGGATAATCATTGACTATGATAGATAAAGGTAAGTTCTGGAAAATGAATATGCACAAATCATCTGATGCTTTGATACTTATAATTGAAAGCGTTATAAGTCTGGAAGCATAATACATATAGATTAATAGAAAAGATTAATCATTCAATAATCACTCATAAATACAGGCTTGTGGATTCTATAACTGGTGTGCATACCCAGAATGTAGAAAGTTTTAGTAAAAAAAATAAGTAAGATGTAGAGATAAAATAAACATTTTAGATTTTTTTCTTATTTATCGATACTTACAAATATGAAGTATTAGAGAAATTATTAAGTCCATTAAATTTATCTATTAATCAAATTTTCGACTAAACATAATTTTTTATAGAATGTTATATATTTCTATAATATTTATCCTTATGGTATTAAATCATTACATAAGTATTAAAACTGAACGATATGAAACAGGACATTAGGATCGCAAGATCCAAAATCTCTTCTCTTATAGATTGACATTTACCATACTCTTTAATAAATACATCTCTATAGCTTATTTCTATTCCAAAATATTCACTTAATTCATATTTAACTCTTCATTTTTATTTTATTCTTTTATAAACATATCAACTTTATAAAATATATTTCTAAGTAAAAATTATGCCACCATATGTATCAAAGGTACTTATTATTTTTTTATTTCTAGATGATTATTTTGAATAATCAAAAGAGTGTCGAACAAATTATCGTAGCAATAAATATTGCTAAAGTAAAGCCTTAAATGTGTACTGAGACTTCCTCTATCAATACAAAAGCATCAAGTGTATAATGAAAAAGTCACATCAGTAATTTACTGATGTAGTTGTTGATTTATTGACTCATGATTTATATATAACATGAGACAAAGAATTACTGAATAAGAGCAATAATACACCTATATGAAATCTCAGGGAGATCGTTTTTACAAATATTGCTAATCTATTTTAATTACAATTTTATAAATAAATTTCAAATATAAAATTTAGAATCACTCAAAGACATTAAACTTAGGAAGAACGTAAACATTAAACCAATAAAAAATTAACAACAATCACTTTATGGAAGTAGGTAGAGGCTAGTTTAAAACACATTTGGAATAAGCTCATAACAAACAGAAATTATTTTATATGTAAATATAGTTAAAAAAATTATTATTACTTAAAGGTAAATTTAAACTCTTCTGAGGTAGAACATTATTAGAATAATTTCATATATGTTATTCAGAAAGCTCTATGTGTATTTTAAGTATTTAAGAAAAAGTAGATAAAGTATTTATAAAGTTTTTAAGCTAATCAACACTATAATTAGGCAAACATGATACTGAGAAAATTATTAAACTCAAGGTCGTGTGATAATCAGTCCCAATGAACTCTATAGAACCGATTTAATTAAATATTTGAGAAGAAATTTTGTTAGGTACATCTGGTATTTATCTATACATAAGCTAATAGTCTAGAATGTTTTTTAAGTAGTCTGATATCATTACCAGTAGTTCTAAACTCATGTTTAATATAACTCGGCTATTAATTTACTTGTCCTTATGAGTTGTTCTCTTATAAGCTGAGCATTAAGTTGTAATGATAAAGAATTTTATTCAAAATAGCTACAATAATACTTTTTAATTCTATTATAACTTTATCATTATAATACATTTTAAACATTGTTATATAGTTAAGTTCGATATAACAAATTTCTATTATGGGCCTAAAAAGCATGATGTATATGAGATAAATTATAATAAATTGAGAATTTAATATTAGACCGAAATATAATTTTATAAACAATAGATAAAACAATCGTTTTGTTTCTATATCATAATTTTAGCTTTATAAAAGATCCTCACGAGTTTCTTTCTGTTTCAGCAGTATTATGAAACAATAGTTTTACAACTTAAAGAACTTTTTAAAATTATAAATAAAAATATCAATGAGTTCTATACCTCAATATTTAAGAGCTAATTAAAAATAGTTTTATATTTGTATTTCAGGTCTTTTTTATTGGCGCAGTATATCGATAGAAAATTAAAAATTCGTCAATTATATTTATTTCTTTTAATTTTAATGTATAGTAAAATTTAACTAATTAGTTCTTTTTATCAAATAAAATCATTTTTAAGATTTGCTTATCAAAGAATCATTAATTAATCTTACGGATGTCTTTAAAGCGCTTTCAAATCAATATTTTAATTTTTTTTCAAATATCATTTGCTGTTTTCAGCCAATGTTTGGCTCTATAGAATATTAGTGACTACGTATTCAGAACCATCAAATATAGTTTTTATCGGTTAATCAAAAAAATTAAAAGATGAGAAGAATGTTATTATAATTAGACCGTGCAAGAAAGATATCTTAAACTTTTATTTGATATAAAATATATATAGATAGAGAAATTTATTTTAAACGTTTTTAAGATGATATAAGAGAAATGTATTATTATTACCACATAATCAATATAATTTATCTAATTGATTAATAATTACTTTTAATTTATCAAGAGTGATGCTGTAGTTAATTGAAAATTAATCGTGTATTTTAATGCGAAAATAGTAAATTTCAATTGAGAGAATATTTTTTATGAGGTTCATTATTTATTATTTCTTTAATTAATCGATTCTAAAACATAAATAGCTAAGGAAGAGAAGCGGATGCCATAAGAGGAGACAGGAGAAATTAAATAAATTTAATTATAATATATACATACCAGTGAAAGTCGAGAAATCATGTATCAGTTCTTTATAGTTCAATCTCGGAACAAACAGCATATCTGAGAATTACACCACAAGCCATCTTATATTTATTTTAAATACTTAAGCCTCTATCTAATTTTAAATTAAACAATTGGAATAATTCTTACTCCATCTTATGACAAATAAATACAACAAATTTAAAAACGAATGAACAAGTAAAATTTACATTCTGCATTTCTAAATCTTCACTTATTGGTAGTTTTTACACATTTTAATTTATTCAAAACTATTTAAATAAAATAGCCTGGATTCTTTTATGAATTTAGAAGAATGTGTTATATTATTAAACCCAAAATTATGTTAAACAATAATATGGGGGATACTAAAAACTGAATTTTCAAGCGATGACTGTAACCAAGAGGTCAGGTTACTTTTATAGGAACTGAAGAATATTACGTATACGTTATAGTTATATAGGGTTGGAAAAGAAAGCTGGAGAAGAGAGATTTTTGAGAGAATTTGAAAAATTTTATTATCAGAAATACAAGTAAGGTGGGGAAATAAATGAAATTAGGAAAAAGATGATTATGCAAATTATAGAAATGGAGGAGAAAGATAAAAGAGAAAAAAGTTCAAGGAGATAACTAGAACGGTGGTGTAGACTATAAAGAAGCATTGAAAACTAATACGAGAGAAAATAGGAGAACGAGCTTCAGGTGTTTATACTGTGATAAAGTAGGCTGTGTTACTAGGGTAATCTATTTATGAAAGGTAAATGAAGAACAAATACGGGAATAAAGGGAATTTAAATCAGAGAATAGTAGTGACTCCAAAGTTAGAGAGAAAAGAGGATATAGAAAAGAAATTGTGATTTAAGGAGAATGAATGACGATAATTTATTTGTTGATTGAGACTATCCGTCTGGAGGGAGATGTTATATTATTAAACCAAAATTATGTTAACAGGTCAGATTTCAGTTAGAATATTTTTTCGAATTTAATAAATAGAAGAAATTATCATTATGAAGTTTATAAAGATATATTACTATATATAATTAGAATCATATGTTTCTTCCAAATATCTTTCATATTGAAAGAAGGCATAATTCTGAAGATATTGATCAAATATATGAAATTCATAAAAGAATGCTAAAGCTTTTCCGTTCTCGGAACGAATGACTTTATCTATTGGAGTCGAAAATATTTGAAAATTAAATTTCAAACTTTGTATTTCTTAGTGCTGTAGATAAATATTTTAAATAAATAACTCTTAATTTATAAATCATAACATGATGAAGAACAAAAAGCATGATGATAATGATAAGTTTAAAGAAATGATATCAAGATTGAATAAGATATCCAGTAAGAATCTTGAAATGGACTTGACCAGAAGAGAATATGATTTGAAATTTTCAAAAATGTCGAATGAAAAGAAACTGAGTAATATTTTATGTAGTGCAGAAAATGACCTAATTAGATGGCATCAAGACGAATTTAGATTAAAGAAGCTCAATGAAATTAAGTATGATTTATGAAAAGAAAAGGCAATTGAAACCTTTGGAATGACGATATCCCTTAGAGATTTCTCGGAAAAGAAGCAAAAAAGAATTGAAACAGCTGTGGACTATTTTAAAGGCATGGAAATATATGAGAAGCAGCTAAAATTGAAGGAAGATATGATTTTAGAAATAGCAAAAAAAGGCTTATTAAAAAATAAGACCGAAATTCGACTAGATATCTGTGGAGAGAAAAAAATTTACTAAAGCTATGTCTGAAAAGTTAAAAGAGGTTGATGCTATAGGAGATGACTTGTATGTGGTAAGAATGAAAAAAGATAAAATATCTCCTTGTATTGACAACAAAGAGACTATTGAAAATTATCCAATACCGACAAATTCTGATGAAGTAAAACGATTTTTAGGGATAGTCAACTATTATAGAAAGTTCATACGTGGTTGTGCGACAATTCAAGAACCGTTGCTCAATCTGACTCGCAAGAATGTCGCTTACATTTGGTGTGATAACTGTGAAAACGCTTTCTAGAGACTAAGAATGAACTACTAGGCGAAACGGTCTTACATAAGCCGGATTTTAAAAAAACTTTATTTTAGAAACGGATGCTTCCAATGTAGGAGTTGGAGCGGTATTGTGTCAAGAATTTAACGGAAGCGTACTGCCTGTTGCTTTTGCCTCAAGAAAACTTGGAAACGCGGAAAGGAATTATTCAACTAGTGAAAAAGAGATGTTGGCTGCACTGTGAGAGATGGAGCACTTTAAGTACTTTTTACTTGGAAGAGAATTTAAATTAATTACAGACCACAAAGCTCTAAAAGCTTTCAATGAAAGAGGAATAATACAATCAGCACGGATCGAACGCTGGATAGAAAGAATACAGATCTTTAGCTTTGAATTAGAATACAGGAAGGGGGCTGAAATTCCGCATGTGGATGCATTAAGCAGAATTTCACGCGAAGAAGTAAATATAATTAGTAAAGATGCACTAAAATACAAGATTAAGGATGTGGATAAAAGAGGTTTATTGATTTATAGGAAGAATGTTGTAAATAAATATTTTTAATAAATAACCCTTAACTTATAAATCATAACAATTATATTTAAATTATTCTTGTTTTTTATTAAAATAATATTATGCAAATATATCCAAGTTAAAATTAAATTATAATTTCACATATATTGACTCTTTTTAAGCAATATTATGTTGTCCTAAATATCTTATGCATTTGCATTATTATATATTATACTTTTATTATAAGGGGTTAAAAAATAGATAAATTTTTTGAATTTCAAAATTTACGTTTATTGATGATTTGATTTTGTAAAATATATCTAAAAAGATCTTAAGCTTTAATCATAGAGACGAATAATAATAATTTTTTGAATGTGTTATATTTGTGTTTGAATTCAACATTCAAAACTTACACTTGAAATAGTTTCGTAACTGTTTCATGAATAAATATATGAAGATTTTTATATAAAATAGAAGACACTGTCTAGAAATATATCTTAAAAGTAACAGCGTGCGATGAGGATGTCTTATCCCAACAATTATAATTAAGTACATAAATAAAATCTAATCAAGTGTAAATACTGTCTTGTTTTGATAAAAGTGTTTGTTATTCAATGACATTTTTATTTTATATTATCTTTGGTTTTTAGATTTCTATTCCTTTTAAGTTAAAAAGTTGAAAGAATAAAAATTTAAATCTAAATTATTATCTTTGAATAATTATAATATAAATCTTAGACAAGTTATAAAATAAAAATCCATGTATTAATATGGTTGATTAATTCATTGTTTGACTTTATTAATTTGTTGGAACTAATTAAATAAAGAAAAAACAAAAATAACACTAAAAATAAAAGTATTAAGGAACACTTTATATATATTCTCGAAGAATACAAAATAAACTACAAGGAAATTTCTAAAGTGACAGCAATTTTATATATGATTCTTCATTCATTTTGGGCTATTTTTAACATTTATAAAACTCCTTCAAATGAATATATATTTATTGCATTTTCTACCTTCCGCATCTCATAGTTACTAGTTAGCTTCTCTTATACTGTCAATTATCCTACGCAACTATTTTCAGTGAAATGCTCTTTAAAGTCTTCTTTAGCGTAATTTATATTGCATAAGCTATTATTCGCAGATTTGTACCAGATTCATCTTGTATTTAGCATTGAACTTCGTTGTTTTCTTGTTATATGTTGTGAAACTATTTTACTTTTAAAGAAATTTCCTTGAATGGTAAGTCATATTTTCTCAGTTTACAATCTAGAATTTGTTAAAGATTATCATGTAAATTTACCTCTTTCTCTATTATTGTTGACTACTATGTGAGTGTTTATTATATTTTACTTTGATGTATGTCTTTATTGAAATGTCTATTCTTATCTTTGCATATTTATTTGCGACGATCTGTTGTACTGAATGACTTCTAATAGCATTCTTGAAGGATCTACATTGTATTTTTTGCACATGAGCAAATGTATAAATTTTTATAATCTCGTTGTATCTTCTTATATAATCGTATTCTTTCATCTTTTTCACATATAGATATCATGTGGTCTATTTTTATATTAGCTTGCTTACAATTTTGGAAGTTTCCTGAATTATTAAAAAAGATATTTCTATCATGTAAAAAACAATATTTGGCTATATTTATGGTCGTATTGTTTTTTTTGTTGATCGAAATTATAGTTCCTTAATTTATACTGGCTCATCTGACTTGATTTTAATAAATTATTGTTGATTTCGTTATTTAATCTTGTCTTCCGAGCTTCTTCAAGTTTTATAAGGCTGGAATCCTTAAAACCATATTTTTATGAACCTTGCATTTTTCCCAATGAGTGTCTCTTAATCCTTGTTAATTTTAAGATAGCAAATATTCTGTTGTATGTATTTTGTGAGTTTTCAAAACTAAAAATATTTTCTTATCTTTGGTTCTACACGGGCTAAGCATCTAACTATTTTTTTTATAGGTAAAATATAATATTTCAAGCATTAGAACTTCGTAGGTTCTATATATAGTAGACCTATGCAATACGTCATTAAAGAAATCAAATATTTTTTTAATGCTTTTCATTAGGTTAGTTTTAGTTAGCAAGGATTTTCATAGTACATAAACTTTTTTCTATTATTAAAATCCAATTCTTTACCGAGGGTTTATAGCAGCCAGTTTCAATGATTTCTGAGTACTTAAAGTCGTTGTTATTAACAATCATCACTGCTCTGAAATGAATAACAAAGAGTTTGAAGCAGACTTACTAGGCTTCATTTTACTTATACTCCTCTAAAATCTCTTGATTTCTTTGATATAAATTTAAGTACTTTTTCTATAATTTCTAATATTTTAAATTTATCTATAAACAGATCACTGATATTATAACTTTTATTTTATTTTGTGGGTATCTGAATCTTTAGAACTATGTCATTTAATCTCTTGCTCAATAGGTCTACTATTGTTACAAAAATAAGGAAGATAAGCCATCACTTATCTATTTTCATTTCATGAACTTACTCGTTATTATATAATAGTTTAAACTTCCATCTTTGAGTGAAACTAATCATAGGATTCATTATGTAAAAATCGGTCTCTCTACACATCGTAAAATATAATCGTAATCGATTGATTCAATTGCTTGTTTAACGTTAATTCAAAAAATTAAAAATTATTATCGTACTTTTTATTAGATTTATATTATTCATCGCCTGTTCTTTACACCTTGAAATTTCCGTAATATCCATAGTTTGCTCTCTAAAATTATATCTTTACTTTAAGTTATATTTGTATTATTTTAGTCATTAATTTTTAGATGTTTGACATGCAGATAATTAGTCAAATTTCAAGCCTTCAGGTGTTTTATTTTTTTTCAATCCAAAAAGTTAATCATGTATATGCCTATTGTTTATCACTTTCGATTCCTTCTAATCAATATTCTTTTATAATTCAAATAAATTTGTATGTAATGGATTCATAGTTTTAATAAATAAGTTAAATACGCTGTCTAAATCTGTGCAACATTCCAGTCAAGAAAATTCTTGACAATTTTTTTTAAATTTTTATCTAGTTACTAAACTTTTTATTTATAGGTCTTCTTTCGGTAAAAATTCGCTAGGACATTAGCTATATTCTTCTCTGTTTTCATCTTATTTCTTATTTCACATTGTGCTCAAAAATATAGAAACTTTATCATATGTATCCTAATATTCTTCTGTTCTACTTGTTCTATATTTTGATAGAATTTCTGCGATAGATTAAATTATCCAAATTCTTTTTAAGATCAACACATAGTAAATTTAAAAGATTCTCATCATATCAATTTTTATAATTTTTCTTTTATTTTTAATTTCTCTCCTATATTGATTGTCTATTAATTTGTCTTCGTAATTATCTCAAGTTCTCCTACATAAGGGCTTATTTTACTTTCGATATTATTATATTAATTAGATTTTAATTTAGTCTTGTGTTTTATTCTTTTGTAAGTACTTTTAACGTTTTCGCGTATTTTTGATGCATCAGATACATTTCTGGTGAATAACTTCTAATGTATTCTACAAAGGATCTATTAATATTTCTTTCAACTCAATATCTAGGTTATATTTTAGGTTTTTTCGTCTACTACTTGCCTTTTAATCGAATTATCTAATTATTAAAATAAGTCCTTATCTTTAATTGCCTTTCATTATCGCATATATATGCTTCTTCTAGAAATTGTCTTATTTTTTCATTCTTTAGTAGTTTCTTCCGCATTAAAGTGCTCGCTTGTGTGTAAATTCTCCTATATAGTTTTTTAGCCCTTCATTGTATCCATTTAGATGACCACATTGGATTTTTTAAAAAATACTTCTATCGCTAGCTTCCACCTTCCTCTAGGCATTCGGTCGAATATGTTCAGAATCATCTTGAGAAATACTGAGAACCATAGTTGCTGTGGAATGTCAACCATTATCAGTAACGCTTTAAAAGAAAATATTCGGTCATTCAAGTTTATATAAATCTGTGGTGTAATGATTTGCTGTATATTTACTTCTTTATTATTGTTTCTAATTGTTTTTTGTTCATGTTTCTTTTCTTCAGATTTGTTGTTTTCATTCTTCATAATTTTATGTATAATAAAAAGTATAAATATTATTGATGATTTGTTGTACAAAATGAATTTTATAAAAGTTTTTTGTTAATATTCTTACAAGAAAAAATATCAACTATTTAATTAGATTATTACTTCATATAAAATTATATTATATAAAAAGAACAATTATCTCGTAGATAATTATTTGTTTTAATTTAAATTATCATATTTGATTGAATGTTGTAATATTAAAATATCTATAGATCTAAAATACATTAGACTATCTAAAAAGAGAAAAAAAATTAAATTAATTTCAGATTATTATTTAACAAAATCTGATGAATTATTAATTGAAATATCAAAAAATAGAAAATAAATTAAATTTGATATTTGAAAATCAAATGTATCGTTATTTTAAAATATTTAATAGACATTGCCATAATAATTAAGCAAGGTATAATTAAAAGGTTTAATTTCTTTGCTCTCTTCCTTCTTTTTGAAAAAATAAATAATTTTATATTCTCAAAAATGAAAATTCCCGAATTGAAAAGATTATTTATGATGAAGAATAATTGATAGAATTCATATTAGAATAAAAATTTTTGAAGGTTCCAATGATGCACACATAAATAATTTTATTATCTTAGGTGTAACAAAAAATGTCGAATAACTTCAGTTTACTCAAGTAAGTTTTTTATCATGCATATCTAAGCGTAAAGAACTTGTGTTTTATTGGGTGAACGGCAAAAAGATAATTAAGATCTATTATTAGCCATGGAATTATCTGTTGTCTCACTAATGATAACAAATTGTTTTGCTAGTTTTGATAAATTAGGGGTTGACTTTTTATTAACATTTATTCTTTCACAGCAAATTGATGGTGAAGGATGTATTGTTGAAACAGATGAAATTGTTTTGGTGCAAAACAAGTATAAGCGATGCAAATTTCTTGATTACCATTTGGGCAATTAGTGATGTGGTGTAAGATAGTTGCGCATACTTTTTTTCTAAATCATCGAAGATCGTTCGTGAAATACACTGATTGAAATTATTCGGAAAAAATTGCACCTTGTACAACTATTTTAATAAACATGCGGCAAGGTTATATAAATTGAAATAATATGTGTTTATTTAGGTTTTCGATACAAAAATGTAAATTATTAAGATTTTTGTTGATACAGACGCCGGTGTACATAACCAAACTATTGAGGGTATGTAGTTTGTTATAAAAGAAAGATGAGAGGAAATGATACTTCAATAAATTTTGTTACAAAAAATTATGCTGTTAGATTTAAACTACTTATTGAAGAAACTTTAAATGAGTAAATGTTAGACTTTTTACATTTTAATAATTAATAAATTTTGTAATATTATATTTTTAGTTATTTATTTTTTTAAAAGTGAAGACAGAAGGTAAAAGAAATTAACTGATCATAATTTATGAAGTGTGTTAACCCAAGAAAACAAAATAATTTGACTCTTGAAATTAAATTGTATAATTATAGAAAAGGAATACAGGAGATCGTTTTATTCTTAATAGAGTTCAAGATTATTATCCAAAGGATGTCACAGATGTTGTTACAATTAGTAGAAAATATTTGTATGAGAATTAAAAAGACACATCGAGATTATTGAAATAAATTTGACTATAAAATAAAATATATTTAAAATAAGAATAATGTTATTGCAGATGAACTTTCAAGATGTTATGCTACCCTACTTTATAGAGCTATATTAATAAAATCAAAAAATTGGAACTCTTGCGAAATGAATGCTGTCTGTTTGATGAAAACAAAAATCTAATGAAAGATAACATTATAGAGTAATAGTTAAAAATGAAAAAAATGATTCTATCTTCAAAAACACATGAAAATAGTATGCATAGAAACATTAGTAGTGTTTCTAATAATAGTAGAAAAGAAAAATTAATAGAAATATTATCTTCGTTTATTAATAATTTAAAACATGTTGTAGATATGTTTCATATTGTAAAATGTATACAAATGGTTTTTATATAGATGTCATAAAAAATAATTATAAAAATGGTTTTTATATAAATAATTTACAATTATAAAAATATTACTAATTATTAAATCATGGTCCGTAAATGCAAAACAAACAGTAATTTGTGACTTTTTAAATATTTCTTAGAGATATGTATGGTGTACAAAAGTGATATCTAGCATTGAAAAATACAGATTAACTAACAAGAAAAAATAGGTGGACTAAATATATAAGTAGAAATAAGCAAAAGTAAATTTATAAAAGTCAAATACCACAGAAGGCGTTTAGGATTTTTGGATGATAGAAAGAATATTTAACAGAAGACTGATAGTGATTGCTGTAAACGAAAGAAAAAGACAAACACTAAAAGAGCTGCTGTAATATATGTTCATAATGATTATATAATTCATAATAGTTGTAAACAATATCCAAATTATGCAATCTTCTTTCTGCATATAAAAATGTAAATCATTTGTAAATTCTACTAATTTATATCATAAAACTGCTATTAAGAAGAACCGGTAAGATATAATGACAGAAACACATATAGGCATAAATATAGAAAAAACATTAATAGCTTTTTGGCAAGGTATATGGAAAAAAGATTTATTCGCTAATATATTAAGGTCTTAAGCAATTTCAAAATATGAATAAAATTAAAATGAATCGGAATGCAAAAATTTATAAAAAACAAGATTTGAAAATAAGCACTGATATATAGGCTTTTGGAGTAAAAATTCTAAAACCTCCATATAAAAAACATGATATATCCTAAAAATTATAAATATATTTTTACAGAATGATAAAGTTGTATTTTGTATAGAAGATTGATTCTGGTAGTGCTATAAGGTTTTGTTAATTGATAAATCAATATTGTAAACATGAAGTAATAATATCTGATACAGGAAGAATATATTGGTAATGAAATCAGAGAGTCAAATGGAATACGAGAAACGGAAAACAAAACTACATCATTTAAATTAAGTATCAGAAAAATCAAGATATCTACAATACAATTTTGACGTCTAGAAAACAATTAATTTAGTCTATAATATAAATATTAAGATGCCACTATAATGATGTCAGATATGTGAAAAACTTATATATGTTTTCTTCACCTTTAATTTATAACGTCTTTTCATATTAGTTTTAGTTATTTCAAATATTTAAGAAAAAGAATAATGAAAGGACACGTAAATGAGTGGAAGAAGTTTTGCTTCAAAACATGAATGTCACTTATGCAAAAACTTTAGGAAGTTATCTATTGATTCTTTAGAAGAATGCGACATGTATACATAAATTAATAAAGATTGTAGAATTCGAATAAACTTGTGGATAGAGAAATTATAATTAAAAAACTAAACTAGCATTTAATTAGCAAAAGAAGGTGGAATTAAGAGGAAATAAAAACTGAGTTTATTTTATATTTTATAATCTTGAAGAGTACAGAATGTAGATTTATCCTAATATCAAATTTTAAAAAAGTTTAAACTATAAAATAATTTATCCTAAGAATGAAATAGACTTAATCCCAGCTAGTAATATTACCAGACATATAGCAGTTATTATAAACATGACTTAATTCACACAGGTCGGGCAGAATGTATAAAAATATTTAAAAAGCAAAAAAATTCTATTAAAATATGTTGATTGTAAAGTTTGAATGATGAGACACGTCATTCACGAATATTGTATTCACTAAGATACAGAAAGAAAAGCTTATTCTTAATATAAAGGCATTAGGCCTCAATTACTCAATGGTAGAAAGTGAAGGATAATATATGATTCATGAGTCTTGATATCAATCATCTTTCCAAAAAGAAAGTAGATTTTGAGGTTCTCTTGAAGAAAGAGGAACCAGATATTATCTGTATTCAGGAAACATGAATAATATCTATGCTACCTATTAGACTAGAAAAGTATACTGCAGTGGTAACACTTAGTAGTGAAAAAAATAAACCGCGTCTAATGACTTTTTCTAGAAATAATAAAGCTATCAGATATTCCAAGAAATGGACTGACTCAAATAGATTGCAAAATATATTTGAGTTTAAGCCAGTAGACAAATGGAATAAGTATTTAATTATTAATGTTTACATACCACAGAAGAGGGGTCTCAGGAAAGAGGTTCTTGCCAGAACTACCATCCTTATACAAAAAGAGAAATTAATAAATCAGAATAGTGAGCTCATAATGGCAATGATATGAATATGCAGGATTTCATCTCTTTAGAGAGAATTAAATGAAGTTGAAGTATCAATTGTACTAAAGTCCAACAGTAATGAGGAAACAAGAATCTTCAAGAACAAAAAGTGATCTAACAAAAAATTGATTCAATATTTAGTTTGTTAAAGAGTGATAATGAGAAGATTATTTATCAAATGTTTGGGTACTAAGTGACAACCAGTGCTAAAACGAAAATTAAAATAGTTGTTTATGATGTCTCAGATCAATTAGTTAACGACAGAAGAATGCTTAAAAATCTCAGGATGATAAACAAGCTAAGAAAAAGTCGTATATTTTTAGAAATTTACAGAAGAGAAAAATATACTCATGATTCTCAATGGGATAAATACACGTCAAAGTCATCAAAGAAAAGAGGCTTGAAGCTAAAGTTGTTATGAGAAACTTTAATGAAGTTAAATTAATTAGAAGCAACTAAAAAGCTGATTCGAAAAAATAAATCTGTTTTTTGGACTTTACAAGCTGTAAAGCTTTTTAGAAGTAATATATCAAGAGAATTCTGAAAATTGTTTAAAAACTCAAAGAGTACTTCCATTAGGTTGAAAATGTTGTTCTAATTAATCAAGCCGGTATTTTACATACATGCCAAAAAAAGCTAGAAAAGTTGAAAAATTTTTGTTGGTTTAGCATCGGAAAATGAAGTAGATAGTATTTTATACAATAATACTAATTTTTCTGATGCATCTCTTGTTATAACCGAAGAATTTATATATGCGTTAAAGAAATGTAATAAAAATAAAGCAGTCGGTTCCTATGAAATTCCAAATGAACTATACTCACATCTGTTTTGTAATGAAGTAAAAGATAGTTTTTTTAAATTTATGCTAGTTGAACTAAATAGATATATCATTGGAGATAATTCTTAAGAATAATGGAATATGGCAAATATAATTTGATTGATTATAAAGGTATCCCTTTAATTAACATAATTAATAAGATATATCTCAAAATAGTTAGTATAGTCCGATTCATTATATTGAACAAGCCAATATCAAGCGAGTTTCTGAATAGGGAAAAATGTATAGTTCAAATTACTTCTCTACTTGAAATAGAAATAAGCGAATACAAAGGAAAAAGTACATTAATATACTCCATAGACTTTGAGAAAGCTTATGATAATGCTAATCATAACTTTCTATTTAATAAGCTAGAAAACATGATATTCCTAATTACTTGATAAATAAGATAAATGGTATCTATAAAAATACTATCAAGCGAGTTAAAATCTCAGCCGAGGCATCTAATATCTATTGCTTCATTAAAGGAGCAAGAAAGATTTCCGTTGTTATTCAATATCTTGATCAATGATATACTTTATGGCGTAAAATAAGTATTGATTCCAATACAAATACAACAATTTCAGTACTTATGTTTGCTGATAAAATAGTTGCTTTAGGAAATAGCGACATTGATCTTGAAGCTAAAATCATGAAAATCTCAAAATGGGCTGTTGATAACAAAATGAAGATCGAACATAGAAAAAATGGAATATTAGAATGGGCTGTACATTATAGTACTCAAATAATTAGAAGTCTTTACTCTCTACATAAATACTTTGTTGATATTGAAGAATTAAAGAATATAGATATCTAGATGTTCTCATAAAAAGAAATACCATAGAAGAACATTTAGTCAAAGACACAACTGCGCGTTACAAGAAATCTCTACATACTGAAATTGTTAAATCATAGTATTAACCTAAGATTCAAGGCTATCTTAGTAAAATGTGTACTTGTGCCTGTATTAATGTATGGCAGTAAACTTTGAGAATGTCAAGTACAAGAGCAGGTAAGATCAATAAAGTATTAGGAAATCACTGGGGCTGATATTCAAAGGGAGATTTTTGATATTGAAGTTTTCTAGAATAAGTAACTAGAATAAAGCAAAACAACATCTTGGTAATAATGATGGATTAAAGTGTAATTAAGATAAACCTAAAAAGCTCTATTACGTCATGAGGTTCTTAGATAGAATGATTTTGAATAGAAATATTATATTAATAATAGACTCGGAGAGCTTGATTGGAGTACAAGTAATTAGTTTATATCATTAGATAGCAAATAATTAAGCAATATAAAAGGATAAGTTAATTTATTAAAAGAAAGATTTTTATTTATTTATACATAAGAGAGAACAGGTAAGATATTGTAATACTTATGCTGGACTGATTTATGTTCTTAATTTGTGTATGTAGTCATGAGATGTCTTCCTATCTGTCTTTTGGCAGATTTTTAGCCTTCATAATTTTGACTATAAGTAGTCCTAAGGTGACATTTTTTTTCTCATATAAGTGAGACTGTACAGGTATACTGACGTGTAAAGCGATATATTGATTTTTTGTCTAGCAGTGATGTTTTGGTGTTCCATTGGTTTTACTTCTATATTAATTTTTAATTTTAATATGTAAATAAATAAATTTATTTTATTTAAATAAGATATATGAAAGTAGCTTGAAATAGATTCAGGGCACTATAATCTTTTTATAATGAACATTTTTACATCACAGAAGATGGGTTGAAGCTTTAAAGTCTAGGCCAAGTTTATATCTTAGTCTTACTCTTATTCTTCGTGACTTTTGTACAGATAAGAGGGTACAGCAATTGATAAAGTATTTGACCTACTGCCGAATAATAGAGATCGTCTATTCCAGAAAATCCACAGTTTAAAGGATTACAAATTCCTAATACAAGAGTACTAGTGATGCAGAAAAGAAATTAACCTAACATATTAACTTTGAGAGGTTGAATGATTTGTTTATGCCGTAGAATTTTTCTAGAACTGAACCAAGTTATTATCATCACTTACTTGTTAAGTCTGATCTCGGTTCATAAACTGCGGTGATTCTTTGTTTCGTTTTTTCTCATATCAAACGTTTCTTTCTCCAAGCAAGATAGAAAGATGAGATGGTGTGTGTCATCGAATAAAAAATTAAGCGTTTTGATACCATACAAGTTTTCTTTTTATCTAAATACGTTATTTTGTTAAAGTAAATATCGGTCAGAAGGTGAAACGAATCATTATAAGTCATTAAGTACAGATAAATCATTGTAGTCTTTTGTAATTAAGTACAAATATTAGTTACTCATAATATAAATAGTAACTTTTCAGTGTCATGGTGATTTTTGAAATGAATCCTAATAAAATAAGACAAATAGCTTACTCAATTTGATATTAATAGTTTGATATATTAATTAAATTATTCCAATATATTTCCCAATGTCCCATTTTTTATGATAAATTTTATTGCTGTTTTGAGACGACTCACTATCTAATGTAAATACAAAAACTATTAACTTACATAATCTTAATATTACTCACATTACCTTGGTTTTAAGAGTCAACGTTTCTAAAATGTTTTATTTATTTTTATCTATCTTTCATTCTCCCAAATTCTTCCATGTATTTATAAAAATTATTATTATTATAATGACACATTTAGTATTTATTTAGACTAGCACACTATTTACAACGTATCTTTAAATAAATCAAGTTTTTTATTTTTTTTAATGACTGTTATATTTTAACGAGTGTATCTTGATCATTATGAAACAATTTTCACACTGATTATATAGTTATAACTTTATATCCTATTTAATTGTATGAAATTATAATTGGGTTATCTTTCAAGCTCTGTAAAATGTGTTTTGTGACAATTTATAATGATGAATAAAATAAAAAAACATTTTTAATTTAAATTTAACTATATTTATTTAGGTATAGAATAACATTGTTAATTGTTTTCGTTTTAAATGAAATCCTTAAGCTTCATAGTGAGACAATATTTCTCTACTAAACAATGACCTGAAATTTGTTTTTACATAATTTAATAAGTTTTCTTCTTTTTAATCATAAAAATTATATAAACAGTTTCAAAACCTATCTGTAGTAAGCAAAAAATATGCCGGTTATTGTTTAGAGAAGACAAAATAAGATTAAAGAAAATGATATAAGTTTCTTGGATTTTATTCGAAATAAAACAATAGATCAGAGTAAAAACTCTGTCCATTGAAATCTCTATGTATGATATATACTTGATAAAAACTACTTGGAGAAGACTTAAAAGTTTTATCAATATAAATCTTCTTAAATACTCTATATCACAAGTAATAACTATCTTTTCTTCATCCAACTTTTTATTTAAGAAGAAACTTTTGCCATTTGGTAAATTAATTTCAGTAATATCAAAATTAGCTGAATCTAAAATGCTGGTGAATGACATACAATCTGACTTAAATTTATAAATAGATGTTTATACACTATCAAATGATATATCTTGTCATTGTATCAGAAGAAAACCCATAAATGCCACAGATGATTCTAAAGGTCTTATTATATTGCTCTTCATTTCAGATTTAAGAATATTATTGAAATCCGTAGTTTCCATATGGTCACCACTTGATTTAATAAATTCATCATTGAAAGAAGTTGCTCTTGAATTACAATTTTCATTGGAGATTTTCATTAGATCTAGTGTCTTTATCCTTGTTTCTATAGATATAATTATCTATATCTTAAGTTTAATTTCACTTCTGTCCATTAATCCAAAAGAAATTCATAATATAGGAGTTATTTTAAAAAATCCGGGCGTTTAGGGAAATCACCATAATATCCTATCCCAGACGACTAATTTTTTATTACATTAGTATAAATGCGTCAATCTTTGATAATAACTAATCAATATTTGTTTTCGCATGCATTATTTTCTCAAAAGCTTATCTGGTTCCTTTCTCTTCGGTTTAATTGGTTGGCTTTATATATATTGCTTATTATTAAGGAAAATAAAAAAATAAGTAGCATCTAATAGAAACAAGCTATGTATCAAAAACTTTATATCTAATAGTTGTATTTTATACTATCATGATGGCTTTACATGTATTAAAAATTCTTTAAACATCACAAACATTAAGGTTTAGGACTGCGTCAAATGAATTATCAATAAAGCAACAGACCTAATTTAAAAAAATAATATGGCATCAACAGCTTGCCAACACTTCTATTGTTATTTTTAGTCACATTGTATACTAGTAAATACTAGCTCTTTTTCATGAAAATTAAGTTTATTTTTATACTATAAATAGCGTTTTTAATTTTAAAACTATTTAAACAGTAACTTTTATTTCTTTAAGAAACTTAATAATTTATTTCATACTAAAAAATTATTCAATAAATTTCTTTTAACAATAGCAAAAGTATCATTTTTCGTTTCTTTTATGTGATCATTAAATGATGTATTGTAGACTGGTTTTTATCGGGCTGACTGAAGATTTAGTAAAATTTAGTTTTTTCGTTATATTCATTGTCTCGGTTCATCCTTTTTTGGCTTTAACTTAATTTATCTTTTATTTTAAACATCAACGATTAATATTATTATAGATTTATAAATAACCGGCTGAATTTATGAATTAAACATATTATTTAGATAAATTAATTAATATATGTAAGGGTCTTATTATATTATTACAAATTAATTTAGCTTTTAATCTTTTGATAACTCCTTTAAATAGATCAAGATTGCTTTGAAATGAATTAATCATTCTCTGACCTTATCTTCAGTACATGTCAAGATTATTTCTCTAACATTCATTATTAAAGAAAAGCTTTTTTGGCTTATTTTGCTTTTTTTTTGCAAACTCGATTTTTATCACTTTTAATGCCTTATCAAAAGGCACAAGCTTTTTTTCGAAATTGCGATGACTTCATTGATAGCCAAAAACAATTTTTCTCTATTATCAGAGATATGTATAACCGTTCAATCAGTGGCTTATATAACTCTAATATCTTTTGATATGTTGAATAAGGCTTGGACAGCCTCCATGAATAAATCGTCTCTTATTATGAATATCCTCTCTGCATCCTTTATATATTCAATTAGAGAACAATTCTTTCCTCAGAATCTTTCTTCATTTCTATTTTTAATAGCTCTTCCTTTTATAGTTAAGCTGTATGAGTATTAATATATTGTTCATTTCCTTTTTTAGTCATTTAATCTATTCACTTCCTTTCCATAATAAGTTTCATTCTTAATTTTTTTTCTTACAATCATTTTCTTGCTCGAGATCAACCATAAATAGGACGTATTTGTTGGCTTGTTCATTCCCTTGAGACCTGTCCAAACTTTTCTTATAAACCTTGACCTAGTTCTTTTTTTAAATGCTTGCTAACGGCTGTCTAGCATTCCTCAGTCTTATCTGCTGAAGCAATATTCTGCTTGACATTTTTATATATCAATTTAAAGCCGTTGTCACTTAATTTAAAAAATTAGATGATTAAGCCTGCTTCCTACATACTGTATTTAGATCAGTTGTTTGAGCTTTAGTGATGTTTTCACCCAACACCTTCTTTTTTATTGTTAAAATTTACAATTGATTTATTACCAACTTCTTTTTTCACTACTGATCATCACGATCCTTTGGAAAAGACTCTCATTTAAATCTTTGAAGGCTTCTAAACAATTTTTGAGATGAGTTCTTATAAGAATAAATTATTTTCATGCTATTTCTTCAATCATTTCAGCTTAAACTTTTGTTTAATTAGCTCATCATAAATGATATCCATCTGTATCTTATAAATGCTCTCATATTGTGTAAACTCTTACAGTAGTAAGCTAGACTATCAATCAGTCTAGCTATCTAATAATATCTTTTATTGGTAGTACTTTCTTCTATTTTGTTGAATAGGGTAGTAATTCCAGTCAAAAAATTATTCAATTCTTAATCATCATAAATTGTAGATCTGCGATAGATAACATCTCAAGACTATATTAAAACCTTCCTGTGCTTATTAATTACTTTTTCTTATACTTCAGAGATGACTAAATTCACATCAATATCACAGTTTGTACTTTCTTCTCAATCTGATTGAATTAAAAAAATGTAATAAATTAAAAATATTTTTTATACGAGATTTTTCTCATATAATAGAGGACTTTAATATTAAAACATTTATTTTATATCTAAAATCCTTACTTTTTGTTAAGCTTACTCATTAGTTTTTCTAAATAAATGAAATAACCATAATCTGGTTTTTCTTTATTTAATTCTTTCATTATATACTTAGGCTTCTGAAAGTGGTATTAAATTCTTGAAAGTTCTAAAAAACCCCAGCAACAACATATATTTCTTTGTTGTTAGAAAGTCATAGTAAAACATCTCTTCCTCACATATATTAAGTTTCTTGAAATCTTAGAAATTCATTCGTCTTATGACAAACACTTTCTCTGAAAAGAAACAACATTACGTCACTATCATCAATTCTTCTTATAAAAGGAAGATCTTTTGTTTCTACATACAGAAGAGCAAGCTACTAGTCTCAAATTTGTGCTGACCTTTAACTCAAGTCTTAACACCAATATGAATTTGAACTTGCAGTTAGAATAAGACTTATCTTTTTTAATTAATTTTAGAAGAGCATCTTTTGATATCTGGCTTGGCATTTCTTTTCTTGAGATTTGGTCTTCTTCTTTTTTTTGAAGACATCTTATGGGATAGATTTTTTTAAAGATTTTACTTAAAAGTCTATCTTTTATCATGTATAAATAATTATCTGATTTCTTGCAATAAACTTCGTTTTTACTGTTGTTTTCTATTTTAATAAATCCGAATCTATTAGATTTTAATTTATTGTAATTGTTGAAGTCCCTGGATTTCTTAAAACTCGAAATAGTTTTTGACTTATTTACATCCCCGACAGACTTCCATCCGTCATAATCTACTTGCATAACAGATATAATTGATAAATGTTTATTATACTGCTTTTTTACGTCACCATATTTGATAAAAACATCATCCTTTAAAGATCCAGACTTATTATATGTTATTATTGGTCTTAGAAAAAGATGTTTTATTTTGATACATTCTTTTGCTATTTGATGACAATCTATCTTATTAGTAGATACTTTCTCAGGAGGATCTGTGATCTTGACACTTTATATGATATCTTCATTTACTATTTATATTGTAGATCATTTTTTCTGTAGTAACTTTGTGAAAAATATTATTAAAATATCTTGTCTGGTCTTCTATTGTATTAATATCACAACATACTCGTTCTTCAAGAAGCTCATCCAAGACACTGCTTGTAGTTTTTCTTGATGACATGTTTATTGTTATCAGAAGACCTTTTAGATTTCATACTTATCTATTTGATCTTGCTTAAATATTTTTCTATAACTGATTTAAAATATCATCTTACTTTTGTGATGTTTTAGGAAGTTTGATTTTATTCTTGGAGGATCAGATACGGTGGTATCATTTTTATTTACAACATAGTCATCTGATTTATTTTCTTATAAATTTTTTATTTTACTATAAAAACTCTAAGTATTTATGTTGAGTTTAAATTAACTCATAATAGCTATATATAACCCTTCTAATATCCAGTGAATCTTGTTGTCTATCTTTTCTTGAAATGTCAAGAAAATTATTTTGTTTAATTTTTCTGATGTAGTTACCAGGTAATCAACTTGTTCTAAAGTAATATTCTAGAGAACTAATACAAGTCTGCCTGTCTATCTTCGACTTTGTTGTAGAATTAAATAATTTATTGTTTTCAATGGTTCTTTGAACGAAAGTCATCATCTTCATCTATTTTCCTGGGTCTATATCTAATAATCTCAATTTTTTACGATTAATTAATTTGAATTAAATCATATTCCATAATTAAAATTTATTTTTATTTAATAATTATACCATAATTTCCTCTAGGATTGAAAGATGAGAATTATTACTAAATGGTTATTATTTTATTATAAAAAATATTAAAGTAGAAAATAATGTGATAGACGACTAACTTTCTAGATTATATGCAATATAAGAAATTCTCAATAAGATATTCAGTAATTTTATAAGTGAAATGATATTGATATTTTTAAATAATGTTCAAATACTCTGCGAAAAATATAAATATAAAATCAAAGAAAAGAAAAAAGACGATTTTTATGAGTTAAATGCGTTGATATTATTTAACTCTTTATATTTGAGTTTAGTTTTATAGGATGAGTGAATCTAAATATGAATAAAATAACTGATATTAACATGGTAGAGAAATAATCTCTCAAGACTTAAAGAATATGATTAAAGTTTTTTAAGAAAATATAAAAGATTTTAGTTTATTTAAATGAATAAAACTTATCTATGAAAGATTGAGTATCTTATAAAAAGAACTGACTACGATTTAATCGATTGTAACCACGTGGTTATAGAAGAAATAAAGAATATGGATGATTCTAAATTTGAAAAAAATATATCGGGAACTTTATACAATGGTCCAAAACAACGATGAAACGATAAGTGATTCTATCGAAATTTTAGAGACTAAAACAAACAAAAATAAGATTATCAAGGTATAAAAGTTAAATATTGTTATTACAGGTCTACAAAAAGAATATGAGAAAATCAGAAAATATTTAATAGCTAATGGTGACTTTGTGGATGAACATTTGGAGAAAATTGTTAAGTGGAAAGCTGATGTATAATTAAGATAAAGATAGGGATGATGTTGAAGAAGTATCAAGGAGAGAGAAACTTATAGTGTAGTGCAGAATTAAAAAAAGTGTTATAAATGTAGTACTTTTAGACACATTTCTAGTCATTGTAGAAAACTGATGGATAATATTGAGAATCGAAGGTTTATTAATGAGATAAGTAAAGAAATTTAGTAAATATTGAATAAACATAATTTAATTTATACTAGAACTTTAGTATAATATTGACACCGATTCTTTTTATAATTTTCTTAGTACGGCTATTATAAGAAAAGTTAGTCTTTTATGTCACAACAATAAAGTTTTAATTTTTAAAACATGTATTAAAGAATTATTTGAGATACGGAAGCAGATTATTATAAATTTTACAAAGAGTTAGGTCTTACTACCAATGTTTTTTACTTCACCGAATGTAAAAACAGAAAAAATTACTTACTAGAAAGAACATTTTCAAATTATAATAGGTGGGAAAAATGAGTTGTTTTGTTGTAGTTAATACAAAATTGGCTAAAGAATTATAGAGAGACTTTATAATCTATTAAATAAGCCAGTAGGGGGGTAAAAATATCGATCAAACAGCTTTTAGACAAGAAATATATACGTGAATCGAAGTATGCCTTGTTAAAAAATTAGGCCTGTTGTGTGGCATTAATTCCTACATAAAATAATTTCCTTTTATTCTTTATAAAAATAACTCATATATATTTACATAACGTGAAGGATAAAAATGAAGAGAATGGAACTGAAGCAAAAATTAACAAAACACCGATAACAGCAGGTCATGTCGACAGAGTAGGACAATATTAAGACAAAGGACCAATTACTATCGACATGTTATATACAAGAAGTCATAATACTTCCTTCGTAATCAGTGACATTATTTCTCAAGTAAAGAGCTCTAAGGAGGAATGGCCAATAAAATATTACCAGGTCATATTGAGCAGATGGAATCAAATGCCAAGAAAAGGATGGGGAAGAATTAAAAGTTCAAATATTTGCATTTAATATAAAAATAAAGCGCAAAAGGCTCTAATGAATGAAAATTGAAAAATGACGAGAGTAAGAGATTACAATAAAGAAAATTATTCAAAGATAATTAAAATACTAGACGAAATTGCTATAGTAGCTTTAGTTAACCGAAGTAGTCGAACAAAGAAAGATTGATCGGAACTTTGAAGAAGTGTGACATAAAATTAGAGAGAGAACGGCCAACAAGGTAAAGCCTACAAAAAGTGAGCTCGCCGAGGATAGATGAGAAGATAATTGAATGATTGAATAAATCGGTCTGATTTTTTTACAACTACATTCCATAAAAAATATAAAGAATGCAGCAAAAATATTTCATATAGTTCAAATTTTTTACCAAGTATATGGAAAGAAAATATTAGGAAGAATATAGAAACAAAGGAAAAAATACTAAAATGCTAGAAGAGTATGGAAAGAATAGTAGTCAAGTAAAGAAATTGAGAAATGTAATGCAACCTTTGAATATAGTGTCAGATAAACTGAAAGATGAAGCAAAAATGATCTCTCTTGTCTGTGATAGAATAAAAATATGTGTAATGAATATATAAATTTACGAAGACAGGAAAGTGTTTAGAAGCACAAATGGCGATTTTAAACTTATTAGAAAAAGATTTTATAAAAAGTTACAAGAAAAAATAGAACAAAAGATTACGAATGTAGAAATAAAACATTTCTGGCAAAAAAATATGCGTCTGTAAAGAGAATAAGAGTTATGAAGAATAAATCCATGAATATAAACTAAATTTAACCGAAGAAAAAATATTCCCGAAAGAAGATGATTTTATCGAAATTATCAAACGGTTTTTTAAACTGGTAAGCGGCAGGACCCGATTGAATCTTCAATTTCTTCATCAAAAAATAACCAGTATTCATTAAGATCTTTATAAAATAATAAAATCTATATGCTTAGAGAATACCAAATAACCGACATAACTCTATAAAAGACTAATTAATCTGATATCTAAAGGGAAATCAGAAACTTTAAAAGACATCAAACCTATAATATGCATGCCGAATCTGTACAAGCTCACGACCCACGTATTGCAGAACATCGTTGAGGCAAAGAATATGTTAATGAAAATCAAATTGACACAGTAACGAGAATACATGGGGCTAAAGAGCAGGCATAAACCAATATAACACTGAACAAAGCACATAATCACCAGTTTGTACGGAATGAGTAGATGTCAAGAAGGATCACGACTTAATAAGACACTCATTATCTACTAGAGTGCATTAAAAATTGGAAACCTAAAGTAGATTCAAAATTTCATAGAAAGTATCACAAGAGATAGACGTTAGAGATATGATCCCAAAATGCAGTTATCTTCAGCAAAAAATTACAAGATGAATTCTACAGGGTGAAATTATATCTCTATTGCTATTTGTCCTATATATGGATCCTTAAGTAAAAAACTCAATGAAATTTATACAAAGATAGAAGTAAAAACAGATTAGATGTCGTATACATGTAACAATCTGCTATTTATTAAGGATCTGGAATTAATAGCAAGAAATGATGACATAGAACTTTTTTAAAGTGTTAGGATTAGAAATATGCTCAGATATAGAGCAAGAGTACTTAAAATCACAAAAGGGTATAATTACCTAGGAATATTCGAAGACACTTATGGATATTAATTGAATAAGAATAAAGAAAGATTCAAAAAGTTGTACAAAACTAAAATATGCACACGACATTGTTAATTAACTAATATGCTGGAATGAAAGAAATGGAACCGAATGAATATAAAGAAATAGATGAGAATGCACTCCATATTTTGACAAAACACCATATATAGAAGCAATATTCTTGAAAAAAAGGTTGTATCCCTTATGAAAGAACTAGGAAGAGGTCTAATAATTATTAAGCACAAAGACGAAAGAATGTTACTGCAATTACAACTAAGAAATCTATAATTAGAAGACGAGCTATAATACAAACACAGGATAAAAATAATAATCACATCTCGAACATAAGATCTTTTTTTAATAAGTAAAAAAAATTAGAAGAACTCCAAAGAACTGTCTTTATAGCGATATTACAAACAAATATAACCACTATGAGCTATTTAGAAATCGAAAAGATTCTTTTATCAGCACAGATGATTCTGTTACTGCAAGAGAGGGGGACCACTATGTACACTACAGGATATAAATATATTTCTAGAGAAAAATAAGAGGTGTTATCATGGCAATAATAAAATTAAGATTATCGATCATCTGGCTATGTAGTGTTATAGAATGATGACACATAACTACATGAGACCCTACTATGCTTACATCTACATATTTGCAGAAATTGCTGATTGAGATAAAATAAAAAATAAGGATTCACTCATCCCAAGAATGTATAGCGAATAAAAACAGATAAATAAGGGTTGACTCTATAATTGCGAGTAGTAAAAAGATTAAATACAACAAACTTGATATATTTATAATCAAGAAGCTGAGAAAGAAAATTTTGATAGTTGAAGTCGAGATCACGAATTTTGATAACCTAAGAACAGTTGAAACCGAAAAGAGACATAAGTATGATCTCTTCGCTAGCCACACTGCATAAATGTGTATATAAGTCAAAATGATACCCTATGTGGTCACTTAGGATAGATTAGCAACGAACTTTCATCAAGGATATAGAAAAGAAATTAAAATAGACGGCAAAATCTAGGAATATGTGCAGACAATAGTTTAACGTTATAAATTAGACGATGAGATAGTAAAGAGGAATAAAAAAAGAAAGTATAGTAAAATCTGAGATCGTAATTCTTGCACGAAATAATTGATGGGCAATCAACTAATATACTTAAATAAATATATTAATATATTTATATAAATCTAATATGCTGCGATGCATTAGAACCAAAACAATTACCAGTGTCAACTCTTAGAAGTTTATCAGTATACAAGCTGAAATCATAAACCATCATTTATTTCAAACCAATAAATTTTGGTCTTAGAATACAGCATCTTTTAGAACTTACTTGACTCCGGTGTCACCCTGTATAAAATATCAAACTACATTAAAAAATTAGTCTAAGGTTAGATTGAATGTAGAGAGACACTAATATATAATAACTGTTGTATCCAGAGATAATTGAAAAGATGAATGATTATTCACTCAGTGATATATATGTTGATCTTGTCAGAATTTAGACTGATATTTTAGATCAGAGGTATGAAACAATGTTCTTGATGCATTGCTAATAAAACCTATAAGCGAGAAAGTTATAGAAATAAACATTTTTAACACCAACTTATTTTAATTTATTTTTCGGTTGTATGTCTAATACCTGGGATTCAAGAAAATATAGAAACAAAACTAAATAAAAATAAGGATTGTAGATTCGTGTCTTTAAAAATTAGAAAACATAAAAATAAATTAAAGAAAAATATTAAAGCAAATGACTTATTCTGGCCGAGATATACTAATAGTCGGGGTAATTATTATACCTTCTGACAGAGATAAGTCAATAAATTTATTTTAAAATTTTGTATTTCTATTTCTTTGGATTACTTTCAAAAAAAAATAAATTGAGAGAAAAATTTTGTTGGGTAGATATTTCTAATAATCACGTAAATAATTTTGAGAGACAAGCGAGATATAAATTTAATAAAGAGTCATTATTATATTATTTAGATATTATGATTCAAATAACCCGAGGTGCAAAAAAGCACATTAATTAAGTAGTTCTCTATAATTGACATTTCAGAAATAAACAGGTGTTTTTGTTATGTTATTATTAATGTTTTTTACATATAGGCTATTATAGTAATTGTTCTTGTTTACTCTAGGACTGAATGGTTGTCCTTTACTCATTATCTTCTCTTCTGATAAAATTTATTTATTTCAAAAACTTCATTAAAAAATCAAAATAAGAATCTCATTTGTTAATTAATACAATATATATAAATAAAGATTATAAGGGGTAATATTTCCTTTTAATCTGTATAAAGCAGTATAACTAATCAAACTTCAAATATTTTATTAGTGAATTCGCATTAAAGATTATCAAAGACAATATTACAACTTATATAGAAACATAAAAATTTAAATTATGAAAAAGAAGTAAAAAGTGTATACAGGAAGAGTTTATTATTGACGACAATATATGTTAAAAAACTAAATTCATTTTCTTTTATTTAGGAAAAGCATATGGCAAAAAAACATTTCAATAAATTTAGAGTGAATAAAAAATAAGGTCCATTGAAAATAAAAAGAGTCAGTAAATGATAGAAAAAAATTGACAAAAAATTAATTATTTTTTCTGATATTCATAGACAAACGAAAATCCTAAAATATAGTTTGAACATTTTAGACATTTTTATAAAAAATCAAATAATCTGATAAGTTTAAAAGTTACTGATGCCTATATGAATCTCACAATACAAGCATATAACAATAAGATCAAATATACATAGAATATAGGTGAACTATAATGTAAAATTATTGTAAAATAATGGTTTCTAGTAGATATAAAACAGCTCTGTATGCACGATGATCTTTCTGAGTTTTTAAAATGCCATTGAACTTTGTGAATAAATAAGTTAAATTTTAGAGAATAATGAATAACTTATTAAGTAAATTATTCTATAAAATAGTAGTTGTATATATAGATAACATAACCATTTTAGAGTGAGAGTAAAGAATGATGAAAAGAACGTGACTTTAGTTTTAGAAGCATTAAATAAGTAGAAGTAAGAAGAATAATTTTTTGAGTCACATATTACAGATAATATCATTAATTAAGAACTACGGTTGATATTGAGACTATTAAATTATTGTGCATTGTATATAAAAGAATTATATGACATACTTAAATTTAAAGAACAAGTAGCTAAATGAAGAATTGATATGATAACAAGATATCTTGAAGATAATTGCATATTATAATGAAATAAATAAATTTTGTATCGTTTAGAATTTAGGATATCAATACAGCTTTAATTTTGATGAAAAACATCTTTAAATATGATGTGAGTCAATATTATCACAAGAATATAACGAAAAAAATACGGTGTAAGTTTCTTCGTTTTATTGAAAGTCAAACAAAAAGAAATTGCTATGTGTCTAAAAAATAGCTTTATTTAAGTTATGTATCAATACAGTAAACACCTAATAATAACGATTAAACCTTTTTCTAAAAAAAATATATAAGGATAAATTTGATTAATGATAATATAATATTATGTAAGCAGTATTAATCTAGATCTCTCTGATGTTTATTTAGTTAAAGAAGTATATTTAAGTCATTATTCATCAAAAAATAGATTAAAGAAAGGTATAGTAGATATGAAATTAATATCAATATTATTAGATAATAAGACAGATATAAATTTCATTATAACTTAAGATTGTGATAGGGAATCTAAAGTATTAGTAAAAGCAAGTTCACATTGATAATATAATAAACTTTTAAATAGCAGAAGTGAAGTAATTTAGTCAAATGAAAATTTTTGTAATTCAATAATTTATTATTATAGTAATGACACGTTAAAATTAAATAGAAATAATGAAATTATAACAAAAAAATCTACAAATTATAAAATACAGAATCTTTATGTTATCTTCCTTAGTAATTTATGATGAATATATGGTGAATACGAGGAACATTGAATAAAAATTAAAAATATGGACAAGTGGCTTAAATATTATTATAATAATATAGAATATTGATTTATGATATGCCATTAAAAGGTGTAAGAATGTGAAGATCTTGAGAGACAGTTATAAGAAGAACCAGAATTGTTGAAAATGCAGATAATATTGAAAAGGATGAAATAGAAAAAGAAAAATCAAGGATGATTAAGAAATAGCTATAAGTATAATAAATGAGATTCGGTCAGAAAGATAAAATATAAAAATTAAAAATGTTTTATAATTTAGTATATTAGAATACAAACAGAAGTAAATAAAATTGATTCTTGTAAATGGTGGATAACAACAGTACTAGTATATAAGGATTATAGATTAATGAACAGAATACTGGTGAATGGATTAGAGATTGAAGAACTAAAGAAATTTAAGAAAGTATTTTACAGCAATAAATAAGAGATAAAATATTGAAATTAGAAAAGTGTAGGATTAAGATAATTAGATGAGTTGAGATTGCAAAAAAGAGGATAGTGTATTTTTTAGGCATTGATAAAAAATATTAAAAAATTTAAGAAAAGCATAGAAGAAATAAAGATATATAATTTAATTAGATGTTTACTTCTAATTATTAATCAAATGCTATTTCTTATGTACAGTATCAAAATACATAAGCCTTTTTATAACATGAGATACCAAGATCAATACAAATTCACAGAATGAATATTAGTAAGATACAAACAATATATAAAAAGTAATGTAGTTACTATACCAAGTCAAAAAACAATGTTCAATTAGACCATCTACATCACAAAGAAATAAAACTAATATATCATTACCAAAGAATAAATATACACACAGTACATGTTGCATACATACCTCATCAATAAAATATTTTACATCTTCAAGTAACAAACCACATCACAAACCAAACCATCGTTACGGTCTCACATTACTGTTCACACAAGTAATCACCACGATCACTTCAACAACCAACGTCCCAGCACGTTCACAGGATGGTCACCATTCTCAATCCTTAACTGGACACTCCAATCAACTTCCCGTTGTTCAACACAACCACCAGATTGTAACTCTTTTTATACAACATATATATTATACTAGTACACTTAAACACACTACATATAACCTGTCAAAAATCATAAATCAGCAATTAATTATTAATTCTGATTTGTCAATTTAATTTATCAGTAGATTAAATAATACATAATTTAAATTATTTAATACTCATGTTGTAGTTTTCGTATGTTATATTGCACTGATTGATTGAGAGATTAAGATTTCTGAGACTAGATTAATACTGACTAGAATGTAGATATGTTATTTTGTACACCAGGTTGATTCTGCCTGACGTAGTCGCTATTCCCTAAGATTAACCCATGCATGTTTTTGAAGAAGTATATGAAAAATGGACTGCTCAGTAATACTCACTTTATTTTATGTATATTGATGATAACTACGTTAAAGTGTAGATAATTGTATACAGTAAGAGTGAGACCTATCAGCTAGTTGTTAAGGTAATGGCTTAACAAGGCAGTAACGGGTAACGGTATTACTTTGTAATATTCCGGAGAAGGAGCCTGAGAGACGGCTACTAAGTCTAAGGATTGCAGCAGGGGCGAAACTTGACCTATGGATTTTGTCTGAGGCAGTTATGGGAAGTAATAGATATTGTTTCATATTGTAAAAACATATGAGGTGATTAATTGGAGGGCAAATCAAGTGCCAGCAGCCGCGGTAATACTTGTTCCAAGAGTGTGTATGATGATTGATGCAGTTAAAAAGTCCGTAGTTTATTTTTAAGAAGCAATATGAGGTGTACTGTATAGTTGGGAGAGAGATGAAATGTGACGACCCTGACTGGACGAACAGAAGCGAAAGCTGTACACTTGTATGTATTTTTTGAACAAGGACGTAAGCTGGAGGATCGAAGATGATTAGATACCATTGTAGTTCCAGCAGTAAACTATGCCGACGATGTGATATGAGTATTTGTATTACATAATAGAAATTCGAGTTTTTTGGCTCTGGGGATAGTATGATCGCAAGATTGAAAATTAAAGAAATTGACGGAAGAATACCACAAGGAGTGGATTGTGCGGCTTAATTTGACTCAACGCGAGGTAACTTACCAATATTTTATTATTCAGCGAGAATGTTATTTGAGAATGATAATAGTGGTGCATGGCCGTTTTCAATGGATGCTGTGAAGTTTTGATTAATTTCAACAAGACGTGAGACCCTTATAGACAGACACAATCAGTGTAGGAAGGAAAGGATTAAAACAGGTCCGTTATGCCCTCAGACATTTTGGGCTGCACGCGCAATACAATAGATATGAATCTTTATGGGATAATATTTTGTAAGAGATATTTGAACTTGGAATTGCTAGTAAATTTTATTAAATAAGTAGAATTGAATGTGTCCCTGTTCTTTGTACACACCGCCCGTCGCTATCTAAGATGATATATGTTGTGAAATTAGTGTAAACTACTTGAACAAGATGTATTAGATCTGATATAAGTCGTAACATGGTTGCTGTTGGAGAACCATTAGCAGGATCATATCGAGTAACAGTTAATACAATATATATAGATTATACTAATGATTTTATATATATAGATTATAATTTATATATTATATATATGTTATACTATTATATATTTATATATATGTGTTATACTAATATATATTTATATTTATTAGATTATACTAATATATATTATTATTATTATTTTACCCACACATGGGATCAATAGGATGCCACAGCGATGAAGGTCGTAGATGAATACGAAAGCATTGTTACCGAATATATACAGATGTGTATAGAGGACCCTTTGAACTTAAGCATATCATTAGAAGGAGGAAAAGAAACTAACCAGGATTTCTGTAGTAGCAGCGAGTGAACAAGAAGCAACCCGTGATTATAATCCTATTGGAGATGTAAATCACTATTTTATTACTTATTTGTACAGAATATAATATTCGTTAGTTGAATAAAATAGTAAGTATCAGCGAGTAGGGCTGCTTGGTAGTGCAGTCTGAATACAGGTAGAATGAGATATCTAAGGTTAAATATAATGGCATACCGATAGCAAATAAGTACTGCGAAGGAATTTGTGAAAATGTGTGGGGCAGCCTTATGTTTAAGGACCCGTCTTGAAACACGGACCAAGGAGATTATAGTTATAGCAAGATAATGGCTCAGTCGTTATTAATATGACAAGTTATAACTATAAGACCCGAAACACAGTGAACTATGCATGTTCTGGTTGAAGATAAGCAACAGTTTATTGGAAGACCATAATCATTCTGACGTGCAAATCGATGATTTAAGATGTGTATAGTGGCGAAAGACCAATCGAACTGTGTGGTAGCTGGTTCACAGCGAAATGTCTCTCAGGACAGCAGTCATTGTATATAGGACATAGATGTAGGACACTGTTATAGTCTCGACTATGAGAAATCTTTAATTCTATGGTCTTCTGTAGATTAGGTTTACAGAATGAATCTATTGTATGACTAGTGGGCACATGATTGTAAGAATGATGTGCAAAAAGGGATGAACCTTATGGAACATTAAATATTCTAAATAGTAGACAGTATACCATAAATATGATGAATACATTGAGACAGTAGGGCGGTTGTTATGGAAGTAGAAATCCGCTAAGAAACGTGTTACAACGTACCTACCGAATGTATTATTGTATAAAATGGAAGAAGATGACTACTTTTATGAGATGTTTCTATATGAGTATTTAGGTAGCTGTGCAATTTGTTTGTATTGAAGTATATGTGTGAATGTATATGGAAGAAACAAATGGGCCGATCTTGGAGGCAGTAACAATATATTTGTATAGATATAGACTAGGGTTTTCAATGGTATTGAAGTGAGTCGGTGTTATTGTAAAAACAAAGAAGATCAATAGTTCTTCACTTGACTACTGCAAGGCGACTTGATGATGACAGTATATAAGCGGTGTAAGAAAAATGAATTAGACTGTGTGTACGTATGGATTGTCATGATAAGAAATACGTGTTATATATATATACTTGATAAAAAAGAAGTAGTGTAGCCGTACCTATACCGCATCAGGTGTCTTTGTATCATAACAGATATTTTAAATTAAAGTAAGTAAGGGAATTCGGCAAATTAGATCTGTAACCTTGGGATAAAGATTGGCTCTAGCATGCTAGAACTTTTACTATGTAAGGAATCTGACTGTTTATTAAAAACATAGCTTTTTGTATTACAAGAAGTGAATTCTGCCCAGTGCATTTATTGTTAAAGTTGTGTAAGCGAATGTAAACGGCGGGAGTAACTATGACTCTCTTAAGGTAGCCAAATGCCTCGTCATTTAATTGGTGACGCGCATGAATGGAGCAACGAGATTCCTACTGTCCCTACTTACAATTTTGTGAAACCACGAGACAAGGGAACGGGCTTGTTGTATATCAGCGGGGAAAGAAGACCCTGTTGAGCTTGACTTTAGTATGTTCTAATAATTATTCGGTATATTGTAGAGAGGTGGGAGATGATTTGTGAAACCACTAGTATGTTTGAATATTTGTTTATTTGGATATATGGGGAGTTTGGCTGGGGCGGTACAGCTGTTAAAAAGTAACACAGCTGTCCTAAGGTAGATGAATGATGGATGGTAACCATCAGTTTATTATAAGGGAATAAATCTGCTTTACTTTATACATATGACTGTATTTAGTAGGGAAACCTTGGCCTAGCGATCCCAATTACATTCATTATGTATTGGGTGATTGAAAAGTTACCACAGGGATAACTGGCTTGTAGCAGGCAAGCGATCATAGCGACTCTGCTTTTTGATTCTTCGATGTCGTCTCTTCTGATCATCGTAGTGTATATGTTACGAAGTGTTGGATTGTTCACCCGGTAATGAGGAACGTGAGATGGGTTTAGACCGTCGTGAGACAGGTTAGTTTTACCCTACTGTAAGTATTTTTGAGTGAACTTTGATAGTACGAGAGGAACTCTAAGTGATGACCACTGGTAGTGCGATTAACTATTAAGTTATGTTGCTTAGCTACGTCGTTTCGATTAAGGCTGAAAGCCTCTTAAGCCTGAAGCGTAGCTCAAAGATACATTTGGGAGAATACTACTCTATTAAGCAGAACTGTAAGAATGAAGGTGTATGCCGACATTTTGAGGTTACTGCTTTTTGTATTACAGTGTAGGTGTGTATGTAATTTTCATAGTTGGGATTGTAGATAAGAAATGTGATTAGGAATATAATTTAAGTAAATTGCTCAAACAAAAATCAAATATGTTATGCAGAAAGTAAATAATCGAAAGATTAGAACATACACTAGATTAAGATGCAATCTAGTTAAGTGGTCATCCTCATTAGCTTGTTCCGGAAGAATTCCTGTGAGTTATAGGAACAAATGCTTTCTATGTGATGGACCTCAAGAAAATATAGAACACTTTCTGATTGAGTGCCCCCTCTTAAGTGAGATCAGGTTCTCTTTTGAAGAGAATTTGCCGATATTGAAGTGTTCTAGAACAACTAACCAGGATAAAGTAAAATTAATTCTTGGTAATAAGGACGGATTAAGAAATAATCCAGATAAAATTAAAGGGCTCTGTTGCATCATAGAATTCTTAGATAGAATGGTTATATCTAGAGCTATTATATTTCATAATAGACTCAAAGAACTTAATCAAAGTACAAGATAATTCAGTAATGAAAGAAAATGTGTTAATTTATTAACAGAAAGATTTTTATTTTTAGACCTAGGAGAGGTCGTGCATGATACTGTATGCTGTATTACTTTCGCTGGACTGAGTTGTGTTCTTAATTGGTGTATTGAGCCAGGCGATACGTTCCTACCTGTCTCTTGACAGGTTATAGCCTTCATGGCTATGACTTTAAGTAGTCCTAAGGGAACGATATTTTCTCCTATAAGCGAGGCCGTAAAGGTATGCTGGCGTGTAAAGCGCACTATTGATGTTTGTTTTCTCAGTGGAGATTTTGGTGGCCGGGTGGTTTTTCTTCTATACTGATTTTATTTTTCCAATAAATATTTTTTATTTTTTTTTTTTTTTTTTTATCTCGGAATTTGTAGAACAAGTTCCAAGAGCCAAAAAGACTATATGGAGTTCAAGAACTCGACGGTGGTGTAAAAGATATGTCGGACACGACTATGAAAGTATTGACTACAAAGTAGCCAAACAAAGAATAATAGAGGTATTGAAAGGTAGGAGATCCTATAATACTACCATAGCATCCTCACTAGCAGCACAGTATGATATATTTGAGTCTCAACTCAAGTACATACTAACACAAGTAAATAAAAGACAGATAAGGAATTACACCAAAGTAAGGTGTAATTTAATTAGATGGTCTTCTGCGTTAGCTAATGCTCGTAGAATCCCTCAGTATTATAGAGAACATTGCTTTCTATGTGAGGGAGAACAGGAAAATCTTGAACATTTCCTGTTAGATTGTCCATCCTTATCTGAGACAAGATCTCTTTATGAGAGTAAAATTACAGAGTTAAATTCTTTAACTCTGACAAAAATAGAACGAGTTAAGATGATCATTGGTAATATAAATGACATCAAGACTTCACCAACAGGAAGAAAAGCTCTACTTGTAAGAGTAGAATTTCTTGATAAAATGATAGTACAAAGATATATCATTGTACAACAAAAGAGTAGACTTCATGTCTCATCAGAGTAAAATCTGATACAAAAGTAGCTAATTCATTAGCAACAAAAGAATTAAATTCTGACCTGGGAGGGGTTTGGCTTAAAGCTGCATATCATGCCGTAGCATTCCGCTGAACTGAGTTGTGTTCTTAATTGGTGTATTGAACCAGGCGATAACCCAAAATCCTGCTGAACGCAGGTCTCAGTCATTATGACTGTTGGATTTTAACTAATCCTAAGGGGTTCCCAATCTTCCTACAAGCAAGGCCTTCATGGTATGCTGGTGTGTGTCACCAAATATTGGATGTAGAAGTTTTTACTTGCTGTGTGGCTTTTCTTTCTTATCTCAATAAATTATTTTATTTTTTTTTTTATTGTAGAAGTTTTTACTTGCTGTGTGGCTTTTCTCTCTTATCTCAATAAATCATTTTTTTTTATCAATTTTTATAGTAAATAATGTTTAAGTATTTTGAATTATTAAAGGTATTTATTTATTATTTTTTTTCAATTTGCTGGATGTTGCAGTCTCTACAGCTGATTCAGCTTTCTCTCAACCATTTAATTAGCCCTTTTATTTTATTTTCAATACTGATTTTTTTTTAAAAATATTTTTTTTATTTTACTTTATTCATTACACTTTACTACTCTAGAATATCATAAAAAGTCTATTCTCCTTGAACTTCCATACTTTTTATTTTCTTTTTTTGACTTAATTTCAATATATCCGTTTGGAGACATTAGCTGAACAATCCTTTTTGGAGTACCAATTCTTTTAGGTGTAGTAATAAATCTTCTGGTTTCCTTAATCGATTTAACCTTCTTAAGAGATTCTGTAGACTTTCTTTTAATCAAAATCTCTGTTGATTTAACTTTATTAATATATTTCTTTGTCCACCATGTTTTTCTATCTTTAAGCATGTAATCAAAAAATATTTTTTTATAATATTTTGGGAGGGAAATGTTATATTTTAATTATTTCTATTGTTAATTATCTTATTCACTAAGACCTCGTGGCGCAATGGTAGCGCGTCGGATTCCAGACCCGAAGGTTCTAGGTTCGAGTCCTAGCGTGGTCATTTTTGTTTTATATTCAAATCATTTTATAATCTATTTATTTATAGACTCATATTTTTCATATAATTTTACTTTATCGAATTGTAAGACATCATGAACAATATAAATTTACTCTTTAAGACGCTCTTTTAAAGGCCCACTATGTTTTTTTATTATTATAACTATTTTTCTAAATAATCATTCTATTATATGCCAATTCTATCTATACCCTAGCAAAATCATAATATATTTCATTAGATATGCATTTTTACAAGATTTTTATAAATCTCTATTTCTAAATTATCAACTTCAAAAATCAGATTTTCTTTGAAATTAACTTAAATATCTTTAAATTCTAGTTTCATAGATAATATTTCTTATTGGTTTATCAACATAAAAAAGATCTATTCATTTATATATATAAAAAGTTTGAATTTTAACATTTATTCAACCCTTAATAATAAAAGTACATAAGATATTGAAGATAGTAATTTTGCTTAAAATAGTCAATATTTCATAAAATATAATTAGAATTTAATTTCAGTTTCGTATAAGTTTACATAATATTATTTTAATAAAAAAACTAAAATAAAATTACCAAATAATTCAAGTAGACGCACAGTAAATGTTTTATACACAGAGTTATTTTATTCTATTCAGTTATTTAAAAGTCATTCTTGTTCTCATAATGGAAAAGCTTTTACTAGTACATCCATATATATAAAAAGTTTAAAATTTATTTATTTTATAATCTCTAATAAAAGTACATTCTCATTCTGAGAACAGAGAAGCAGTAGCTATTCTTTAAAATAAAAAATATATATTAGTATCCGAGAGAAAACCCCGACTTATAATCAGATAAATTTAAATCTAATAATTCGTGTTGCACACCAGCACATCATTAAAGTCAATTTGTAAGTTTTAACATCCTTTAATTAGACGTTTAAGTTAATAAAAAATTAATTTTAAAGCTTTTGTGATAAATCCAAAAAAATGAATTTTTTTAAACTTTACGATATTTTTTATTCAATATGATTTTTTAAATTGGAATGCCGGTATTAAAATTGAAATAGTACTGAAACATGGATTTTTGATTTATAATTTTATACCCATGTCCACCTTTGAAGACAATAAATTTACCAAAGAAATTTCACTGGCACCTATGCTTGAAGTAACTACTGCAAATTTTAGAAAACTTGTAAGAATATCATCTGAAAAAACAATTCTATTCACTGAAATGATAGTTGCGAGTACAATTTTACACATTCAGACTGATAAACTAATAGAACGACTCGGAACAATTGATGCTAACACTATAGTGCAAATAGGTGGATCCGATCCCGAGGAAATTTCCAACGCAATTAGTATTTTACAAAAACATGGATGTACTCAGTTCAATTTAAATGTTGGATGTCCTAGTTCAAGAGTACAAAAAGGATGCTTTGGTGCAATTCTTATGAAAGATAAATGTTTAGTCAGTGATATTGTTAACAGTGTTTTTACAAAGTGTAAAACGGTACTTTCGCTTAAAATTCGTACTGGAGTTGATGAATGTGATTCTTATGATTTTTTTAAAGATTTCGTTACTTATCTTGTCACAAATACACCCGTTTCAAAATTCTATGTACACGCGCGTAAGTGTTGGCTTAAAGGACTATCACCAAAACAAAATAGAAATATTCCACCTTTAAATTACGATTTTGTGTACAGAATTAAAGAAGACTTTCCGCATATCAAATTTATATTAAATGGTGGGCTTAAGGGCGTCAGAGATATAGAAAAACTCAAGAATCTTGACGGTATGATGATAGGCAGAGAAGCTGTTAAAAATATTTTAGTTTTTAAATCAATTGATGAACATCTCTATGGTATTACTGATAAAAATGTGGATGATATACTATGCGAATATCTCCAAGAATTTAATGGTAATTCTCAAGTTAATTTTAGGATTCTTGGACCTATTCAGCATATTTTCCATGGTCAGAAGGGCACAAAGAAGTTTAAAATATTTCTTAATGAAGCAGTTAGACAAAAATATACTATTGATAAAGTCATTGAACAACTTAATACATTTAATTAAATACACCTATAAGATGTTTTCGTTATTTTATTATTTTTGTTTTTTAACTTCACCACCAATTATTAGATTTAGAATTTGTTAATTGCTGCTTATCTTCTCTATCTTATATTATTGATTATAACCATACAAAGTAGTCTTTTCTATTGAATTGTAATTTGTCTTGCTGTATGACATATAAGAATACATGTTTATTTTCTAAAATAGAATTAAGAGATTTATGTTGTATTATTTAATTAAGAATTATATCTTTTCTTTCTGTTTTTTTATTTCATAGCTTTTTTGTCAAAAGGGAGTAAGGCTTAAAGAGATTTTCGTTTCTTTTCATCAGTAGTTCAATAAAAATCTCCTAAGAGTCAATAATTAAATATACTCATTAATGAGATCTGTAAATTAATTAAGTTTTTGTATTTGTGACTATGAGATTTCATATTAGCACGTAGTTAAATATTTTAGTCTTGCATCCATGTATTGGTTCCAAATCACTCTCCAAGATATCATATTTTCATAGATTTTTAACTCAAACATGTTGAAGATTGTCAATATATGTGACTCCTGAATTTAAAATCACTATTTTTTCGATCTGTTATCGATTACCAAAATATTTAATAAATATAATTTACTTTAATATCGGTTTTTAGTTGTAATGACTCTAATTTCTACGAATTTGTTAACTACCACTTTTTTGGAATAAATGAATTCTTAAATTATTCACTGTTTGTCGAATCTTGTATTTTTTGTGCAATAGTATGTATATACATGCATTTGACAGTTGATATCTGTTAATATTTTTATTTATTTAAGTTTATTTTTCAATGATAAATTCAACAAATTTATTGTTAAGAAAAGAGCATTTTCAAGCTCTGGTAGCTCAGCCGGTTAGAGCGTCGTGCTAATAACGCGAAGGCCCTGGGTTCGAATCCCAGTCGGAGCATTTTTATAAAAACAGATAGCCTAAATTGCTTGATTCATGTGCTATTTCTTCTTTTTCTTTTTTGTATTCTTTTTGTACCTCAGTAAAATTCATTAGATTATCAAACGTTTCTTGTTCTTTACAGAATATTATATTACATACATTGTATATCGTAAGTTGTACATACAAAGTTTTTAACAGATACAACAAATCCATACACCACTTTTTGTCTGATGATTCTGCTACCATAAGATATATTACTGGTATTCTGTACATTATTTCTAATAATAATTGTAATGTTATCAGTTTACACTTAGTTTTCAGTCTTAGAAATATATATTCATATTCATAGGTTTCTATTAGATTATATTTTTCTACATGTCGTTCGGCTAAACTTGTTTGAAGGAAGAATGTGGCAAGAAGAACTGACTCAGAAATTTGAAACATTTCTAATACAAACATCTTGAGATAAGAATAGTCATGAAATATAATAAGAATAAGGGGGTACCATATTAAACGTATGAATGAATATAATAACAAAAATTTTGTATATATTATTGGTTCCTTATCATATATAAGTGGTATAACTATATTCAAACTAAAAAACATAACTGATTTGATAAGTGTTTCATATACACACTCCATATAAATCATTATCTGTGATATGTCATCTAAATGAATAGATCTGTAAATTAAAAATGATTTTTTGTATCCAATAAATGTACCTAGTGAGTTATAAGCTATAAGAGATATTAATGTACAAAATACCATTATTATAAGAACAGCCTTCTTTTTCTTTATAGTTCCTGCTTGGTGTAGGTAAGTGGATGTGTGTATCTCTTTAGTAAATTTCTTAGTGAAAATTATCATATGTGTAAGTAATAGTATTAAAGTAATCAGGTAGGGTTGTGGAGATATTTTTAGTTCCATGTGTGTTTATTATATTTTTAATAAATAAATAATTTGTTACAGTTTCATCTGTTTAATCAAAAAAAACAAAATATTTATAAATTTGATTTTTTAATTTAGATACTATTTTTTTCTAAATAAGATTAGAAAAAAATAAATTATTTGATAGAGAAGTTTTATTCAAATTCCAATAGGAAATCACATGAAAATAAAAATTTCAGATATAATTATATTATCAAATATACCTTTAGACATCAAACTTATTTTTTAATTAGTCTTGTACTATTCTTTTCCAAAAATAAACATATATCATTAACTATAAAAATATATTTTTCATGTAATCAAAAGCATCATCAATATAGAAAATTAAATAAATTGCATTATTTATGTTTCTATTTTACTTAGTTGTTATAAAAATACTTTCTAAATTATCAGTAATTTTTATATACTATCAATCAAAATCCATATAAAAAAATTTATTTAATAAAGTTAAAATTCTAATTCTACATATTTTATTAAAAAAAATGTCTTCCACTTCGTTTCTAATTAAAATTTATTCATTTCACTTGAATTTTTAACTGCACTTTTTATAATTAATAAAAGAAACTCTTCTGTATTATTTTAAATCAACTAAAATATTTTTTACTCCAATATGAAAATAATATCTATGAAAAGTTATTTAATAATGTTTTATTGTTTAACTTATATTTATAAAAAATTAGCATAATTAATTTTAGTCTACCCTCATTCTTTTTGCTTTTTTTTATCCCCTAAATGATAACTAAAGATACGCGATTCGTTGATCTTCCTCAAAATATCAAGCATAAACTTATTAATATACACAGACTTAGCCATCAAGTATATTTACAATCAGAGAAGCTTTCTATACCCACATTTACAGATTTATATACCCAAGTAGTTAATCTACAGACATCTGCTTTACAGAGAAATCTCAATAGTCTTAATAATAATTTTAATACATTAACTAATTTACCAAGCAAAGCTGATATGGGATATGTAGAAGAAGAACTTAAGAAAGATATTGAAAGATTAAAATTAGATGTAGAAATGTATAAAGAGACTTATGAGAATGTAGATTTTTGTGGGGTATTAGAGACTACTTATAAGATGTTATATAAGAGATACGATTCAATAATTAAAAAATTTTAAATTTCTATTTTATTAAATATAAGAAAATCATTGTTGTTGTAGGAAGAATTATTGCTAAAAAAACATACTTTATTTTAAAGGTCACTCTTTATGTAACAATGAGTGATAAATTAAGTCATCACGTAACCAAGTTACTTGATCTCAAAATTGTTATTAAAAATATATGATATCTCAAAAAAAACATGATTATAAATTTTATAAAAAAATTGGAGAATATGGATATCGAACCCATGACCTCTTACTTGCTAAGCAAACGCTCTACCGCTGAGCTAATTCCCCTTAACAATTAAGGTATGTTTACATATAAACGTATTGAAATCATTATGAATTTAAAGACGTGATAATTCGTATATTGAATGTTTATATTTAAGTAAAAAAGACAATTCATTTAACGTTTAAATATTCAATTTATATTAAAATTTAAAAACATGAGATTTTTTATCTAATTATAATAACAGGATCTATAATATATTAATATACATAACTTATTAGATATCTTATTGTTTGGACTATTTTATTTTGTTACAAAAAAATATATTTTTTTTACCCTAAAGAATGAGAGAAATTATTTCATTACACATTGGACAAGCAGGAGTACAAATAGGAAATGCCTGTTGGGAATTATATTGTAAAGAGCATGGATTAAATCCTGATGGTAGTTTAGATCCAAATGCTATGGAAGATGAAGGTGCTCAGTCTTTTTTTTCACAGACATCCGCTGGTACTTACGTGCCAAGAACTTTAATGGTTGATCTTGAGCCTGGTGTTATTGATTCTATAAAGACTAGTAAATATCGAAATTTATTTCATCCAGAACAGTTAATTCATGGTAAGGAAGATGCAGCTAATAATTATGCTAGAGGTCATTATACTGTTGGTAAAGAAATCATAGAACCTGTTATGGAGCAAATAAGAAAAATGGCTGATAATTGTGAAGGACTTCAAGGATTCCTTATTTTCCACAGTTTTGGTGGTGGTACTGGATCAGGATTTGCTTCTCTTCTTATGGATTTATTAAATTCTGAATATGGTAAAAAAAGTAAGCTTGAGTTTAGTGTCTACCCTGCTCCTGGAATATCTACAGCTGTAGTTGAGCCTTATAATAGTGTACTAACCACACATGCTACACTTGAACACAGTGATTGTTCATTCTTAGTAGATAATGAAGCAATTTATGATATGTGTAGAAATTTGGGAATTGAAAGACCTCATTATTCTGATATTAATAGAATAATAGCACAGGTAGTTTCTTCTATAACATCTTCATTAAGATTTACAGGTACATTAAATGTTGATTTGACTGAATTTCAAACAAATTTAGTACCTTATCCTAGAATTCATTTCCCTTTAGTGGCTTATTCTCCAATGTTAAGTGCAGTCAAAGCATCTCATCAAAAATTAAGTGTTCAAGAAATTACTAATGCCTGTTTCGAACCAGCCAATCAGATGGTTAAATGTGATACAAAGAAGGGAAAGTATATGGCTTGTTGTTTATTATTTAGAGGAGATGTTAAATCTAAAGATGCTAATGAAGCTACAGCTAATGTTAAATCTAAAAAGAAGATTCAGTTCGTTGAATGGTGTCCTACTGGATTTAAGGTAGGTATTAATGATAGGAAACCTACAGTGTTAGATGGACAAGCTATGGCAGAAGTTTCCAGAGCTGTATGTGCTTTAAGTAATACTACAGCTATAGCTGAAGCATGGAGAAGAATAGATTCTAAATTTGATTCTATGTTTGGTAAAAGAGCTTTCGTACATTGGTATGTCAGTGAAGGTATGGAAGAAGGAGAATTTAGTGATGCAAGAGATAATTTAGCTGATCTTGAAAATGAATATAATGAAATATTGTGTAGTGGAGATCCATCAGAAACTGATTAAATGAAATGATTTTAAGTATTTAAGATTTCTTGTATTTATTTTAGGTCTTTTTGTATGTATTTTATCTAAGGTTTTTGTATTAATTTATTTTAGGTCTTTTTCTATTAATTTATCTAAGATTTTTATGTATGTATTTTATCTAAGGTTTTATTCTTTATTAGTATAAGTTTATTAATAAAGAATGGTAGTTTTTTAAAGTAAGGATTGATAATATTAAGTTAATCAAAATAATTTTATTTTTCATTAAATTTCGAATTTATAGAATGATTAATTTTATATTATAGTAACTCACTTCTAAGTAAATATCTAACTAATGACTTACCAATTTTCACTGTCATTTAAATGGATATTTTAATTCAAATATTTAATATGCTGAAATTTAAAAATACTAATATAATCTTCCAAATAAAATGTTTTTCAACATTTTTAAGTAATTAAATATAGACTATAAAATTAAAACTTTATGATCAATTTTTAATTTAATAATATATTTAGAAAATTATTACTATGAAGCAAAAAGAAAAGAAATCTCTATGTTTATTTTTCCTATCAAATAATATTTTTATTAAATAAGATTGTATTTTTATAAATATATTCATATAAAATATCGTGGTATCTCTACATATAAATAATATCATCTTTATAATAGTTTTTATTTATTTAAGAGGTCTGTCAAAATAAATTAAAAAAACATAATAAAGTTCCATAGCTAAAAGTCATGTAAGGAAAAAGAATTAAATAATCTTTATTTGAACTTTAAATAAGATGTGATACAATATAACTATTTCCTATAAAAAGTTTAAAATTAACCATCTTTAAAAATATATCTTCTTTGTTAAATGTAAATACTTTATTATTTTCTTATAAAAATACATCTCTATTGTTAAATAAAAATACTTTATTATTTTCTTATAAAAATATATCTCCTTTGTTAAATAAAATGCTTTAAAAATATATCTCTGTTGTTAAATAAAAATGCTTTAAAATATATCTCCTTTGTTAAATGAAAATACATCTCTATTGTTAAATAAAAATACTTTATTATTTTCTTATAAAAATCTTTTATACACCCTCTTTTTATGATACTAGAAGAAGATTGTACACTAGAGAAAATAAAAGATATTATTTCAAAATATTCATCAGCCAAGGCAATGTTTAATGATGAGAGTATCTTATCAGAAATAGATTCATCAAAATCAATTATCAAATCAGAAATTTTATCAGGAAATATGATTAGTGATAGATTATCAGATTTAAGTAAACAGATAGAAGAAATTAAAATTAAAAATGATAAAATGGGTATTGATGAGTGTACTAGGTGTATAAAGACAATGGATAAGATGAAAAAAGATATAGAAATTATTAAAAATAGGAATTTGAATATAAGAAAGAAAATACAATATTTAAGAATAAGTGGAGGAATTGGATTTATTTTATGTATTGTAGTGTATATCATAAATAAATTAAAATAATATTATATTAATATAAAGTTAATGTATTTGTAATTTGATAAATAAGAGGGTGTATTTATTATAATATTTTCTTATATTTAATATGATATTTTCTTATTTTATATTTATTATAATATTTTCTTATTTTAGTAGTTATTTTATCTTATCTTATATTTATTATAATATTATTTTAATTTATATTTATATTTATATTTATATTTATATTTATATTTATTTTATTTTATTTTATTTTATCTTATTTTATTTTATTTTATCTTATTTTATATTTATTATAATATTTTCTTATTTTATATTTATTATAATATTTTATATTTATTTTTTTGTTTAATTAAAATACAGTTAAAAACCAGTATAGATAAAGTCTATATTAATTTAATTTAAAAAAGACCCTTTACTGTGACTTTTTAGGTATAAATTTTATCATTATCTTTATACTATTTAAGAAACAAATATATTATTTAGAATTCTTTATTTATTAAATCAGTCTTTAGTCATTATGAAAGTTTTAATGTATATATAGTATTTATAATAAATTATTTAATTGTTTTATTATTTAATATCTATAATTTTTATTTATTTATTATTTAATATCTATATAGTCATTTTTTATATAATATTTAATTAATATTAATTTATGCATACATGCATAAATATAAATATAAAAATAATGCATAAAATCTTAAGTATCTCATCATGAAGTCTAAAATTCTTATTAATAAAATAATAATAAAAAAGAATATATACAGACATTACAATAATTCTTATAAAAGAATATTTATATAAGAAAATATATAAAGGTAAATATGTAAATGATAGTATATTTATATACAATATATACAAAAAAGAGTATAAATTATTAAATATAAATATGAAAATAGAGAATATTGCTAGATATAAAATAATATATAAATATACTAGAATTAGTCTAATAAGAATATCTGAATATCTTAAATATATTGATATAGTAGAAAATATTAAAAGAAAAGAGTAAGGAATTAGTATATGAAAAATATAAAGTGATCTTTGAGGTATTTTTAGAAATATAAATGATCTAAGATAATCTATTAATACAAATTTATAATCTATTTTCTTTCTTCTTATATCTCTTACTACCATACCCCGTATTATTAATTTAAAATACTTATAGGAGATACTCCTTAATATAATTATTTAAGATTAATGATATCAATTGATGGATGTAATAATGATAAATAAATTAATATATAAATAGATCAATATATAAATAGATTAATATATAAATATTTAAGATGATTGAGTTAAATCAAAAAAATAAATATTCAAAATCAATAAATTTATCTTTATTTATTAAAATATTATTTATTAATTATAATTAAATTATAATAAAGATCTATTTTAATTGATATATAATAAAGATATATTATCTAATATTTAATAATAATAAAGATAATTTTATTTAATATATAACAATTTTAATTAATAATTTAATAAAAATAAATTAATCAATATAACAAACAAATTTAATCTCTTTTAATATAAAAAAATAATTAAAAAATAAGGATACTAAAATGATAAATTACTTTTACATATTTCTATTCGTATACTCAATAAAAATAAAAGAAATAGATTTTGATATAAAAAAAGTCTTTTCATTTAATATTCCTACAGATGGTCCTTTAGATTATATTTCTCTAATGTCTAAGATGGGAACCCAAATCAAAGAATCTACTTATATTAAAAAAGAAATTAATGGTGATACAATATTAATATATTCTATTTATAAGAAATCGGGTAAGTTTCATTCTAAGAGTACTATACTTAAACCTATATCTGATAATTATGAAATTAAATCTTTAAAGAGAGGTATTATTTGTGCAATAAGGATAAATGATAGATGTATTTTTTATTATACTATACCTAATTTGAAAATTCTATTAGAGAGAATAGATGGACTTACTTTATTTGTAAATTCTATAGGTATAAATGAGAAAGATTTTTATAAAGAATTTCTTAAAATAGTACATGTGAAGAATATTACTTTAGAATATACAGAATTCTTTGATACCGTTAATAATATAATAATGGATATAGAAAATAAAGGTCCCTTGCTTAAATTACTAGATGAAAATATTTTATTATTTTTTGATAAAGATTACGATCTCATAAAAAGATTCTTTATAGAAGTATATGAACTTAAAGAAAAATATAGAGAATATAAAGATATTGATAATATTATTGATAAATTTACTGATAAAACTACTTATAACAAGTTCATAGGAGATCCACCATATAATCATGATAGGAAGTATATGTTAAAAAGATTATTATTCCATGATATGATGAATATTCTTAATTTATCAAAGAATTCTATTTGTAAGATAGCATGTTTAGCTGAAATTGATGGATGTGTAAGAGGATCATTTGGGATTTATTTAACAGGAAAAATATATGATGATTTAGTAATAAATAATTCTTTATCTGTAATAGGAGATAACGGTATTAATATAAATATAGAGGGAGTATCTGTAGTATCAGGAGAAGTAAAAATATTTATTTTATCTAGTGAGATATTAAAACATGATTTAAAAAGTGTTAAGATATTTTTTAGTGGAGTAGATAAGATGTATGAGAGTAGGGAAATATCTATTGAAGAAATAACCAATAATTAAATTATAATATACCTAATTTTATAGTATACAAATTGGTGTCTTTTTTGTATTTGAAATGAATTATGTAAACCTTTTTAATTTAAAGACTTGTTTAACTGTCATTGTAAAGATTTTGTTTAATTGTCATTGTAAAGAGTTGTCTGATTGTCATTGTAAAGAGTTGTTTAATTGTCATTGTAAAGAGTTGTTTAACTGTCATTGTAAAGAGTTGATTGACTTACATTTTAAAGATTCTGATTGACTGTCATTGTAAAGAGTTGATTGACTTACAATTGTCATTTAAAAGAATCTAATTTTTTTGACAATTGTCATTTTAAAAGTTGTTTGACTGTCATTGCAAAAATTCTGATTTTTTGACAATTGTAAAGATTCTTATAGAAAAGTATTTAAAAATTGAAATATCAGGAATTCTTTTTATTATCAATAACTCCATGAAAATATTCACTTTGAAACAAATAATTTCTCTGATAATTTTGAAACAAGTTTTTAATCCTATTAATATCCACTTATTTTTCTATTTAATATCTCTCCTTTTTCAAATTTTTATTTGTTTGTTACAAAACATTTTTATAAATTTATTTATCCCTTTATCATATGGTAGTCCGTCATTCAGCCTCTATCCCAAAATTTACAACCTCAACTCAATCATCCAATACAAACACTTCAGTCTTCACCGAATACATGTCAACATTTACATTGCATCAAATAGGAATTATAAAAAATAAATCCTACACTTATAGTCTAATATATGCTATGCTAATTCTCGTTCCACAAATAGTAGGAGCCTTTGCTTTTATGTTGCTGTACAATAATACGTTCACTCTCAATAATTTAATGTGGGCATCTATAAGAAGAATCCTATTTTTAATAATATTTTCATTTGTGATGGGTTATTTTATTAGATTCTTGCTTGATAAAATGGATGATTCATCGTTCTCGTCATATGTTTATGTAGTCTTTCTTAGTACAATACATTGTCCTATATTCATTTTTGTTGGTAGCTTTTTTATTAATTCAAGTGTTCCAGGATTACTTGGTCTTTTAAATGGTAGTCTTGCTAAATATATTTGTAATGTTAATGTATTGTCTGGTTATTCATTCCCAGATGGAAGATCAAATTTTATATATGAGTTTCTTACCCTATGCTGTTATTTAGTATTCTTTTCTGTTGTATAAAATTAATTAAATATTAAAAACTTTTATTGAATCTTATTTTCAATATATTACTTTATAAATATTCAACTATATTATTAAGTTATCTTATTATTAAATTTATTTAAATGTTCAACTATATTTTTTATTTATCTTATTATTGAACTTATTTAAATGTTCAACTATATTATTGTTTTAATTTAATTGAAACTTATTTAAATGTCATATAAACTATCTTTTTAATTTAATTGAAACTTACTTAAATGTTATAATAAACTATCTTTTTAATTCAATTGAAACTTATTTAAATGTCATAATAAACTATCTTTTTAATTTAACTTAAATTACTTAAATATCATATATTATTTTAATATCATAAAATATTTAGTTATCTCCTGAAAGCCATGGTTCTAACCTATACTGAAGCTGATACTCTTTGTTTTAATAATATTTAAGTATTTTAATTATTAAAAATATTTAATTATCTTTTGTTAAATTTACTTTAATTAATAATAACAATTTATTTAATCTTATTATATACTAAGTTAATTAAAAATTTAATAAATTATTTATTTCAATATATACCAAAACATATCCTTAATAAACTGATAGATCGCTTTTAACAGACTTTTTAAAGAATCTAGTAAAGACTCTCGCTGTACATCTGTATTTTCAATTTCTGTATCCTGTACATGATTCTGGTCTAATACCTGTTCTTCCTTCTTAGTTATAGTCAGTCTTATCATATTATCATCTTCACCTTCGTTTTTAAATAAAATCTTTGGATTCTTCATATTTGGATCAATTGACTAAATTTATGGTTGTTTCAGATTTGTTTCACTTAATCAATCTCCTATGGTGCAGTGGTAGCATGCTAGTCTGTCACGCTGGTGGCCCGGGTTCGAGTCCCGGTGGGAGAGTTTTTTGACTAAATTAGTAACAATTTCATCATATCAGTACTTACATTTTTGATTGGGTTGTCAGATTAAATCAGTGATTATTATAAATTTAAATATATAAAAAATATCCTATTTATTCGTATACAAAATTAATAAAGTCATTTATACTTACACAATCAGTAAGAATCAAAAGGTACCATTCTTATCAATATATTCATTTCTTCGTCATTAAACTTATCACCAATTGTAAAATATTTGATGATATTTTGTCTTGTTATATAATTATTATTGAAGAGTCTTAAAAGATTATTCATTTTTTGTTTATTCATATGAAGGGTGAAAAATGAAATTATTTAAAATAAAATATTTGTTTTTAATATAATTTATTAGTATTTTTTCTTTATAAATTAATTTAATATATAAGTTCCTTATTCAAATTAACTTAAATACATTCTTTACTTATGTATATTTAATTCCTTTATAAATTAACTTAACATATACGCTCTTCATTTATATTTATTTAATTCTCTTTCTAAATTATCTTATATACATTCTTTATTTATGTTTATCTTGTATATCACATAATTCTATAATTAATCTAATTGTTTCATCATTTATTCTATCCAATGAGAATCTTTTCTTAATCTTCTCACTTAATTCTATCATTTCTTTGTACATTATGTACATATCTTCATATTTTTTATGTGGTATTAAAATATCTTTTTTTAAATTAATTATTTCTCTAATTTCATTAAGTAAATTATCATAACTGATATTCCTTACTGATACATCTGAAGATAAATCTATACTATTATATGAAGATATATTTATATCATTATTAGGAATCCTACCTTTAATAAGATCCTTAACTGTTTGTATATTTCCTTTCTTTTTATTTATCATATCTCCTATCTTTTTATTATGTAAATCTCCTATCTTTTTATTTTGTAAATCTTTTTCTTGATTATTAAGTCTCATATTTAGTATACTTGGTATATCCAATATACTAAATCCTTCTGCTCCACCATATGTAGTCCCTTTATTGACTATATTCCCTATATAAAGTATACATCCAATTAATTCTTTAATATATCTACTATTATATACTTCTATAAAGAAATTATTAAATATTTTTATATAGTTTATATTACAATTCTTAATAAGAAAATCTAATTTGATACTTTTAAGATTATTTCTAACATCTTGTATACAATCACCACATTCTTTAAAAAATAAAACGTATTTATCAGTACTTGAAATTGATAAAATATTTGATACTTCCTGATCTGTAGGGAAATATAAAAGAAGTTGATTAATTAAATTATCATTTAAAACTTCACTATCTTGTTGTAATATTCCATATACAACATCTTTATAATCACATTTTATTCTAGATAATGCTATATTTAAGGCATAACTTTTTTTAGGATCCATAAGAATTTCCCTTTTTATTTCTTTGGATAATTTCTTTACTTCTGGTACTTTAATGAAATATTCTAGATCTTCTTTAGAAAACTTCTCTTTGTAATAATCTAAATCAATTGATTCAAACAAAGTGTCTTTCTTATCAATCTTAGTCCATTTTATATTTAAATAATTTACAGAAGGTTCTTTCTTCTTAAAAACCATTTTCTTTTTAACGATCTTCTTAACTTCTTTTTTTATTTCTGGTTTTATTTCTTCTTTAATTTCTATTTTTTTTTCTTCTTTAACTATTGGTTTTATTTCTATATTTTTTTTTATATTCTCTTCCTTCTTGACTTCTTCATTAATTTTAACTCCCTCAACTTTTTTATTTTGTAAATTTCTCAAAAATAAAATATCCATCAAAACTTTCTCAAGATTTTTATCTTCGATACATTGTAAATTATCATCTTTTAAATTATCATTTTTTAAATTATCATCTTTTATAATATCATCTTTTAAATTATCATCTTGTAAATTATCATCTTGTAAATTATTATTTTTTATAATATCATCTTGTAAATTATTATCTTTTAAATTATCATTTTTTACTTTATTATCTTTTATAATATCATCTTGTAAATTATCATTTTTTAAATTATCATCTTTTACTTTATTATATTTAATATATTCATATATCTTTCTATACTTACTTTTTATAATTTTATCTGTAATATATTCTACTCCTTCTGTTGTACTATTAATAATCTTATATACAAGCATTTTACATATACAATCACCTTCAAATAATATACCAAAATTATCAAGTATATCAAATACTTCCCATTTTTCATATTCAGCAGCTTTTTTAATTAAAAAATTAGTATCAAATTCCATACCATAAGTTAAAATCATTCTATGTATGAATTCAATACAAATAGAAACTTTATCACCTTCTTCTTCTTCCATAACTTTTCTTATTATATTAGCTCCATCATTATTAATAAATATAGTAAAGAGAGTTTTGGTAGTTAGAGATATAACTAGAGATAACAAAGATATATATGATTTACTATTTGACAAGTATTTTGGTATGTTACTCTTTCTTTCTTCTAATGATTGTATAGAAATTATTGTTTTAATTTTCTTCTTTAGATCCAAGTTTATACTCAATTTATGCTGTTTAGAGTCTTCTATGTTAAGAGATTTTAGTACTGTAATGAACTGATTATTTACATTTTCTAATGACTTGTTTGACATGGGCAAAAAAAACAAAAAGAGTTATTTGAGTTAACTGAAACTTTGTAAGAATAATATTTTTTGAAGTTTTAAAAAGACTTAATATTCAAAAATATTTGAAAGAATAATCTTAAGATAAAAATATTTGAAACACATTATTGATGTCATCTTGATTTGATCCAAATTATTGAATGTACGGCTTATCTCAATGGGGTTTAAAATTAAAACTTTGTAAATACCATTTTGCTTACAAATAATAAACTAATCAATATTTAAATAAAAGAATATAACTGATTTTCAGAAGATTTCTCAATAATTGTTATCATTTTTTTATCTATTTTATGTAATATTTGCCAAAAAAATTCTTCATTCATTTTAATGAAAGATATTGTTTTTAAAATTTTTCTTTCTTTATTAAAATTTAAATAAAATGAGTTTAAATAAAATAAATGAAAACATATTTATGAAAAAAAAATATGTAAAAACCTATTTTATGCAAATAAAATAAGTGAAAACATATTTATGCAAATAAAATAAATGAAAACCTACTTTATGTAAAAAAAATAAATTTAAATAAGTAAAAACCTATTTATGAAAAAAAAATAAATAAAAACCTATTTTATGAAAAAAAAATAAATGAAAACCTATTTATGCAAAAAAAATATAAATTCAAATTATTATGCATAAATAAAGTAACAAACAAAATCATTGATTATGAAACAAATTCATAAATAAGAAGTATTTGTTTAATTTATGATTCTCTTTCTTGTAGGTATAATAGACATAGGAAGTACTGGAAGTAGACTTAACATCTTTGGATACACCAAAGACAAAGATTTAATGTACCATAAAAAGTATGAAGTACAAGGAGGACTTCATAAGCTATCTGAAGAAGATGTACGAAGGAGTATTTTTCAACTTACCAAGAACATAAAAGATAAATCTATTCCATTAGGGATTTTTTGTACAGCTGGATTTAGAAATCCTCTTAATATACCAAGACTTAATTTTATTAAATCACTTTTTAAAGGATTTAATCTTAAAGAATATGGTATACTTAGTGGGAAGTATGAAGGATATCTAGGATACATGTCTCTAAGATATATTCTTAATAGGTCTGATTTTGTACTTATAGATATGGGAGGGAAGAGTACACAAGTAGTTACTGATAATTCTTATAAAAGTTATAAGATTGGCTATACGAATATACAAGATATAGATAAAATTAAAGTAAAAAATATTTCTAAAAATAAACCTGTCTATATAAGCTCTCATTTTACTAAAAAGAAGAAAATGAGTGTGGATAAAATAAGGAATAAGCATATGCGTAAATTATTGAAGAAGTTAGGTATTGAGAATAATCTAAAAGGGATAAAAGTTAATTGGACATTAGCCATGTCATTAAGATTCCTTCAATTATATACAACATATTGAGAATTTGTAATATAAAGTTAATTGAATATCAGCCATGTCATTAAGATTCCTTCAATTATATACAACATATTGAGAATTTGTAATATAAAACTAATTGAACATTAGCCATGTCATTAATATTTCTTCAATTATAACAACATATTGAGAATTTTAGGTATGTCCTTAAAATTTCTCAACTATTTAAAATATTTATGAAAAAATCAATTTAAATAATTTTTTTATAGAATTGCTTAAATCGATATTTTCTTTTAAATTTATGAATGAGGTTGTAAATATTTTTAATTCTTGAAATGTTTTATCAAGATTTCTTTTTGATCACAATCTCCTTTTATAGACGTCTAAATTTTTAACAAGACCCCCTTAGAATGTCTATGAAACTAAAAGAGAGTTTAAATAAAATAAAACAAACTTGGAATGATATATCATCTGTAAAAATGTATACACCATCTCAGGAAACGACTAATATATGCTACAAATATATTAAAATGATAGGACGAGGTACTTTCGGGATAGTAATATTAGTAGAAGATATTCTTACCAATAAGAAGTATGCACTAAAAAGAGTTTACCAAGATAATCGATATTACAATAGAGAACTTGATATGTTTAGAAATATTCAACACAAAAATATAGTAAAACTTCATTATTATTATTATGAAGAAGAATCTTCTAAAGGAAAATATCTTAATTTACTTATGGAATATTTACCTTACAATTTGGAAACATTAATAGAAGACCGTAAAAAATATAATGAAATATTTATTGATACAGAAAGAATTAAAAGTTGGTTTAAACAACTTGTAAGTGCATTGGAATATATGCATGATAAGAGGATATGTCATAGGGATATTAAACCAGCAAATATTCTGATAGATAGAACAATGGATAGAGTAGTCCTTTGTGATATGGGTAGTGCTAAAAAATTAGAAGATGGTGGTAAAAATGTTCCTTACGTGTGTAGTAGATATTACAGATCACCTGAGAATATTTTTAATATAGAAACATACAATTGTAAAATAGATGTATGGAGTTTAGGATGTGTAATGATAGAGATTCATTCAGGAGAAATACTTTTTAAAGGATCATGTAATAAAGAAATGATAAATAAAATATTAAGAATAGTAAAATGTACTAAAGCAGATCTTCTTGAAATGAATTGTGAAGATGAAGGAACACAAGGTATAGGAATAAGACAATATATAAAAGATTTTGTAAATAATGAAGATTTAATAAAGATATATGGAGAAATGATTGTATTTAATCCTGAAAAAAGAAGTAGTGCTAAAAATTTAAGTCATATATTAGCAACTATGTAAATATTTTATAAAAAAGATGTCAAATCAAAAGAAATAATCAATGAAGAGATGATAATAAAAAAATATTTAACGAAAAATAATTTATTAATAAAAAATACTATAATTTTGTTAAAATATATCTTATAATTCTAATTAATAATTTTCTTAAAATATATCTTATAAATCTAATTAATGATTTTCTTAAAATATAGTTTATAAATTTAATTAATAATTTTGTTAAAATATATCTTATAATTCTAATTAATAATTTTGTTAAAATATAGCTTATAATTCTAATTAATAATTTTGTTGAAATATATCTTATAATTCTAATTAATAATTAACTTAAAATATAGTTTATAAATCTAATTAATAATTCTTTTATATTTAATTAATAATTAACTTAAAATATAGCTTATAATTATATTAAATTCAATTTAACTTTTTTAAGTAAACAATGAATGGAAGGATAACAAGAAATTAAAAAATAAAATAGTTTTAAACTTTTATTCAACTGTAACAGACTTGGCTAAATTTCTTGGGAAATCAGGATTAAATCCTCTTGCTACTGCTAAATGATAAGATAATAATTGAACAGGAATTACAGTAAGTATTCCCTGTAAGCAATCTATAGTATCAGGTACTACAAAAACACGTTCAGAAGAAAAGTTTGATGCTACACTTTCTGAAGCAATAACAAGTGGATTCCCATTTCTAGCTACAATTTGATGTATAACATTAGAAGTCTTATCAATATTCCTATCTTTTGTAACAAAAAGTATTATATTCAATTTCTCATCTACTAAAGCTATAGGACCATGTTTCAGTTCTCCTGCCATTATACCTTCAGAGTGTATATAAGTAATTTCTTTAATCTTAAGAGCTCCTTCCAGACATATTGGATATTGATAACCTCGTCCTATCAGTACTAAATTTTCAATTTTTGAAATATTTTGAGCGTATGCTTTTATTTCATCATTCATTGTTAATACTTGTGAAATTTTGTGAGTAATATCACGTAATTCTGATATAATTTCATTTCTACGGTTCTTCTTTGATAAATTATCTTGACTTATTTGTAAAGCTATAAGAATTAAAGCAATAAATTGACTTGTATAAGCCTTAGTACTAGCTACACCTATTTCAGGTCCAGCATTTATATGTACACCACAATGTGTCTCTCTAGAAATTGTACTTCCCACTATATTTGTTACTCCAACAGTCAAAGCACCTTCCTTAATACAATAACGTAAAGCCATTACACTATCTGCTGTTTCTCCACTTTGAGAGATAAAAAATACACAATCATTTCTACTTATTGGTGGATTTCTATCTAAGAAATCACTAGCAATTTCTACATAAATGGGTAGTTCAATTAACTCTTCAAATAAACTTTTTACACTTAAAGCAGCATGATAGCTTGTACCACATGCTATAAAAATAAATCTACTTGATTTCTTGATTATATTTATATATTCATTTATACCTCCTAAAAAGACACTTAGATCATTAAAATTGACTCTTCCTCTCATTGTATTTACAACTGATTCTTTCTGTTCATTAATTTCTTTAATCATAAAGTGTTCATAATTACCTTTCATAATTGCATTTAATTCTGTTTCAATTGTCTTAACTTCTCGTTTATCTCCTAATGTATCTTTATTTTTAGAATGAGGTCTATGTATTACTAAATTTCCGGAGAAAATATGACAAATATCATGATCTTCTAAATAAATAACCTTATTTGTATGTTCAATTAAAGCTGAAGCATCAGATGATAAAAATACTTCTAACTCATCATTATCATAAGCATGTAAAGTACATTTATCTACCCCTTTTCTTAAATCATCAATCAAATTTGGATTCATTATTGGTGAATTTGTAGCTGATATTAATGGAGATGCTGGTGCATCATCATCTTGATTACCATAATTAACATCAAAGAAATCTAAAGACATTTTATCAGCTCCTTTTAAACCAACTAGAAGAGGTGAACTAACACGAACAGCTACAATTTCATTGGGATAAAGTGGAGAAATAAATACGAATGAGAAAGCTCCATCACATCTTTTTATAACCTTCTTGACTACATCAATAAATTTAGGTTTCGATTTTTTAGAACACTCTTCATTGTAAAAATATAAGGCTAATTTAGCTGCAACTTCTGTATCAGTATCACTTTCAAAAACATATTTTCTTTTCTCTAAAAATTCTCTTAATGTTTTATAATTTGTTATTATTCCATTGTGAACTACTAAAAATTTACCATCTTCATCTGATTTAAGTGGATGGCAATTCAATACACTTGGTTTACCATGAGTAGCCCATCTGGTATGTGCTATACCTACATGATTATTTAATAATCTTTCCATATCTACTACTTCTTGTTGATTCGTCATCTGTTCAAGTTTCTCTACCTTTCCAACTTCTTTGAATAACACGTAATTTTTGTTATCATCTCCTTGGATACAGAATCCAGCAGAATCATATCCTCTGTATTCAATACGTTTTAATCCTTTTATTAGTATATCAGAAATTTGCTTTTTAGTTTTTTCAGTCAAAAAATTCGCATATCCGAATATTCCGCACATTAATTTATGCTAATTATTTTATTTAAATATTTTTTTTGCATAAATTAAGAACCAATCAAAATTTTATGATGATCAACAAAATATTTTATTATAGGTATTGGTCAGTACTAAAACAATTAGTTTCTATTTGTAGTTAATTTAAAAAAGTTATTTTAATGTTATGTTTGTTTATAAATTGTAATAACAAGTCATTAGTAATAAATCAAAAAAAATGTTTTAAATGATTGCTAAGATTAAAAGATATTGATAAAATATTTTATTTTTAGAAATATAGTTGGTTCTAACCTGAATAATAATCACAATTTTTCTAATGAATATATGATTAAAAATATATATTCAAAAAAAATTTATTTATAAGATTTTTTTTGTTTTTACTTTTAATATTTTAAGGTTTAACTGAAATTAATTAAATTTTTATAAAATTAAATAAATAAACTTTTACCAAAAAATATTATTTTCTTTTAAAATATATTGATGTAATCTCAGTCGAGCTGTGTATTAATGATTAACCTTGAGTAAGTTATTGAATTATCATTAAGTCTTCTAAGTCCCATTTCTTAATTTTTAAAGAGCTAAATTATTAATTTTTTAAAAATGTTGTCATTAAATAATAATTTGGTGTTTCATAATAGGTATTATTTTTAATTTAAAAAACTAGATGTTTTATCAATTTATCATAAGAAAAATACAAATGATTATTTTTATTACTTGATAGGAAGTCTGAAATATTTTTAAGTAGTTTCTTCAATGAAAAACAAATTTATTAATTTAAGATAATGTTTTTTTAATTAAAAACAATTTAGTGATGTAAAATTTTAATATAAAAACATAAAATAATTCATAAAAAAATAAGTAGAGTCATATTTATTGTTTACAAGAAGATTTCAATAACATTATTTATTTTTGAAGACTATCAAATGAAAAGAATAGTCTAATTAGTCTCCAGAAAATGTTCTAAGATAAATTATAAATAAATTAATTTAAATATTTACAAAAACACCCTGTGCGGGACTCGAACCCGCGGCCCTTAGGTTAAAAGCCTAATGCTCTACCACTGAGCTAACAGGGCTTGGTATTGATATAACCAACTATTCGAAAATCAAGTATACAATTTAAACAAAAGCTTTAATAAGTTTATTATATGAATAGAAAAAATTATAAATTAATTAATTTAATGTCTTATATATCAAATTTTTGGTGATGATTTATATATCCATACATAAGTAATAATCTGTATAATTCCTATTATAACATTAGCAGATATCATAAAGATCATTGTTTTTTCTAATCTTTCTGAATTATTAGTAGTAATGTTTTCAGAAAGTATTTCTAAAATTCCATGTATAACATCAACTCTTTTATTAAGTAAATCTACTCTGCTTTTTATATCTAAATATTTACGACATGTTTCGTATACTGAAGAAAATGCAGGATAATCCCAAACAAATTCAGGTTCATCTAAAATATTAGAAACTAAATTCAAACTAAATCTTAACTTATGTAATTTACCAATAATTTTTAGTAATTGTTTTCTCGTCTTACTTACTTTTCCTTCTTTCTCTACTTCCTCAGGTAAATCTTTAACAACTTCTATAGTAACATCTACAAGATTCTCGAAAAAGTCAAGTTTAACACTTTGCGCAATAGCTATTGATATTACCATTTTTGTAAAATAGTTCTCAGAATTGAGATAAATAACATCATTTATAATAAATGGATCTTCTGTAATTCCGTATCTAAAAGATTCAACCTCAACATTTACTGGAAGATATTTGTTAACTTCAAATTTCTCAATTAGTTTAAGAATCTTAGATTCCTCATTCTCATCCATTCCCCAGCACACAAGAACACCATAATCGTAAAAAAAACAATCATGCGAGCGATCTTCAAACTTAAAAGAAGCGTACAAACATTCGCCAAAATATACTGAGACTTTGCTAGCGTAATCACATTTTTTAAGAAACTTACTAAGTCCTTTCAAATTAAAATTTTCAGCTGTACAGTATGATGTAACTCTGTGTAGATCAATTTCCGGTAGAACATTTTCTTTTGGTGAGTAATCTGGTTCAATTTTTAAAGCATAAGCGTCTTTTAAAGCTCGAAGTTCAATTCTACTTTGTTTTTTAGTTCCAGATATTTGTTCATTATTTGTGTCAGTTAAATAAATTCGTTGTTTAGTTTGATCTCTGTCTTTCATTTAGGGGGTCATTCAGAATAAAAAACTAAATATTTTAAAGGAGACTTTTTATCAAATGTTTTGATATTTACAAAATGCAATATAACTGCTGATAAATTAATATAATATAAATCTAAGAAATAAATGTTTGTAAAATATTATTTTAAGAAACAAGTGATCTGTATAACTAAATAAATGTAAAATATATTTACAAGTTACAAATGTTCTCTATAATTAAAATTTCTATAATTAAGTTTTTAACAAACAAATAATATTTTTTTTCAATATACTAATAAAAGTAATTTATTAAAATCCTATCACTTTCATATTTCATATTTCCGTTAATGTAGACTATTTTAATATTTTTAATATCTTCCTCTATCATATTTTGTATATTAAAATAGAAAGATATTTTATCAGGTGAAGTTGTATATTCGTAAAAAGGTACTAAAGAATCTCTGTCACTTAGAATTTTCACTTTTTTTATAAATGAATATGGAAGATCTTTAGTATCAATAGATACTTTAACACAAGCCAATGAAACAATTTCATTTAACATGATGTTATTATAAGAAATCATAAATTTATATTTTGGGTTTATATAAAGACGTAAAATATTCAGTATATCCATAAAAAGATACCATTTAAGATGTTTCTTTTGTATTTCCTTACAATTAATATTTTCATTATCAAAATATAATTTCCATTCAGTATTGATCCAATTCAAATAAAAATCATCAACTATCTCATTAAATACTTTCAAAACCTCTTTAAAAGATTCATAAAAATCATTATCGATACTATTTCGAATTTTATTCAATGTTTCATATAAAAGAAAATAATTTCTATTAAAAAATATTAGCATGTAATTATTTTCCCTTAAGAGGTTATAAATTCCATTCGATGATTTATCTAAAAGATCTTTTTCTATTTCCAATAATTTTGATTTAAAATTAATACCATCTTTTAAGAAAGGAACAAAGTGTTCAGTAAAGTTCAAGTTAAAAAGAGTTTCTATATCTGAATTGATTGTTCTAAATTTTTTATATAAGCATGAAGTACTTAAATCTTCTGTTAATAAAATTGGTGCTGAAAAAATGAAATTATTTTTTTCGTCTAAAGGAATACCCATTAGAATATTAGATACACACATATTATCACCTTTAAAAAATGCATCATCAAGACAAACTAAAAATCTATCTTTTTTTTCAATACCACTTGATTTATATTCGCATGATCCAATAATTTCATTTTTATTGTTCTTTATTTCGGAAAAGCTTATCTCATTTCTGTACTTAATATTGTATCTATTATTAAGAATCGAATTATTAAATGGATTCGATAAAGGAACATTTAAACAAAAAGATGTACTTATTGTTGTATCTAAATTTTTCAATTCTAAAGATTCTGTAAATTGAAGAAGTAGGACTGTTAGATACATTTCTTTATACCCATAATAATTTTTTTTTATATTTTTCAATTAATTAAAAATGCGAATTTTTTAATAATTGAAAATGTATTTTTTATAACCGTTTAATTAGTAAGTGATACGTATTTTTTAAATAATTATAAAAATATATTTTTTTATAATTGTTTAATTAAAAAATGCTGATTTTTCATTATTTATAAATTCATTTTTTTATGATCTGCTTCTTAATTACTAATACGTATTTTTAAATAATTAATAAATATATATTTTTATTATAAATGATTATAAAAATACTAAAATGTTTTGAATAGGATTTATAAAATTTAATTATATCAATAAATTGTTTTTTTTTCAAATTTTTAATTTGTTGAATTGTTTGGGATTTGATCTAAATGATTTTTAATTAAAATATTATTTATTATGTAATAAATCATGTATGTTTTGCATAAAATACAAACGAAATGAAAAAAATGAAGTCTTCTATGTTTGAGAAAGTAAAAGTTAACAAATATAAATTATGGTCTTATAATTTTATATATATTAATATCCCTAAAAAAATTAGAAATTACTTTATCCAACAAATAGTAGCTAATAAATAAGTTGAGATTAAAGTGAATAAAACTATTAAATTATATATATTAGTCGTTTATTAAAAGAATTACTAATAGTTGTTACTTAATTTATTAACCTGGAATAAGTTGATAAAATATGATGTATTGGTGAATATATTAGGATTAATACGTGGAGTTAACAAAAATAATATTGTATGTCATAAATAATATAATACGACTTAATACCATAAAAAATACAGAAAATTGTTTGAAGTTTCTAAACAAATCTAAATGTACTTAATTTAGTCATTTTAAGAATACTCTTGAGAGTATATCGATAAAGTACAAAAGAGAGGAAAGAAAGTAATAATAAAATATTACTGGTTGAGATAATGTGTGATACAGCAGGTATTTATAGTATATTATCATGATAAAACCTAAGAAATAACATCAACCCTCAAATAAATTAAATTTTTATAATTAATGACTACCATCATAATTAAAGATATCTATCAAGATGAGAAGACCCAATTAAAAAATTTAATAATTTCTTATTTGTTTTTCAGAAAAAAATTTAAGGAATTAAGAATTTTGGTACAAATTTTTTAAAAAAATATTAATTTAAAAAATAAATGTAATTTTTTTAATCACTAATTTGTATGTATGAATAAAAATATTATTAAATATAAGCAATTTCTCATTATTTAGGAATATTAAAAATTGATCATACTTCTATATATTACATAATACAAAAAAATTTTGAGCCAATTCACTATTTAAACCTTTATTAAATAATAGAATATAACATTTTCTCATAAATCAAAAATAACATTTTCTATAAGTGATTGACATAAACTGGGGTTTATCAAATAATAGAATATAACATTTTCTTATAAATCAAAAATAATATTTTATAGAAGAATTAATAGACTATAACTATAAAACTTTAATTAGATTTGATTACAACCCTAATTCTATATTATTAATGTATTTGAAAGTAGATTAAAAATAATTAATTACTTAAATCTGTTAAAGTTATGTCATTTATTATTTTTATTTAAATTCGAATTTTGATTTGTTCTTTCCAGTTTTAGATTTTTTTAAATTTTTCATGATAAGAATTTTAAAAGTATTCTTTGGATTATTCATAAGCCTATTTTAATTATATTATACAATTTAAAATACTTGTAATATTATTATGTCGTTCAATTCGGTATTTTAAATTGTGATTTTAATGAGATTAGCAAAAATTCATATTTTAAATGATATTATAATATAAATAATATCTAGGGCTTTCCATTTGAAAAGGATTGAAGTGTATTGCAAAAAATGTAATAATTGTTTTTAAAAACAGAAAATATTCAAATTTTAAAAAATGTTTATGTCAAGCGATGAGACTTTTCTGAAGAAATGGTGATAATTTTATAAGTCACATAAATTAAGTACTACTAACTTATGAATAAATCTAAAAAATATCCAATAAAGTGATATTCAAATTTTATAAGTCACATAAATTAAGTACTACTAACTTATGAATAAATCTAAAAAATATCCAATAAAGTGATATTCAAATTTTATAAGTCACATAAATTAAGTACTACTAACTTATGAATAAATCTAAAAAATATCCAATAAAGTGATATTCAAATTTTATAAGTCACATAAATTAAGTACTACTAACTTATGAATAAATCTAAAAAATATCCAGTAAAATGATATTCAAATTATTGTTTATTTAAGATAATGCAAGTTAAATGTTATTTTTTATAAAAAAATGATTCATCTCACAACAATAACATAAATAAGGTTTAATTTTCTTCTTCGTAAATTACCGCTTCGAAATAATTTGTTATTGTCACTTTTACATTACATAAATGACATTTTAATTTTAAATTATTAAAATATTCATTCATCAATTGTTTTCCTATAAAATGACCACAAGATAGTCTAAAACATCTACCCAATAAACCTTTACTATCATCTGATGGCTTCTTGAAATTATATGTTATTAAATCGCAAACAGTAGTAAATGAATGTAATTTACCTTCTTTAATATTATTTTGAATAACTTCATTCATTTCCTTTGATGAGTCACATGTATCTTTAAGGTAATCAAGAATATAATCTAACGAAAATGGTTCTATCATTATAATTTCAATACTTGTATTAAAATCATCAGTTTTTTTGATTTTTATTACTATACCTTTTTTCATTAACGCGCTATAATAAAAAATTCTACTAATTAATATATTTGCGTAACTATCCTCTAAAATTATTTCTTTATTTAGTAAATAATTTAAATTATTTATCTTATTTACTCCTAAAAATATTCTTGATCGTTCTTCTGAATTAGTATAATATGTTTCAGTTTTTTGATTATAATTTTTATACATTGAACTAAGAAGCGAGCTTGAAATTGAAAAATATCCGTCATGCTTTTGATTTGTATATAAATAAGTCTCATTTGGAAATCTTTCAATACAAAAGATTTCTTCAATCAAATTAAAACGAGGACAATATTCATACAAATCAACGAGTAATATTTTTTGACAATTTTTCTGAATTATATCGAAACAAAATGAAAAATGTAAAATTTCGAAAATCAAGATTTTGTCAATAAGATCAGTTTTTTCAAATAATAATTCATTTTTTTTATTTGTAAAAAAGGACTTGATTTTTTCGTACAATATTGGACTTATTTTGTATTTCTTGTTTATAGGAAGTTTCTCATGAAAAAAATCATCAGAAAAATACATTAGATTTTTATAAAAGTTTATATCATAAGTTGATAACTCAGTAAGTCTAGTCATGAAATTTGAAAGGATTACAGACTCATAATAAATTAAATTAAGATTATCATTTAAAATATAACTTCCATTCATCAATTCTTTTAATTGACATAATTTATTATCTGTTATAATATCATATACCCTCTTAAGACTACCAAACAAAGCTATAATTTTCCATTTGACATTTTTATCTCCTTCAAATATTTTTAGAAAAAGATCTTTATTGATTAAATCATGATTTTGGTTTATAACATTTTCTAAAGTTTCTAATATTGATAAATTTGAATCATCTTCTTGATTAAGTATTGTATTAGAAACAAAGGCATAATATAAAATATATAAACTTGATAATTTCATATGGGTTTTTAAAAAATTTTTATTTTAATAAATTAAATTTTATAATGTGCTAATTTATATTTAAATTGATTTAATTTTATAATATGGTAAACTTTTCTTTTAAATTATATAAAATCTTTTTTTAATATATTTGACAAATATTTTTAAGTACTTAAATTAAAGAAATTTGTTTTAAATTTCTATAAAATATTTGCAATAAAAAATTAAAATTTTATTACTTAATATTTTATTATTTTGAAACTATTAAATTAAAATTTATTTTATTATAATCATCCTTAAAAAACTAGTATTTTATTCATAAACGACTATAAAATTTCATTTCTTAAAGAAAACCAAATCTAAATGAAGATGGTTAAATTTACATGCATAATGAGAAAAGTGATCTATAATAATATTTTTTGCTGGTAGAAAAGATTATTCATGTCATAAATATTCATAAATCTATAAGATAATTTTTATTATTATAATAATTTTGACAGGTGTATTATTATTTAATTTATAACAAATTTATAAACGAACAAATATTTGATTGTACATTCTATATTAGAAATTTATTTCATTGATAGTTTTTTATTGACTAATTTATAGATAATCATTTGAATAAAATAACCTAAAAAAGAGATTATTATATTTTAAAAAGATATAACAATGAAATTTATTTACTCGTTTATTTTTATGGATAAGATTTTCCATTTGATTAAATCTTTTAAAAATAATCCATTGCAAATTTCAAAAAAATAAAATTTTTATTCTGAAAGCCATAATTCTAACCTACGCTGGAGCTGATGCTCGTTGCTTTGATACTTTTTGAATTATTAAAGGTATTTATTTATTATAAAATTTTTATTAAATCTATAATAAATATTTTCATAAGCTACATACCAAATTAATTTTTTTAAAGGTTGAAATTTTAATAATAGCTTCTAAATTAAATTGATAATAAACGATCTTAAATTCTTATCAAATAACGAAAAAACATTCTAAATTATATTTAAAGATAAAGCTCTATTTTAATAGTCGGACTAAAATCAATTTGATAAAAATTATAATAGCTTGCCAGAGGTATAAAAATTAATAAGAGGTCATCATTTTATTATATAAGATAAAAAAGAGAAATTAGTTATTAAGATATTAAAAAAAAGAAAGACAAAATTTAAAGCGGATAAAAACTAATTAAAATAATAATGAACACATATTTTCATTATTAATTATTATATAAATGAAATAAGATAAATAAAGTATTTTAATAAACCAATTAGTCAGTTATTGAATAAAAATATTTTATATTAACATCTTTTAATGAAAAATGTTATTTAGAAAATGACTAATTAAGAATATAAAAATTATATTAATAGAATACTACTTTAGTTATTTAAAGAAATTAAAATTATTAATGGTATACATAAAAGAACTGAATCTGATAAGGTATTTTCGAAGATATAATTATTTTTAAGAAAAAATAGATTGATTAATATTTTTATATTTACAAATACAGTAAGTGGAAAAAACATCCTGAAAAATTTCAATTTATCATTGATAGTTATAAAATGGCTTTAAAAATATATTCAAGAATAAAATCACTTTTATATATAAGAGACTGAATCATATCTCTAATAAAAAAAATAAAATTATTTATATTGTAATGAAAAGTTTGAAGTAGATCATTTAACAGCAAAGTTTAATTTAATGACTTAATGATTACATAAGAAGGTATTGAGATACAAATATCCACAAAAATATGAATAAATAGAGGTTTTTATAGATGAATATAATTTGAGAGCATTTAGTTTAAGATTAAATTGCTGATAAAAATGTTAAAATAGGTTCGTCGTCTATTTTAGACTAGAAGTAAAGTCAAATAAAAAAATATAATTTTTTTATCGAGCAGAAGGAAAATATATGAACGTAATAAGTTCGATATATCCTAAACTGTATAAATTGAATAAAGAATTAATAAGAACTACAGATTTTTCGAGTCGATAAATTAATATAAAAATCAAAGACTTAGTTTAACGTTGACGATCTAATGAAAGCTCATGTACAATACAGAAAAATGTTGAGGAACTATGTGAGAGTATAAATCACGAGCTAAAAAAATTAATAAAATTAATATTTGGTTGTAATTGAAAGGGAAAAAATTTCATTATGTGCATCAAGTAAAGGAATTCATCCATAGAGAAAAATAATGAGTGTCGTGACTATTTAAATAAAGACAATCGATTACTTAAAAAATATATGTGAAGAATATTGTCTTATGATACTTAAATCTTCATATTTACAGAATTACGGATTAAACGTAATTAAAATTATTCAATAAGGAAATATACAGCGAATATATCTATCAATTACAAGCTTATAAAAAAGATCGTGATTGTAAAAGTTTTGATAACTCAAAAAGGGATATAAGTATTATCATATTGCTTCGATCATAAATATAAGTTAAGGATTAAACCGATCTGGTTACATGGGATAAATTTTTAACAAGTTTTACATTGATAAAATAAAAAACTTAAGATTTACCTTATCGAGTTATATGTTTATAAAAAATTCATAAAGAACTTAAAAATGAGAAGAGATACTGAGAAATATAAGATGGATAGATCGATGAAATTGAAGATGTTTACCCAAGTATAGAATATTTAAGAAACGAAAAATATATCATTTTAATTTTTTGATAATTTTATTAACTCTTATATTATAAACTTTCGTAGTAAAAATGTTTTTTAATTGTTTTAGCACATATATTACTAATTCTAATTTTTTGTAAGAATATTTTCAATAAAAAATAAGTTTAGTCTAAAAATTTAATAAGGCATATTAAAGTTAATTTGAATTATTCTGTATTTTCTGGATGATTATGGGCTAAGTGATAGTTTAGTCCATTTTTATTCTTATATTTCTTTCGACATGATTTAATTGGACAATTAAAGGGCTTTACTATATTTATTTTATCATCAGAATGTACAAATCGGATATGGTAATTTAATCCATTCTTGCTGGTAAATTTACTTCCACAAAGATCACATGAGAAATCTTTTTTTAAATTCTTTCTTTTATTCCGCTTATTAATTTTAGTCATTTTTATTTCTCCTTTTTCATCTAATGTAACTATTCTAGTAGGATCATTCAAATTATTTTCTATTTTATCTTTTTCAATTTTATTATTAGCTTCATCTTCTTGTGAATTTACAATTAAACTATCATTATATAAATTAGCTTCTTCTTTTTTTATTAAATTATCTCTCGCTTTAATTTTATAATTTTTTTTTAATGTGGGCACAATCTTGATATTAGTCTGATTATCAACGCTTAACCTAAAAAGATATTTATCGTCATTTTTTGAAGATTTAACACCATTTTTAGTAGCAGTGACAATCTTTCTCTTTTTCTTCTGATTGGCCACATCAATTTCATTAGCCGAGTCAATATTTTTAGACCTTTCATCGACTTCGGGTATTGCTGCTTTCCGCTTAGCAGATCTTCGACTCCCCAAAGTCTCGGTCTCTTTTTTTTCACTTGTTATACTTACATGTGATGCACTTATATCCTCTTCAGGATACTCTATACAACTGCTATCATCATCCAACTGACATACCATATTATATAATTTTTTTTCATAATATTTTGTCAAGTAAGTATAATCTCCTGAATTAATATACAATATTAATGCAGATACTAATTCCACATCAGGCTTTGAATTACAATTCTCACATTTGAGAATTCTTTCAAAATATTCCGATGTTGGAAAAGTATAATTTGACTCGGCCTTTGATTTAATCGAAGACTCATATATTCTTAGCAAGTTTTCACTTGCTATTTTTTCTTTATACTTCAATTCTAAATTTTGAAGTTTTTTTATATCACTTATAACTTTAGGTTTATTGATGCCTCTCTTGAATTTAATTTTCGTACTTAGCTTGCTAATATGTTTATTTGCCATTTGAGGGGCTCATGACAATCTAATATAAATATGAAATTACTAAACCCAAAATATGATTGAATCTTTAGAAACCAATAAATTGTTTTATTTTGTCATTTAGAGATTTTAGACAGATTTTCTTAACAAAATTTTTTAAATTAAGTTAATTTTTCTGATTTAATGCTTTTTTAATTTTATTAAAAATAATTATAAAAACAGTTTGTTAAAAAACAAACACATTATAATTTCAAAAATATTTAATTTTTTAATTTTTTTTCGTTTTAAATTATAAAATCATTTTTAATCAAAAATTGAACGAAAAAAATATTACTGATTAAGACTTAATATAATCCAATTTTAATCTTTTAATAATCGAATTTTAAATTTTCATTAAATATTTGATGATATAATTAATGATTTTGACATAGTCAAAATTTTTTAACTATAAATTTAAGGAGAACAAAAATATATTTTATATAAAATAATTAAATTTCTTCTTAAAAAATATATTTTGTATAAAATAATTAAATTTCTTCTTAAAAAATATATTTTACATAAAATAATTAAATTTCTTCTTAAAAAATATATTTTAGATAAAATAAATATAAATTGTTCTTATAAAAATCATTTTTAATTTGTATCAATGGCTTGAAAAACTAAATTTTTAAATAATTATTTTTTTTAATCAATTCAAAATAAAAATTTTATTAATTTTTGACAGGAATACACTCGCTACGAAATATTTCAGAGAAAAATAAATTATTAAGAGTTTGAAATAATAACGTTTAATATTTTCAATAATTTTGAACATAGTAAATAAATGTATTATGATTTATAAATATCATTAATATTAGAATAAAAAACATAAAAATGTCACTCATTTCATTGCCTCATGACTCATGAATATTTCAATTATTAGTTTTAAATTGTTAGCTCAATTATTCTATTAAATTTCTATTATATACAATAAGATCAATAAAATTTATATAATACAGATGATATCTAAAGATATATAATCATATTAAATAATCTTTACATTTATTACTGTAATAAAAAGTTTCAGAGTTTTATAATTTCTAATAATCAGTTTAACTTAAAATGAATTTATTATAGTTTTAACTAATTAAAAAAAGAAATATTGACAAAAAAATTGAATAATCAAAGTAAAATTATAGTCTTTATATTTTGTAAATACATAATAAATCATAAACTCTAATAGAATGAAAAAATAATCAAAGTAAAATTATAGTCTTTATATTTTGTAAATACATAATAAATCATAAACTCTAATAGAATGAAAAAATAATTAAAGTAAAATTATAGTCTTTATATTTTGTAAATACATAATAAATCATAAACTCTAATAGAATGAAAAAAATAAATAAAGAAGTTATCAAATTCGTTAAAAACCCATAATTATCTTCATTTTAGACAATATATTTCATAAGCATAACTACATTTCATATTAAAAACATAACCTATCTTTATTTTAGACAATAACTACATTTTCAAATATATTTCATAAACATAACTACATTTCATATTAGAAACATAACCTATCTTCATTTTATCTTTAACACTTTGACTTATAAACTAAAATAATGAATGATAAAAAAACTTAAATTTTATGTTTGATATTTTCTTAATGCTTTTTTTATTCTCATTTTATCAAACAGCACAATATTTTATATTTAATATTATTACTCAATTTTTTAGTAATAAATTATTTTATATTTTCATTCTAAGCTTAAATATAGTTAATTTAACAAATATTTGATAAGTTTTAAATTCAAGAAATTTAATAATTAATGATAAAAGAATGTAACTTTAAATTTATAATTTTAAAATTCAATTAGGTAGTTTCTTTAATTTATTTATTTTTTTAATATTGTTATTAAAAGATAAATTTATTATATAATAGATTCTAAGATAAGTTTATGAAAGAATTTATTTGAATAACCATAAATAAAACTTATCTATCTTAAAAGTTAATTAAAAACGGGTTATTTCATTCGTATAGATCTCTTAATGAAATACTACAGATATTTATTTTTAGAAAATTGATCATTTTTGTATTTAATTTATTAACAGTATTATATTACAAATAAAAGTCGTAATATACTTTTTAGAAAAATACATTTAAGATTTTAATAAAGTAGTAGGTTATTTATAAAATTAAATATTTTAATAAAGTAGTAGGTTATTTAAAAATTGAATATTTTAACAAAGTAGTAGGTTATTTATAAATTGAATATTTTAACAAAGTAGTAGGTTATTTATAAATTGAATATTTTACAAAGTAGTAAGTGATTCATATTATAAAATATTAAATATAATATTTTTATAATCACTAATCATTAAAATATAAGATTTCTACTTATAATCTGATACATTTATCATATTAAAAAATGTACTGTGGTAAATTAAAATATCAAAATCTTTTTTGAATAGAAAAATAAAAGGACTTACTTCTTTAATTTATATGAAAAAGAATAATAAAACTTAATTTGTTATTAAATAATTAAGAATACTAGTTTTTATTAGATAATTATTCAAAATTAAAAAATATTATCAAATTTACTTTAATAATGAGTCATTGAGTATAATTTTATAAAGAAAATATAATTTAGTAATAAATAAACAATCTAATAATATTTTATTATTAACTTTATATGAATGACCTATCATAAATTTAATAATAATATAGTTTATAGAAAATCTTATAATTAGTAAAATAAAATTAATCTTCGAATTCTTAATGATTAAGTTAAATGTTAAAGTTTATTAATAAATATAAGTATTTTATATGACTCAAGATAGATGAACTATTTTAATGCTTAATTAGTATGATAATATAAAAGTTTATATTAATACTAAAAAACTTAAAGTAATAATTAAGGATTTAAAACTTCACTACATATATATCAAAGTTCTTATTAAAATATATTTTATACAAAAGATTTATGATTTATATAGAGGTACAATTACAATATTTAAATAATAATAGACAGTTTATTATACCTATTAAATTATCATATATTAAATCATACCTATTAAATTATACTTATATTAAATTATACTTATATTAAATTATACCTATTAAATTATCATATATTAAATCATACCTATTAAATTATACCTACATTAAATTATACTTATATATAATTATAATTTTATTTGATCATACATTCAGAAAAATTAGAAAAGATCTTTTTTTATATTTAACGTTATTCATATATAAAATATTACGATTAAACATTTATTTATAACCTCTAGTAGTACATTATCATTCTCAAAGTGGTAAGCTTAAGTTAGTTTTTATATAAAATTTTATAATTAAAAACATTTTTAATGAGTTTACTTAATTGTTAATAAAACTTAATTTACACAATAGAATTTATTTTTAATTAAAATTCGAAACTTACAACTGATTTTTTTTTCAATTTAAAATACAATATGAGTCATTAATAAAATATATCCTTTTATTTGAAATCTTATTATTAAAAATAGACTCAATGATTGATATTTTTGAACTATTTTTTATCTTGGAAGAATATATTAATTTATTTCATATTCAAAAGATTTATTCTCATTATGGAATTTTGTATTTATGTCATATTCAAAAGATTTATTAATGTTATTTGACTTAAAATTCATTCTCATATTTGATTTTTGTATTTATGTCATATTCAAAAAATTCATTTTCATAATGAAATTTTGTATTTATGTCATATTTAAAGTTACTGAAATAAGTAATTGCTTTTAAAAGAAATATTAGTCATTTCTTTATACAACAATTTAAATTAAAAATAATACTATTTATTTTTTATTAGCGTAATTGACTTTGAAAAGTGATCAACGATCTTTATTTATGACTAGAAATTTTAATTCTTATATTAAATTTTTAATACAGAAATTATACAAATATGAATGAAAAAATTATATTTAAGTTTAAATAATCGATACAATATGAAATTTTATAGTTTTGTAATGTAAATAGATCAAATACACTAAGCTAGCATAATATTCATTCGATAAAATATTTAAATTTCATTGTAAATCTACTAACCATATATAAAAAAATCGAATTATATTTTAAAAGTTCGACGAAATGAAAAAAATAGTAAATTATAATCATTTATAATTTTAAAGAGAGTATTTTTTGATAAAATGTGTCATCATTTTCTTTTTTAAGAAGAAGTTTTTAATTAGATAACGCTTTATGAAACGAATATATAAATTATTAAAAAAATAGTGTGAATGTATAAATACAATTTCGTAGATATTAATTTATTTATATGAACATATTCTTTTATTTTATAATAATAATCCATAAACCATTCTCATATTTTAAAAGACATTAATTAAAATTAAATAAAATTTTTAAAAAAAGCTTTAATTTTGAAATATAAATATAATCATAAAACTTTTTAATTTTTAATATTATATGAAAGAGTTATTCTTGAGGTTTATTATTAAAAAATAATAAAAAATATTTTTTAGGTATCTAACAGTATTTAAATAATTTTTTGTTGCTGAATTAAAAAATAATTTCTGATTGATTGGTCACTTTATAAATTAAATTGTCATGCTTGCTTTAGAAAAAATTGAAAAACTTTTTAATTTAATCAAAGATAGGTTTTTATTAAGTAAGATTCTTGATTTTTTTATAATGATATGTATTATTTCTCTTATTTTATAAATGTATATCTACTTTTTTACTCTTATTAAAAGACTTCTTTCTTATATAAATAACTACAATTAGAAAGTATTGATAGTAGACATGATAAGAAATTTACCTATATCAAAAATTTTAAATAAATCTTTTCTATTTCATTAACCAAATCTGTTTAATAATTCCAATAAATGTCTTATAATTCCACTTGACTCTAAGATTATATCGAATAGAAAATGCCAATTTTTATATTAGTTATGAATAATAAAAATAAGAATTTTAAGAGTGATAAAATATTGGTATATGAATGAATATTTTAATTAATTTAAAATCAAAAACATTTTTCTTCGTAGAATGATTATTGAGAATTTCTTTTTATTTTTGTTTTTTAAATTCCTTTTTTCAAAATTCGCTGTTTTTTCTCAAAATTGAGTTTTAAATATTTTTAATTTTGCCCTTTTATGGCTATAAATATAAATTGTAAAAAGAAATGGCATCCAAGCAGATACGAAACACAGAAAGAAGTAGAAAAGATAAATGTAAAGAATAATAAAAATAATAAGCATGAATATAATAAAATAGAAGAACATAGAAGGAATATATTGAATAGTAAAGATGAAAGGATGTCATGGATGCATGATTTTTAGATTAAAAGGGGAATCAAAAAAGTCATAAAAAATATTTTATTTGAAATATTGAACATAAAAAAAATATTTATATTCGAAATATTGAACATCAAAAAAATATTTTATATTTGAAATATTGAACATCAAAAAAATATTTTATAATTGAAATTTAACATGTCAAAAAATTCATCTATGACATAAATATATAAAATTATAAGTTAAATAATATTACAAGTTATATGTTATAAGCTAATAAAACCTATTTGTTACGTTTAATAAATATAAAAATTATAAGTTAAATAATTATCATTAATTAAATTTTTTAAAAATTAAAAATATTTATGGATCAATATTTTATAAAAAATTAATTTATCACTTTTAAGATCTACCTTTTGAACTTATCAAAAAAATTATAAATAATTAATTATGTACTTAAAACAATAAATTTAAAATATAAATGAATCAAATTATTGAATAAAAAAATATTTAAAGAAATAGTGCTTATATTAATATAAAATGTTAACAATAAATCTATAGTAATATAACTTATTATTAACAGAATATTAAGATAAAGAACCGATAAAAATTTAATTAATATCTTATAAAATATATAATGAACTTTACTATGTATATTTTAAAAAAAGATACTTCGATTTTAATTAAAAGTTAATAAAATTTCTTCTTTTTTACCCTAGATGAAAGATAAGGAAGGTATAAATGATCTTATTAAAAAAAAATCTAGAGAATTACGTGAAATTATTCTACAGAATAAAGATATTATCCTCCCTGATATATTAGTGGATGATGATTTTACAGGTATATACAACAGATGTTGTGAGAACATCCTTGGATACAGGAAAGTACCTCTTGGTATATCTCATATACCAGTAAAAATTAACAAATCAGAATTTTATATTCCTATTTGTACATTTGAAGGAGCTTTGGTAGCTTCTATGTGTAGAGGAATTAAATTAATAAACTTAAGTGGAGGTATTTCAGGATATGTTGAAAATTTAGGAATAACTCGTAGTTTTGCTTTAGAATTCTTTGATTTTGAATCTGCTCTTAAGTTTTATAAATGGATTAAGAATGGTAATTTGGATATATTAAAGGAAGCTGGAGAAATGAACAGTAGATATTGTAAGATAATTAATATTCAATCTAAAAATATGTTTGGAAGTTTAGTATTTATTAAAGTATCTGCATATACTGGTGATGCTATGGGTATGAATATGATTACCAAGGCTTGTGATCAGATAGTAAATAAAATACAAGAAATTTATGACTGTAAATTAGTCACTCTTAGTGCTAATATATGTACTGATAAAAAATGGTCGTTAGAAAATTATGCAAATGGTAGGGGTAGAAGAGTCTTCCTTAGTATAAGAATTAAGGATAAAGATCTACAATATATTATGAAAGTAAGTATGGAAGATCTTTTAAAAATGTATCATACTAAAATACAACTTGGTGGAGCAATTGTTTTAGGAGGGTTTAATTGTCAGGCTTCTAATTATGTATCAGCTACTTATTTAGCATTTAATCAAGATCTTGGTCATGTTTTAGAAAGTAGTAATTGTATAGTTGATATGAAGAAAATTAATGATGAAGAATTAGAAATTAATTTACTTATGCCATCTTTAGTTCTAGGTACAGTTGGTGGAGGTACTCATTTAGAACCAGCAGCAAGTCTTATTAAGCAATTTAACAATTTAGAAGATTGTTTTGATAAAGATTCAAGAGATTTGAGTACATCAGCCAATCATTTAGCACTAGTTGTAGCATCAGCTGTATTAGCAGGAGAAATATCAGGGATGTGTGCTTTAACTAATAATACATTAATGAGTGCACATATGAGACTTAATAGGAAGAAATAAATAATTTATTTTGTTTAAAAAATTAAATTAATTTTTTTAATGTTGTTAGATTTTTGATAAGAGGTATAAAAATATTTGCTAGTAGTTAATATGGACAATCATAGAAGTAAATTAGTTCTTTAATAAAAATATTCGCTATCATTTAATAATTACTATCATTTTCTAAGATCATTTAAGTAAATTAGTTTCTTAATATAAATATATGCTATCATTTAATAATTACTATCATTTTCTAAGATTATTTAAGTAAATTAGTTTCTTAATAAACATATTTGCTCTTTGTAGATTATATTAACTAACATTTTCTAAGATCATTTAAGTAAATTAGTATTTTTAAAAAATACCCTTATAATTTATGAATGATAGTTATAAACAGAAATACTCAAGATCCTCATTATAGATACAAAATGCCTCATTTAATAATAAAACATGAAGGTAAGAATACTGGAACTAAGACTATATTATCAAATTTAGAAGAAGTAAGTAGATCTCTTAATAGATCACCAGACCATATTTTAAAATTTATTTCTTACGAATTATCGTTACAAGCAAAACTTGACAAACAGAAATACATTATTAATGGAAAACATGATCAACTTAAAATTCAGAATATAATCTACGATTTTATTGACAAATTCGTGTTATGCTATCATTGCGAGAATCCTGAAACATTTTTTATCCTAGAAGATACACTTATGATGGAATGTTTGGCTTGTGGGTGTAAAAGTCCATGCACTGATCATAAAATTAAATCTGAGCTGTCTAAAAATGTTGTTGTACCAACTAATATATATACAGAATTTGTTAAACAAGACGAAAATGATGTGTTTATTTATGATGATTTAAGTCAACTAGATTTATTAATAAAAAATAAACCTGTCAAAGATATATTAAGTGAGTATGAAGCTTATATAGAGAAGAATAAAAAATTTTCTATGATTAGTGGATTTATTGATAAAATATTGGAATTGGGAGTTAAGAAAAATGAAGTATCTAAGTTTTATAGCAGACCACAATCTGGGAAGAAGAGAAGTTTAGAATTTAAGAAGGAGATTAGTAAATATTTTAATCAATAAAAGATTATTTTTTAATTTAGTATAGATTGTTATATAATTTTATATATATTATTAGATATTTTTATATACTTTATTAGATATTTTATTGTAATCTATCAAGTAGTTTTATATACTTTATTAGATATTTTTATTATCAATTAATATCATTTTATATATATTATTAGATTTTTTTTAATATTTTATTGTATCTATCATTTAATTTTTATTTAGTTATATAAATCAAAAATTAAATTCATCTTTTAGTTATATAAATCAACCATGAAAACATTCTCTAATTTTTTATAAATCAACCAAGAAAATATTCTTTAATTTTTATTTTTTTATACCGTTATATGGTAAAGAATAGAACAATAGCAAAACAAAGATTAGATAAATACTACAATTTAGCTAAAGAAAAAGGTTACAGAGCAAGATCAGCTTTCAAATTACTCCAATTAAATAAAAAATACAATTTTCTTAAAGAAGCAAGAATTCTTATCGATTTATGTGCTGCTCCCGGTGGATGGCTACAAATAGCTGCACAAGAGATGCCTAGACCAAGAAAAATTATTGGTATAGATCTTGATCCTATCAAGTATATAGGAGATGCAGAAACATTCGTTTGTGATATAACATCAGATGAGTGTAGAAAAAGATTGTATGGAATGTTAGAAGACCACCAGGCTGATGTTATCTTGCATGATGGAGCTCCTAACGTAGGAACAAGTTGGGAGAGCGACGCTTTTAACCAAAATCTTCTTGTTTTTTATTCGTTACAACTTTCTTCGATTTTTTTAAAAGAAGGTGGAACGTTCGTTACGAAAATATTTAGATCAAATGATTACGATTCATTGATGGCAGTTTTAATGAAAATGTTTAAAAAAGTTGAAGCTACAAAGCCACTTAGTTCTAGATCACAAAGTGCTGAGATATTCGTTGTATGTCTTGAGTACAGAGGTCATGACGGATTTGATCAGGATCTTCTTGAATATGAGAATGTTTTTAAGAATTCTGAAAAAGATGCTGATAACTTTGATGAATATAAGTATACTAAAATAAAATTTAGTGAGTATTTGAGATCAGAAGATACTGATATACTTGATAAAGTAACTGTTATAGAGAACGATTTACCTCCAGAAGTTGATATGGATGAAGAAATACTGTTTTTAATTAAAGATTTAAAAGTTTTATCTAAGAATGATATAAGAAAGATTAAACAGAAGAAAAAACAAATTATTAGAGATGTTAGAACTGGTAAATTAAATATGCCATTTTTTGAATTTCTTAAACAAGATGAGGATAGTGAATATGAAGATGAAGAAGAATTTGAAATGGTAACACTTACATTAGATGAGAAGTTAGATAAAATAGCTGAAGAAATTAAAGATAATACTGTCAAGAAGAAACATAAAATAGAAAAAATTGATTTAGAGATGATAGACAATTTTTATGAAGATGATTTATTTAAGAATATGCAACTAGAAGAAGATAAATTTGAGGAAGTAAAAAATTTTGAAAAAGAAAAAAATTTTGAAGAAGAAAAAATTGAAATTGAAAGTTGTTCAGATTCATTAGATATAAATGAAGAAGAAGCTTTATGTATAGCTCGGTATAAAGATAATCCTACTGAGTTTATAGAAAGTACTGTAGATAGATATTGGACAGATCCCGATGAGAAATTACCAAATTATCTGAGAGAAGATCAGAATATGTTTGGTAGACCAAGTAAATCTGATGAGATTAAGTTAACTAAAAAAGAGAAAGAAGCTTTATTAAGAAGAAAGACTAGAGCAGAAAAAAGAGCTGAGAAGTTTATGAAGGATATGATTATAGAAGAATCTGATGAAGAGAGAATTTTAGCTAAGGAGATATATAAGAAAGAATTTAAGAGAACAAAAAATAAAGCTAGAATTGTATTCCCTAAAAATGGAGGATGTGGTATACCTCGAGGAAAAGGAAGATTGATTCATTTTGATAGAAGACTTAAAAAAGATAAACGAAATATAAAAAAATAAATAATTTTTTAAATTAATTAATATCATAAATAATTATTATATATAACAATTTTATAGTTTTTGGAAATAGACTATAATTTCTTTATTCGCGAAATCTTCAGAAATATATTATAATTTATAATTATTAATAATAAAATACCATTTTATTATTCGCGAAATCTTCAAAAATATACTACAATTTATAATTATTAATAATAAAATACCATTTTAATATTCGCGAAATCTTCAGAAATATATTATAATTTATAATTATTAATAATAAAATATCATTTTATTATTCGCGAAATCTTCAAAAATATACTACAATTTTAAAAAATAAATTTTAATTTTTTTAACCCCACATGAGTGAATTAAGTGAAAAATTAAAAGGACTTAAATTTATGCAGAAGGCTTCTAAGGATCAAAAAATAGAAAAGAATGTTTCTTTTAGTACATTTTTTTGTAAGAAATATTTATATTCATTTATAAGTAAGAAAGAAGATAATTAGTTAAATTTATATTTAATTTTATTTACCCATGTTTACTCCATTGAACAAAGAGACAAGTAAGAAAAGACTTAAGTCTATATTGAAAGAAAGAAGAATGATTAAAGAAACATATTACAAATTTCTTATTAATATGAATATAGATACTATATTCTCTATAAAAATAGAGTATGAAGAGAATAATGATATATTATACCAGGTCAAAGAATATTCTTTATTTAATTTGGTAGATAAATCATTTGAAAAAGTAGATCCCTTAAAATATGATATTTTAAATTATAAAAAAGCAGCTTTTTTATACATACAAAATATTTTGAAAAAAAAAGAGTATGTTAAAGCTAAGAAGATGCTTAATATTTGTAAAGAGAAGGGATATGATTGTAATGAGTATTATGAGTTAGTAGATGAATTAAGAAAGAAGTCTTAAAAAATTATTTTTATTATTAAATATACTTATTTTTCTAATGATTATAAATTTAATTTTTAGAAAGAACTTTTGAGAATTTTAAATATCATCTTTGAAGAGATTGTTAGATGAATTAAAAAAGTAGAATTTAGCAAAAAATATTTATTTTATACTACAAAAAATATAATTAAATTTATAATACATTTTAATTAAAATTATGACACTATAATATAATTAAATTTATAACACTATAATACATTTTAATTACATTTATAATACTATAATATAATTTTTATACCATCATCATACAAATTAACATTTATAACATTCCTTAAGATAAATTAATATAAAATTTAATTTAAATATTTTAAATTTTTTTAATGAAACTCTATTCAATTTTTAGTAGGTTCAGAACCTCCAAGTGTAAGGAAGATAATACCAGCTACCATTGAAAATAATGCAACAATCTCTCCAAATATCATTACTAAAAAAAAAGATCCATTAAATTTCTTCTGTTGTGCTTTAGTAACTGAAGCACTACTAGCTATACATCCAATACAATAAGCTCCAAAACAATTTCCTATTCCTTGAATAATACAAGAAACAAGCATAAGAATAGCTTGGGACAAAGTTTTAGGTGTATAAACAGTAATAAAGAAGAACATTATAAGTGAGAAAATAGAAGGAGCTGATATAAATCCCATAGGCATGATAGCATGAATAAGATCTACACTATAATCTGCTGCTTTACATATTCCATTAGATCCATGTACTAGTCCAAAACCTACACCTACTAATGCAGGGAGAATAGAAAATACTGCTGCTGCTCCTTTAAAAATATCCATCATTATCTCTTTATTCATAAACAAATTTTCACTCATTCGAATTAACCCCTCGACAAAAAAAAATAATTTATAAATAAAATGTTTCATTGGTGTTTACTTATGTAAGAAATAAATGAGAAGGAGAAATAATTTTTATAAATATTTTAAGCATTTATAATTACTTATTTAAGAAATAAATGAGAAATAATTTTTATTCAATATTTTAAAGTATTAATAATTACTTATTTAAGAAATAAATGAGAAATAATTTTTATAAATATTTTTAAGTATTAATAATTACTTTCTTAAGAAATATTGTTAACGTGCATAAAGTTACTCTAATATATAAAAATATAAAACATCATATTACATATACATAAACATCAATACTACATAAAAAATATCATATTACACATACATAAAAATATGAAACATCAATACACATAAAAATCAATTATATAAAAATATGAAACATTAATTATATAAATAAAAAATATCATATACATAAAAATCATTACTATATAAATAACATTACTATATAAACATTAATACTACATAAATAAATTACTATATAAAATTATTTAATAATTATATTTTATATAATCATAAATTAATTAATCATTTTCAACCCCTTAAAAAATGTCTGAAAAAAAAACTAAGACACTTCTAATAACAGATATAGAAGATATTTCAACATTTAGTACAAATTTAAAATCAAAATATGAAATAAATGAGGTATACACTATACCTACAAATAATACAATATTATTCGTTATATTTTTTAATATAAAAGAAAGTGAGAGATGTTACAAAGATCTTTTATTACAGAAACATAAAGTTTATTATACAATAAGCAAATACGAGTTACCAAAAGATCATGAGAAATGTGAGAAAGGTAAAAATCAAAGTACAGTATTTATAACACAAAAAAATAAACCTATAAACGAGAATGAAGAAATAATGAAAGCAGTTGAATTATGTGGAGATATAAGAGATACAAATATTTATACAAAATGTTTTGAATATTTTGATAGTAGATCTGCTGATAAATGTGTTAAAGAATTTTCTAATAAGAAGTATAAAGATATGGATGTATCAGTTAAATATGTATGGGATATGTCTACTAGAACTAAATGGGATATTATAAGGTATATTGATAATATATTAAGTCAACAACCTGTAGTTCAAAAGAGAAGAGTTAGTTCTGTAAAAAAGAATTTATTTATAGATATATTTGATGAATTTATTAGTGAAAATATTAATGAAATATGTAAGAGCATAATGAAAAAATAAAATACTCTATTAATGGAAAATAAATAGAATATAATATAATATTTCTATTTATGTAAAATAAATAAAATAATATTTTTTTATAAAATATTCATTTATGTATAAAATACTCTATTTATGTAAAAAGTATTTCTTTTTATAAAATATAATATCTATCTATAGAAAATAAAATACTTCTATATATGTAAATTCTAATGATTACCTTCTTAAATTTTATTTATAAATATTGACAGTTCCTTCTTTTCATTTATATAATTCATGCATTTCTCAAATACACTTTATTTATCTCATATTAAGATAATAAAGTTATTAATTTATCATAAATATCAGTAGATGGTACTTTTTTACTTGTCTATATTTTCTTAAAATTTTAACATGAATAATTTATCAAAATTCAAGTTGAAATATTTTTTATAATAATTTCAAATAGATAAGCAGTGGAGAAATATTTAATAAAATAATAAAATATTATAAAATATATAATAAATAATTATAACATTAATTATATATAATAAACTATTTAATAAATAATTATAACATTAATTATATAAAATAATAAAATTAATATTGAAATAATTTATTTCTTTACTGTCTTAAGAGGTTTCTTAGGTCTAAGATCTTTACTTCCACATCCCTTCTTTCTACAGTTAGTAGCATTGACACTAAGTCTAACATTACACCTTCTACAAATTAATCTCTTATTCCTTTTATTAGCTAACTCTCTATCATTTTCATCAAGCATATTTCCTCCTCCTACGCATTTCAATACAGCAGATATTTCAATATTATTATGAGTCAAATATTCTTTCAAAAGAACATTATCATCTAAATATTTAGTCCCACATGATAATAAAATATCTGATTCATTTAACTGATTCTTAAGTGATATCTCTTTCTTAAGGGATAAAGATGTCATAGATGTATCTACATTGTAGAAACTAGCAGTGTTATTGAATTTACAAATAATTTGCATGGGGTCAAAAAATTTTAATTTTGATATAGCATAAAATTTATAATAGAAAAGAAGACCCTTATGGTGAATATAGAAATAAATAAAATATATCTTACATATACTTGGAAATGGAAATTAGATGAAGATATGTGTGGTATATGTCAACAATCATTCGATCAAATGTGTCCTAAATGTACTCATCCTATTGAATGTAAACCTTGTATTGGAATGTGTGATCATTCATATCATTTACATTGTATTAATGATTGGATAGTTAAAAAGAAATTTTGTCCTATGTGTAGAATACCTTGGGAATATAAAAAAAAATTTAATTGATCTTAAGATTAGAATTTTATATAGTAATTTTTATATAGTAATTTTTATATAGTAATTTTTATATAGTAATTTTTATATAGTAATTTTTATCTAGTAATTTTTATATAGTAATTTTTATATAGTAATTTTTATATAGTAATTTTATATAGTAATTTTGTATAATAAATTTTATATAGTAAATTTTGTATAATAATTTTGTATAGTAATTTTATGTAATAATTTTGTATAATCTTTTATATATTCAATATTATACCTATCTTAAGTTTATATTTCCTTATTCTCATTTATATTCTCTCTATATAAATCACCATATAAAGTTATTATTTAAAAATTATTATATATAAAATTATTATATATAAAATTACTATATATCATTATTATATATAAAATTATTATATATAAAATAACTATATAAAAATTTATTATATTTTTCCTTTTATCTCATCTATTTAAATCTTCATTTTTTTTTGAATTAAATTTTTTATTTTTTTTATCCCTCAAAAATGGCTATTAATTTTGCATACGACGTAGTTGATCCATCTAAAGTCATTAAATCACAGATCGATAGTGCACGTGTAAGTTTTAAAAAGACACGTGAATCAGCCAATACTCTTAGAAAGAGATCTCTTCTTAATGCTATTACTTACTTGAATAATGTTGTATTGAAGAAGGAATGTGTACCAATGAGAAGATATGCTAGAGGATGTGGACACACTCGTCAAGCTAAAGCTTTTGGACAGAGAAAAGGAAGATGGCCAAAGAAGAGTGCACTTGCTTTATTACAAGTATTAGAAAATATTAAAGAACAGGCTACTGAAAAAGGAATTGATTTAGAGAAGCTTGATTTGGATCATGTACAGATATGTCGTGCTCCTAAAGTATTTGGACGTATTTTCAGAGCACATGGAAGAGTTAACCCTTTCAATAAGAGCCCATGTCATATTTTGATAGCTGCTAAGGTTAGGGATCAGGAAGTTAATGATGAAAATGACATTATGAAACAAGAAGAATAAATTAAATTATTTTTTAATTTCTTTACAGCATGAATAGAAATTTATTATAGCATAAATGTAATTTTTATAAATATCACTATTTTAATAAATAGAAATTATATGTTCTTATAAACAAAAGTACTATGTTCTAATAAATATAATTTTATTGTCTTCTTATAAATATCACCATTCTAATAAATAAAAATTATATGTTCTTATAAACAAAAGTACTATGTTCTAATAAATATCACTATTTTAATAAATAGAAATTCTATCTTATTAGTATGTTCTAATAAGATATAAATTCTATCTTATTAATATGTTCTAATAAATATAATTTTATTGTCTTCTTAAAATATCACTATTTTAATAAAATTATTTTCTATTACCCTTAAATGTTTACTCTCCCAACTCAGAAAATTTTACTTAAAGATAAAAATGAAGGAAACCTTTTTGATACAAATGCTAAACTATTAAATAATTCTTTAGATATATTAGATTTTGGTACTAGTATAGAAAAAGAAGAAGATTCTTTATCAACCTTTAAAATTAAGAAATTTTATAAAAATTCTATATTCGCAAATTTCGAATCTTTCTGTAACTTTGTAGAGAATAAAAATATAACAAAACAAGAAAATAAATTTAATCCATATGAAGATAATTCAGGTACAACTATTGCATTAAAACAAGATAAATATATAATAGTAGCTGCTGATACTAGACTCTGTTCTGATATGGGAATATATAGCAGAAATACTACTAAAATATTTTTAATTAATAATTTCTGTATAACTGTAGCTGGTTTTTATGCAGATGGAGTAGAACTTATTAACAGAATTAAGTATGAAGTACTTCTTTATGAATCACATAATAAAATGAATATTCATAGCTTAGCTAATCTTATTTCTAAAGTATTGTATAGTAGAAGATTCTTCCCTTATTATTCTTATGTAAGTTTATCAGGATATACTGATAATAAACCATGGGTGTATGGATTTGATTGTATAGGAAATTTTGAAGAATTAAATTGTGTTTGTAATGGTAGTGGATCATCTTTAGCTCAACCCTTATTAGACTCATTTATTGATAAAAAGAATTGGCATGGAGATAGTCCAAGTGTAACTGAAGAATATGCTTTAAATGTAGTAAAGACTGCATTTGATTCAGCAGCAGAAAGAGATGTAAAAACAGGAGATAATTTGGAAATATACGTTATTAATGAAGAAGGTATGAGAAGAAGTATTGAGAAATTAAGAAAAGATTAAATGAATTCATTTTATATTTAAAAGTAAGGTCTTTTTTAAAATAAAGATATTATTAATTAATAAGAAAGGTTTCATAAAAAAATATTAAAGGTCCAAATAAAATTTGAATTTTTTTATAAAAAATTAAGATCTCATATATCAACATGAGAAATGTCTAGTAATATGAAAGGTCTAGAATATGAAAGATCTAATAAATTAAAGGAAATATCCAGTAATATTAAGCGTTTTAAATTAAAAAGAAAAATCATTATGTTAATACAAAAGATCTAATAAATTAAAGGAAAGATCTTTATGTTAATATAAAAGATTTAAAAAATTAAACGAAATGTCTTAAAAGTAAAAAGAAAGATTTTTATGTTAATATGAAAGGTCTTTATAGTAATATGAAAGATCTAATAAATTAAAGAAAAGATCTAGAATATGAAACTTTTTAAAGTAAAAAGAAAAATCTTATGAAAATTTACCTCCTCTACAAAACACATAAAAATTAAATATTTTAATTATAAATCCTTTTCAGTTTTAACTTCTTCCTCAGCTTTAGAACCATTTTTAAAGTTAAAAGGATCATTAGGATTAGAAAACTTTTTATCTCCAAGTTTATTTTCTAAATCTTTCATTATTTTACTAAACTTTTCATCTTCCATCATCTTTTTTAACTGTTCTTGCATTTCAGCCATTTTAGTAGGATCAATATTCTTAAAATCTTCTTTATTTAATTCTTTAACATCATCTGATTTTTTCAATTTTTCTTCTCCTTCTTTCTTAATTGAATCTTCACCTTCTTCATTTTTTAATTCTTTACCTTCTTCTTTATTAGATTCTTTACCTTCTTCTTTATTTAATTCTGCTCCATCTTCCTTAATTGGTTCTTCACCTTCTTCTTTATTCAACTTTTCTTCACCTTCTTCCTTTTTCAATTTTTCTTCTTCTAATTTTTTTTTATTCTCATAAGATCTAGTGTAAGATTCAACAAGTCCTTCTAACATATCAGCTTTAAATTCTATATCTTGTCCTAATATTTCCATATTATCTTTATTAGAATCAAAAAATAATTTAAAATCTTCATATCTTTTTCCTAATCCCATATTCCATATCTCAATATTCTGATCTTTAACTTTTAGTACCTCATTAAGAATATTTTCTGCTTTTTTAATTTGTATAGGTCTCATTTTAATAGATTTCTCTATTTTGTAATTATCTTCTTCTAATTTCTTAATTAATTTTAAAAAATCTAAACATTCTTTATATTTAAGATCAGAAAATATTATATCTTCTACTAGATACCTATTAGTTGGTATATTCTTATTTAATATATGTGGTATATGTTCATTAATTCCATTCTTATTTTTTATTTCATTAATTTTTTTTATAAATTCTTTTTTGACATTAATTTCTTCTAATAATTTTTCAGTTGATGTCATATTATATGTAGCTTCTCCTTTAAATATTCTATTATCATCTGATTTTATTTTCTTAGTTACATATTTCATAGCACCATCAACAATAAATTTCTCTTGAATATTTTTTAACCCTTCTATTTTTAATATATTATTAACAACTGATAATTCAAAACTAGAAATTACAAATTTCTTGGATAAATTATGTTTACTTAAAATATCTTCAATCTCATTATTAATTAATAAAATATTTTCTTGAACTTTTGTATTAAATTCTTCAAATTCATTTCTAATATCTTCTAAATTAAATTTAGTTTTTTCTAAAAGAGCTTTATTTCCTTTCATGTTATAATAATAAAAATCTTCACTAAAATATTCTTTAACTTTGACATATCCAAGGTTACTCTTAATTTTATTACATATATCATTAATATCAATAAAATAATCTTGTTCATTGAATTCTATTTCATTTTCTAATGGAAGTATATGTGAAACGAATTCGTTATTTTTATTTTCATATTCTTTTAAAGTTTCACGTACTTTTTTATTAATTATATCATCTAATGAACTATCTCCTAATAAATCAAAAGATTTTGTATATAAAGTCTTAATTTCTATAAGACTTTCATCTGATTTATTTTCATCATCTTTTTTGTTATTACGAGATACTTCGTATATATTATATACAGTCTGATGTCCTACCATAGAAACAACAAGATAAACTCCATCTCCATTATCAAAAGAAGCAAAGTCTGATACAACAGATAATGAAGCAGGCATAATCAATACATTAGTACCAAAATCAATATTCATAGATTTAAATAATTTTTCTGAAGATTCTTTCTGATAATAATCACGAACACTTATGCTTATATTCTTGTACTTTTTATTGTATTTTTTATGATCAAATATTATTTTAAAAAAAAATGCATTTAAATCAAAAGCTGTAAGCTTAGTTTCATATCCTTTTATTATAAATTTTTTTTCTTCTTCCATTAAATTATCTTCTTCATCAGATTTATGCAAAGAAAAATTATAAAATTTATTTTTATCTTCAATAAATTCTAGTGGATAAAATATTGAATCATATTTTAAGATTTGAGACGTGGATAAATCAGAGTGAATAAGATTATTCATAATATCGCATTTTTGAGATGTGATTGAATTTGATATTTTGGTCTGATAAGATGTGTAATCAATACTTATCATTGATAATTTTATCAAAGGAAGGAATGATAAAAATTGGAATTTCATTTTAAGGGGTTAAAAATTTTTTATTGTTTACCTAAAAATTAATTTTATAAGAATATCAATATTTATTTAAAAATAGATTATTAATACATTTTTTTAATATTTCTTTATTATAAATATTAATTTAATAAATTGGTTTGTATAAATTTATTTAATTTATAAGACATTATTTAATTTGTTTTGTTAAAATAATTTTTAATTTATTTTGTTTGTATAAATTTATTTTATAAGAAATTTTTTAATTTGTTTTGTTTGTATAGTTTCTTTAATTTATTTTGATTGTATAAATTTATTTTATAGGATATTTTTTAATTTATTTTGTTTGTATATTTTTTTAATTTATAAGACATATAAAAATTTTCAATATGTGATGTCTTAAAATGTCTTAGTAATATTATAAATTATTTAATATTAAATTAATTACTAAATACAGAAATAGTTCAATATTATTTCTCATGATAACTTTCGAAATGTCTATAAAGTCCTCTAAGAAGACATGGACGTTTTTCAAATTAGTTGATGAGATAATAAAAATATTACCAAATATTTCCTTAAAAAAGGTGTAATCAGAAGGAAATTCAGATAAAACAATCTTCTTTTTAAATTAATAATTTAAATAGTATTGTAAATTAATTGATATCAAAGAAGCAGAATTTAAAATTTATATATTCATTTCTAAATCCGTTATAAAATTAATAAAAAACACCTGTCAAAAATATCATTTTAATTCAAATATAAAAGGTCTATTATAATTAAACAGAATATAAAAGTAAACTGATGAATTTAGGAATCTTAAGTTAAAGAAAAAAAATATACTGACATAAGTTCAATACACTGAAATAAGTCATTACGATCAATACAAAGATAATTAAAAATTTTCAGAAAGTAGATTTTTTTAATCTTAAAATATTTTATTTCTTATTGAAAATTTACCAATAAACTAAACTTATTAAAATCATGTATTTAAAAATAAATTATATTGAAATTAACTAATCATATTTACTTATATAAAAAATATATCGAAATTAACTTATATAAAAAATATATTGAAATTAACTAATCATATTTACTTATATAAAAAATATATCGAAATTAACTTATATAAAAAATATATTGAAATTAATTATGCATATTTTTATATTTTCTTAAAATACTAAATCTACCAAATCTTTCTAACTCCTTCTGTATAACTGGATCATCCATAAATCTTTCTATTTCTTCATAATTAATAAACCCAAAATTACGTATCTGTTTAATAATATCATTATTCTTAACTATTCTTAAGAAAAGTTTCTCTAAATCTTGAGATTTGACTATGTCATCGAGAGAAATTAAAGACATCAAAGGGAAGAAATAATTCAAAAAAATAAAAAGTAAGAAGGGTATGAATAAGGAAGAAATACAACCACTAGAAGCTATTTATATAGGAATGATTGATAATAAAAATGTAGAAGTCTATGAAAGAGAAGGAAATACAGTTCATAGAGGAAAAATAGTTGGGTTTGATGAATTTATGAATTTAGTGATTGATACTGGTAATAGTAGATATCTTCTTAAAGGAGATTGTATTTTATCAATAAATATTTTAGAATGATAAGGGTATGTCAAATAATGATAAATCAAGAGACTTTATAGAAAAGTATATAAAATTAAATGATTATAAAGAAAAAGACTTTAAAGAAGATAAGATTGAATCAAATGATTATAAAGAAAAAGATAAGATTGAATTAAATAATTATAATGAAGATATAAAATCAAGAGACTTTAAAGAAGAATACAGTAAATCGAAAGACTTTAAAGAAGAATACAGTAAGTCAAAAAACTTTAAAGAAGAAGATCTAGTTGAAGAAAAAGAGAACTCTAATATTCAATCAGATGTCAAAGCATATCGTCAAATAAATGTCGAGATCGAATCATATTTTGAAACAGATCCCGAGTTCGAATCAGATTCATTTGATTTAGATAAACTACCTATATTTATGAAAAAAGAAAATTTTGATTTGGAAATGGGATTAGCCTTATCAAATTCATTAATTAACAAACAAAGTAATATATTAGATCAAGTAGATATTATCAATCTATACGACTACCAATTAAAATTTATAATGTCTAATAAATAACTTTTTTATAAAACTTATTACTTAATGTCATATCTTTAAGGTTTATACATATTTAATATTACTTAATGTTAAATCTCTAAGCTTATATAATTGAACTTTTTATTTTAATTAATTAATTTTATACATAAAAATTATTACTAAAATCGTTAAATCTTAAGTTTATATACTTTAACTTTATGTTAGATCTTTAAGATTTATACATAAAAATCGTTAAATTTATTTTATAAAATATAAGAAAATCTAAAAGAGAGTTTATTAAATTTAATAATTTTTTCTTAAAAAAATTATACCAATAAAAATTTTTATTTTAAATAAAGTTTGATCACAGATTTAAAAAGAAATTTTTAAGATATCAGAATTCTTAAACTAATTTTATCTATCAATATTTTAATAAATAAAAAATTTAAGGGATTATGAATTTAAAGTTAAAAATAATGAAACTTAAAGTATCATAAAATAAACTAATAATTTTTTTAAATATTTTAATAAATAAAAAATCTAAGGGATTATGAATTAAAAGTTAAAAATAATGAAACTTAAAGTATCATAAAATAAACTAATAATTTTTTTAAATATTTTAATAAATAAAAAATTTAAGGGATTATGAATTTAAAGTTAAAAATAATGAAACTTAAAGTATCATAAAATAAACTAATAATTTTTTTAAATTTTAAAATAAAAACTAAAAAATATTTTTTTACACCAATAATTTCAAGTTAAATATAACTGGTCACTTAAAATATTTAAGGAATATTTTAGCCCTTTTTATGTCAACAAAAGATGAAAAATTTAATTTAGAAATTACAAAGAAACTTGATTCATTTAAGAATGCAAGTGAATGGCCTGATTTCATTTCATTACTTACATCATTAGACACAACTATACAAGCTTATTCCTTACCTTATATTCCAAAAAAAGAATTATTATGCAAAAGACTAAATCAATGTTTAAATCCTCTTCTTCCTGCAGGAGTGCATAAAAAGGTTTTGGAAACTTATTCGATAATTTTTCAAACAATTTCTGAAGATGAATTAGTAGTTAATTTTGGTATTTATACATTGGGATTGTTAAATTTTGGATGTCATTCTAGAATATTAGTTATGGGATCATATTTAAGAGTCATTGATAAATATATTATAGGGTTAGGTAAGAGAATTGAACCTTTTACTATAAATATTTTATTTGGTTTATTACCATCAATAGAATCAGAATCAAATGAATATTATAGAAAATCAATTGAAATAATTAACAAGTTTAAAGAAAAAATTAGTGAAAAGATTTTTTATTTATCTTTTTGGAATATTTATTTACAAAGTGTAAGTTCAAGATTATCTGTTATTAGTTATTTAATGAATGAAAAAGTTAATTATGATGTAATGGTAAGTGATAAAATTTTAATAGTTAAAGCTTTAAGAGAAGGATTAAGAAGTTCTGATTTATTAATATTAAGAAATACACTTGATTTAATATTATATATGTTTCCTATTAAAAGTAAAGTATTTTCAGATAACCTTAATAGTGATTTACTTGAAGGAATGTTTCAAGTATTTAGTAGAAGAGAACAAAATCTTAATAAAAGAGTATTTTTATGGATAGGATTAGTAGATGATCAAATTAATTCAGATATTTCTATTGTAACTAAAACTTTAGAAAGAATTTTAAAGACAAAATCAACTACAAAATATTTTTTTAAAATATTTACTACATTATCAGATAAAAGTAATTTAACACAGAAAATTTTAGAAGAATTATTATTTAAAGTTCTTGTTTATACAAAAGATTATGAAGAATTTAAATTAAGTGAATTTCCAATATTAGATCGTAATGAAGAATTTACACAACAAGATATAGTTGATATAGGTAAAAATTTCTTTACTACTGATGTAGATAAATTATGGAAAGTGTTTTATATGGAACTTAAGAAATCATTTAATAAAATGAAATCTTTAGATTCTAGTATTATTGATAATAATATTGATAATAATAGAGATAATGATAATATTGATAATAAAGATAATGATAAAGGTATTGATAATATTGATAAAGACAAAGATATTGATAATAAAGATAATAATAAAGGTATTGATAATAAAGATGTTGAAAATGATATTGATAATAAAGATAATGATAAAGGTATTGATAATAAAGATATTGATAATGATATTAAGAAAATAAGTAGTCAAGATAATTATGATAAGGATATTGATAATAATAAAATAAGTAGTCAAGATAACTATGATAATAAAAATGACAAATATATTGAGAATAATCAAGATAAGGATACTAAAAAAATAAGTAGTCAAGATAACTATGTTAAAGATATTGATAATCAAATCGTTAAAAATAATAATAATGATAAAGATAATAAATATATTGATAATCATATCGATATAAGTAGAATGAATATTCATAATTCAAAAAATTTTATTTCTAATTCTATTAATAAAACTCAGATAGATAAATTTATTTCAGGTAATTTAAATAAAATAGTTGTAGAAGATGATCAAACTTTAATATCTGATAAAAAAAAGAAGAATAAGAAAAATAATTTTAATATAAAAAAGATATCAAATTACAAAATTAATAAAATTTCAAAGGAAGTAACTGGAACACCTTCAGATATTTTATCATACATAAATTTCTGTACTAATAATTATAATATATACGATCAAACAGTTTTGAAAACTCATTTACCAATTCTAGTTTTATTCGTATTAGAAAATTATAATCTTTTTGATGAAATTATTAGATTTGAATTTTTAAAATATAATATTCCAAAAATTAATCTTAAAGATCAATCAGAAAAAATATGCGAACATTTTTTTGATTTAATAGATGATTTTTATATGAATGAAAATGCTAAAATTTTAAAAGAAATAGAAACTAGTTATTTAGCTTTAATAATTCAATATTTGTTAATGTATTTAGATGAAAAAACTTATTTTATTTGTTTAGATTTTTATCATAATCATAAAAATTCTTATAGATTAGATTTTTTTGTTAAAAAATATTTTGATTTTATGATAACAAAATCACTATCTATGATACAAAATTCAATTATTTTATTTGAAGATACAAACAAATTAAATGGAGATATGTTATTTAAAGAATTATGGTATAGATTTTGTAGAGGTAATCCTGTATCAGAAGAAAATTATGGTCAAATGTGGAATCTTCAACAAAAAGATTTATCAAATCTTAGTATAGGTTTAGAAATTAATGAATCTTTATCAATGTTAGAAGATAAATCTAAAATAGATATTATTAATACTATACGTAATGATGAAGATGTTTCTATAGCTAATAAAAAGCAGATAGTAGTACTTATGTATGAATATAATAGAATATTTAAAAGGAAATATGAAAAAATACTTGTTAAAAAAGTTAATGAAACAAATAAGCAAAATCTTTGTTTATTTTTATATTTTATACTTGAACTTCAAGATAATAATTCTTATTATTTTTATAATATATTTTTCCTAATTAATAGTAAAATTTCAGGTAGAGATCCTATGATTACATCTATGATAAAATCAATACATAGTTTTAAAGAAGTATTTTCTTATACAATTAAGAAATTTTTAGAATCTAATATAGAAACAGAGAATTATATTTATTTAGATAAACCTAATATATCACAAATTAAAGGTATTCTTAAAGTATTTAAGAATATATTACAATTATCTAGAAGATTTAGATATGAACTTAATTCTGATATGATAAATTATGATAAAGAAAGAATGAAAAATATTATTGGTAAACATGAAGGAAATTTAAAGAGTATATTATTTAATATACTTAATTATTTATTTTTATGTGAGATGTCACCTTTTTCAAATGCGAATGATTCAAAACAATCTGATTCATATGAAAGTATTAGAAATATTAAAATTCAAAGTATAAGATTAATTGAATTTTTAATTGAGAATGATATATTAAATAATAGAGATGTTAAATTATTAGATTTATCAAAGATAGTAGATATATGTATAAAATATAAAAATGATTCAGTATTAGTTTTACCTTGTGGTAAATTATTGAAATTAGCTAATAATACAGAAATTTTATCAAGATATTCTACTATATTAGATAGTAGTTGTTTTTTTTATTGTGATTTACTTGAAGTTATTTTTAATTTAAATTTTAATCATACTAGAGTTATTTTACCTTCATTTATAGATAATTTAAAAGAAGAAGGATATTCATTTATGATAATTAATGAAGTAATAAGAGAAATGATAAAATTGAATTGTACATCATTTAATTGGGCATCTATTAGTAAAACACTTATTCAGAAATTTATTGTATTTTTCAATACCAAATATGTTAGAGGATGTAGCATTAATCGGAATGTTGATAATCAGAATGCTATTAATCGGAATAGCAATGTAAATCATAATAACAATAATTTATTGAGCCATATTAATGTAAATCAGAATAACAATAATAATTTAGTAAATAACAACAATAATTTAGTAAATAACAATAATAATGTAGTAAATCAAAATACTACAATTAATTACAACAATACTACAATAAATTACAACAATAATTTAGTAGGTCAAAATATAATAACAAATAAGAACACAACACAATCTTTTACTAATTTTGATTATCATATTCAAAATTTAAAGGTAAAAGCTATTATAGAATCTTCTGAATTATTATTTAAAACATTCTCAGGATATTTTATAGAATATTTAATTAATTCAGATTTTTCAGAAGATTATTTAAAGAATCTTTCTTTTAAAAAGAATTTATATTCTAATATTCTTGTATCATATTCAATTAATCAAGATAGATCATTTATTTTTTTAATGAAATTTGATTCAATATGTTCTCCTTCAGAAAGAATAGAATTTTATAAGAATTCATTATCAACATTATATCAGATAATTAATTATAGATCATTTACAGATGTTAATATACTTTTATATTTATTAAAAGTATTTTCAGTTCTTCCTGAAGAATCTAGTCAATTCTTATCTATAATATATCAATCATTAGCTCATATGCAAAGATCTATGTTAAGTAAAATTAATAAGACTATTATAATAGATTTCTTATGTACAATTTCTTATACAAATAAAATTAAGAGTGCTTTACAAACTTTTATAGGATATTTATTTGAATTATTAAGAACATCAGATAAAACATTAAAATCTTATACAATAGATAAGATAATTCAATTATCAAATAATGAATCAGTTACTATTAAAAATATGAATAGAGAAATAGTTGAATATTTAAATAATTCAGATTTCTTTAAATTTAAATTAAAAGAGAAAGCTTATTTATATAGAAAAATATTTGAGATTAAGTTAGATGTTATGGATGATTTAGTTTATAAATTAGAAAGTAGTTTTTTTGTATCACAAACTTCTGATATAAATAATAAGTGTAATGTTCTTAAAAGAATAGCTTTTCTTATATTTGCTAATGAATATAACAAATTTGGAGGATTTAATTCTAAATTTATAGAAATTTGTGTTACTCTTATTCAACATAGTTCTATTAAAGTAAGAAAGAAGATTTGGTTTCTTATAAAAATAATATGTTTAAAGATTAATCATTCTAAGTTAGTAGCTTTATTTCCTGTAGTTTATACTGAAATATTATCTTATCTTAATAATACACGTAATATTGATTATGTAGAGATGTCTTGTATAGTAAGAGTATTAGATTTATTATTTTTACTTAATTCTACATCTACTTTTGAATTTAAGAATACTTTATTAGGTATACAAGATAGTAATAGAAATGAGAGATTAGATGGTATTAAAAATGAGAAATTAGGAGGGGATGAAAAATTAGATGATAAAATTGAAAGACAAGATTTAAGTAGATTTGAAAAATTAGATGATAAAATTGAAAGACAAAATGTTAAAAATGAAAGAAAAGACTTAAATAGAAATGAAAAATCAGATGATAAAAATAATCTTCCTTATATTGACTCTCTTATAAATATTGATAAAAATAATTTTTCTTATATTGACTCTCCTATTATTGATGATCTAAATACTTTACCAATATTTTATAATGTTTATCGAAGATTGTTAATTAAAAACGATGAACCACCTAAGAGAAAATTTCAGATTAGTGGAACTAAGAAATTATTTTTTCAACAGAAGATTATAAAAGAAGAAGATATACTTTTATTTTTTAAGTATGCATCATCATATTATTCTTTACAAGAGAAGAAGACTTTTAGTATTGATTATGAATCTTTAGAAAGATTTATTTTAAATGAATTTACTGATTAGAAATATATTATTAAAACTAGTTACTGATTGAAAAGATTATTATTGATTAAATATTTATTTTATAAATATTCTTCTTAAATATATCTTTATAAATACTCTTATTATAATATTTATTTTATAATATTCTTCTTAAATATATATTCCTTTTTAAATACTCTTATTAAATACTTATTTTATAAATACTCTTCTTATAATATATCTTTTATAAATACTCTTCTTAAAATACATCCCTTATAAATACTCTTCTTAAAATACATCAAATATTTTTTTGTTCTATTTTTTTAAAATTTCTTAAAATTTTACCCCCATAAAATGGTAAGTAAAAAATTTATTTTATAATTTAGAGTAAAGGAACAGCAAGCTTTGGTAAAAAGAATAAGAGAAATCATACCCTTTGTAAAAGATGTGGAAATATGTCATATCATAAACAATTAAGAAAATGTGCATCATGTGCTTATCCTAGTCCTAAATGGAGAACCCCTGGATCTATAAAAGCAGGAAGAAGACGAACTACAGGAACAGGAAGAATGAGACATCTTAAAAAAATTATTCATGAGCATGTTCATGGAAAGACTGTTAGTCCAATATTAGCATCTTTTTGGAAACAAATAAAAAAGAATTAAATTATTCAGAAGTATTTTTTTATTTATTTTTTTACTATAATGTATGTAGAAATGAAGATCTAAATAAATATAATATAATAAAATAAATTATATTTTATAATATATATAATATATAATAAATATAGATATTTTGAAGTATATATAATGAAATAAATTTAGATATTTTATAATATATATAATAAAACTATAAATATAAAATATATAAAACTATAATAAAATATATTTTATTTCATTTTATTTTAATTAGTTCTCTTCTTATATAAATATTTAAATAAAAACATTCCATAACAAAATAATCCATTAATAAATATTACCATTAAAATACTTAATAAATCTCTACCAGATACATTCATAAAATTATACTTCCTTATTAAGAAATTATCACTACCATAAATATATAATATAAATAGTAATAATAAATTAATTATAAATAATCCACTAGATATTAAAAGAAACCATAAATTCTCTAAAAGTCCTTCTCTATCAGGAGTACAATCTGATAATAATAAACTAGAAAAAATAATTTGAAAAGAATTAATAAAAAATAAATAAGTAGAAGTTAAAGATTTGGTATTATAAATATCATATTTAGATTCTAATATAGTAATAAGATAATTAAATATTATCATTGGTATTATATTAAATATTATATAAATTAATGACATATCAGTATCTACTGATATTTTATAAGAAATACTTAATTTATCTGATCTAGAGAAATTTGATAAGAAATAACTTATTGGAATAATAAGAAATACATCAATATGTAAAGATTGAAAATCTGAATAGAACTTATTTTTACATACCATAAATAACATATTAAAATAAGTAAGAACTCCTGAAACAACTACAAATTTATATCTAGCTATAGAAGATACATAAGCATTTCTACATTCTTTAATTAATGTAGGTATAATTTCTATAGTTTGTGATATAAAACTAGAAGCAAGACTAGCTTCATTATGTGTTAAAGCTATACCAACATCAGCAGTACCTATAGCTCCACTATCATTAGCTCCATCTCCACAGAATAAAACATTTTTATTAATATTTCTATAATCTTCTACTAAACATTTCTTTTGAGCAGGAGAAAAACGTGCGAAAATTCTACCTTTTTCAAGAATAAATGAATGATAAAAAGTATTACTAAAAAAATCATAATCTTTACCTTCACATGCTATAATAAAATCATCAGAAAATTCTTTATGATTATTTTTATATACAGCTAATTTAACTTTATCAAAAAATAAATCATTATCTCCTAAACAAACCCATTCTACATCATAAATATTTTTACAATTATCTTCTACTAAAGGAAACATAACTGTAGTATTATCTTCTATTAATCCACATTCTCTACTTACAGATATAGCAGTTAATATATTATCACCTGTACATATTTTAGTTTTAATATCTGCATTTCTTAATTCTTTTATTACTGGTATTGATTCAGGTTTTAATTTATTAGAAAAAACAATAAAACAAAGAAAAATTAGATTTTTTTCATTAAATTCATCATTAATTTCTTTATAAGCCATTGCTATTACTCTAAATCCATTAAGAGAATGTTCTCTTACATTATCTTCATAATTATCTGGTTTATTATATATCATAGATCCTATTTTATCTGGAGATCCCTTAACAAATAAATATCTTTTATTTCCATCTTTAACTATCACAGACATTTTTCTTGATTCTGAAGTGAAGTCTACAGTTTTAATTATTGAGATTTCTTTTTTATTTATATTAGTTGTATTTAGATTGGTTGTATTGATATTATTATTTAAATTTATATTAGTTGTATTGATATTATCATTATTATTTATATTAGTTATATTGATATTATCATTTATATTATCTATTTTACTTATATTTAGATTATCATCTATATTATCTATTTTATTATTATCTATTTTACCATCATCTAATTTCTCAATATCTATTGTACCATCATAATATTCCTCATTATGTAATTCTACTCCATTAATAGTATCTTGATAAAATAATACTTCATTTTCATCATCATATTCTTTTAAAAAAGGTCCTAATATATTATTATCTGTACCTATAAGAATATTCCTAATATTATCATTATCATATCTAAGTTTAGATTGTGAGAATATAAACATTTGTATATCTAAAGTATCTCCTGAATATTTCCCTTCTAATTCATAAACTGAATGACAAGAACTTAATCCCATTCTAGTAATTATATCTACTTGATTAATATCTGTATAACAATTAGTACATGTATCTATATAAGTAAGATCCATTCCATCACTAGTTAATGTTCCTGTTTTATCAAACATAGCTATCTCTACATTACTTCCCATATAAATTCTATCTAAATTATTACAAATTATACCTGATTTTTTCAAATTATTATTTGATATTTGTATACCTATAGTGAGTGAAGCATATAAAGTTGGAGAAGCAAGAGAGAAAAAGAAATCAAAAGAGAATGTCATACATTTATCAATATTCCAATTTAAATTAAATCTTAAATGAATGTATAAGAATAATGATAAGATAAATGAAATAAAAATTAGATAAATAATATTTCTATAAGCTTTGACTAAAAATGAAATATAAACTGGTTTTGGATTGATAATATCTTTCATAATTTTACCTCTTAATGTATTAAATCCTGTACCAATAACTAATCCAATAGCTAAACCAGAATTATCATTTTTGTCATTTATAAAATTTTTGTCATTTGTAAAATTTTTGTCATTAAAATCTTTATCATTAAAATCTTTGTCATTTGTAAAATCTTTATCATTAAAATTTTTATCATTAAAATCTTTGTCATTTATAAAATCATTACAATTATCTTTACCATTACCACTATCTTTATCTTTACCATTCATACAACCATTACTTTTACTAGTAAAATCTAAAGATGAATTACTACTTTTAGGATTTATCAAATTTAATACACGATGTAAGGATTCTGAATTTGAATCTTCATTAGAACTTGTTAAACATACACTTTTTAAAATTGATGTCCCTGAATATACAATAGATTTTTGACCTGCTGATTTACAAATAGGAACACTCTCTCCAGTTAAAAAACTTTCATCACTTATAATATCTCCTTTTAAAATAAAAACATCACAACAAAGTTCTTCACAAGGTTTAATATAAACTATATCTCCTGGATAAATATTATTAGAACTAATAGGTATAAATTTTTTATTCCTAAAAGTTAATATATATTTCTGTTTATTATTATTCTCTAAATTAAATTTCTTATAAATTTCTGTTATAATTTCTTCAATATAACCATAAGTAAAAAATATTGAAATAATAGCTGCATACATTTCATAATCTATTTTAAACCATAAAATTATACAAAATATATTAATAAAAACTGTAAGATTAAATGTTGATTCCATTAATATACTAAATATAGATGGTAATCTTAAATTATAATCATTTTTTCCATATAAAATTTCATTCTCAAATAATTCTTGTTTTTCTTCATCATCTGTTAATAATAATTTCTTATTAATTCTTGATTTAAGATTTTCTTTTTCATTTAATATAAATGAAGATATAACAAACTTATTAAGTGTATTGTTATATAAAAATCTACCATATTCTGTATCTAAAACTCTTACTTTATCATTATAAATATATTTACTTAAATTTATACTCTTAAATATTTTATATTCTTTTATATCTCTATATTCTATTTTGTTATATTTATTTGTCATTACAACACAATCTGAATATTTTAATTTACATTGTACCGATGTTAAGAATATCTTAACATTTGGAAATAATTTACAAATTATGTGTAAAATTCCAAAAGTAATAATGCATAAAAAAATATATAATTTTCCTATTATAGTCTTTTTTCTTCCTTGGATATCTAAAAAATCTATTGATGTTTCTTTTTTCTTAATCGAGATCATAAAAGGGCTACTTTTAGAATAAAAAATCAAAAAATATTTATCATAATTTTCTTATGATTATATTACTATTTATGCATTAAAATAATTTGTCAATTAAATTTACTCCTTTTATGCATTTTTTTTTAAAAGTTTTATTAAATGATTTGTAATTCGTTTAATTTTAAATAAATTGTTTGTAAAAAGTTAAGCGTAGTTGTTTTAATTTTTCTATATTTTTATTTCTTTTCAATATAATTTGGTTTTAAAAGTTCTATTTCTTTATAATTTCTATTTCTTTTATAAATGTATTTCTTATATAATTTCTATTTCTTTATATTTTCTGTTTTTTTATAACTTCCATTTCTTTATATTTCTTTATATTTTCTTTTCAATATAACATAATTTTAACAGTTCTTTTTATTTTTAATAGAAATTAAAAATACAATATAAATGAATTTTAAATATATAATGATAAAAATTTAATATATCTTGTTAATCTTTTATTTTCTAAACATATTAATATTAAAAATTAATTTATTTCAAAATATAAAGTAATTTATCTTTTATAGGTAAATTTTGTAAATTTTCTCTCTGTAACATCTCTTTATATTCATTCAATTTAAAAATAAAATCATGATCTTGATAAATTAATGGAGGACACTTAGTAAAATGAGTTAATATCTCTACAATAGCTGTTAATTCATATTGTATTATATAAATAACATTTTCTAAATCTAAAAGAACATATTTAAAAATATTAAAAGCTGAATTATCATCTTTTGGTAAATGTAATTCATCTAATATATTATCATATAATTTTTTCCATCTATATTTCTCAATATTATAATCATCTGATAAATATAAATCGTTAAGAACTTTTGCAAATAAAATCATTAAATAATTAAATTGAGTAGATTTAGGGAATGGTCTAAGATTAAGAATTCTTCCTTTAATATTATTTTCAAATAAATCGTTATATTCTATTTCTAAATTTTTTTTTCTTTCTTCATTTATATTAAAATCTTTTAAAGAAAAACATACACTCATTAAATTATTAAACTCATTTTTTGTTATTAGTTTAAGATTTCTAAGTAAATGAAGAAATATTATAGAATATGAGGAGTAATATTTTTCCATTATCTTATTAATAATTAAAAATTTCATATCATCTGATAATGAATAATATAACAAACTAACTGACAATAAATCATCATTTTTAAGGTTCAATGAAAAATTAAAAAAATCTTTCATAATTTCAAACATTTCTTTTGTAATATTTTTAGTATCTAAAAAATTATAAGAATAAATTTGTCCGTTAATAATTAAATGATTTTCATAAAAAATATATGGAAAATTCATATCAAATATATAAGGAGTTATTTCATATTCATTTTCTTCTTTAGATGTATTCTTAATAAAATCTGTATAAACTTCTGTATTATTATAACAAGCACTATAGAATGCAAATTTAAAATCTTTAAAAAGTTGTTTCAATAAATTTTTGTTATACAATTTAGAAAATTCGTAGTCTCTTAAAATATCTAAAAAATATTCTTTAAAATTAATTTCTTCGTAATTTATATTAAAATAATATAAATAATTATTTTTTAAAAAAATGAAATTAATTTTTATATCATCATTTCTACAAATAATATTTGATGATTTTAAAGTATCTTCAAAACATGCTATTAATAAATCAGTATCTCTTAATATTAATATTCTATCATTTTTATGATACTCTTTAATGGAATCTATAAAATTTTCAATAACTAATTTTTGATTTTTTAAAACAGAATATGCTGATAAATTATAAATTATTTGGTAATCAATAAATTGATCATTAAAAATTTGAGAAATGAATCCTTCTATGCTATAATTATTTTCATTATAAGTTATGTAGAAATTATTTGTAATATCTAAATAAAATTTAAATTTTATATCATTTGTTACATAATTATATTCTTTACAATAAAATCTTTTTTTTAAATTACATCCAAAATGAAAGAGATCTATATTAATTATAAGAGTTCTTTCTCTCAAATCTATTAACTTAAATTCATTTTTCTGATATTTTTGAATAATAGCATTCTGTATATTATCATAGAAATTTCTGTATGATATTGATATTATATTAATAATATATATAAAAAACATGGGGTAGATTTTTTAAATATTAATTTTATATCTATCTTAATTGATAAATTAAATTATTCTAAACATGTTAAATTTCTATTATATTTGATATGAGATTTGACATTTAATTAAAGAATTTATTCTAAAAAAGAAGTTAATGAAAAAAATTAATATATTTTTAATTAAATTATTCATTAGTATTACAAAAATTCAATATATTTTAAAAATATTTTCTTAAGTATTTCAATAGAAAAAAAATATTTCAAATTAAATTTATTCATTAGTATCACAATATATAAACATAATAAAAAATATTTTCTTTGATATTACAATATATAACTATTTTATATTATAAATTAAATTTATTTACTATTATAGTATCCAATTATATATTAGATCTCTAATGATATGTTTATTCTTCTATAAACATAAAAAAGTTTCTAAAATTTACCTATAGTAAAAATCAAGACTTAACAAATATTAAAAATATTTAATTTATTATTTTTGTTAGTAAATGTGTTATAATGTATAAGACATAACTTATTAATAAATATATATAAAGAATTAACCTTACAATAAAAGAGAAGAAGATCTTAATAGCATATGAGAATAAATTTTAAAAAAGAAATTTTTATTTATTTTAAATTTCTTAGACATGTTTTTAAAATGTCAAACTTTGTTTTTCTAATATTTTTATCATTTTAGATCATTCACATATACTTTTTTTGGATAAAAATAATTTTATAAAATTAAATAAAATCATAAATATAATTTTCAATTATTTAAACCTTCTCGTCAGAATTTTTCTATCACATATCTAGCTGTTATACTTAAAAAGCAGAAATTCAAGCCTAGACTCAATCTCTCATGATTTATTTTCAACATTATGGAGTGTATATATCTTTGTGTTACTTAGTTATCATATCATCACATAAGATATTATTTTTATACTTGTTTATTGAGTCAAATTGAATATCTAAATTGTACTTAGGTTTCTTTTCTACTTCAACAGTTATCATATAGTTAAAGGAGAAAGTCATCAATTTTTTAATGAAGTAAGTAATTATATATTCAAATAAAATATTTCTTATTTGAATGATTAATATTTCTTTTTTTTTACTTTATCAATTAATTAAATACATAAATATATTTTTTATATAACTAAGTTAAATTCTTTTATTTTTTGCCCTTATATGCTTTCTTTTATAAATATTTTATTTATTTTAGCTCAATTATCATATAAAATAAATAAAATATCACCAGAAACTGATACATCAATGTACAAATACATTACAACAAAGAACAATTACAAGTTTTTTCTACAAAAGGATACAGAATTATATGAACCACTTACTTTACCACAACAGGTAAATAAATTAATGAACATAGGGATAATAAAAATAGAAAAGAATAATGTTTTGTACAAAATAAAACCTTTTGAGTATTTTAAAATGGAGAAAGAAGGTCAGGAATCTTTATTAGGTAACTTTGATAAACTTTCTTTTGAAAAGAATTCTGTAATTATTTATTACACAAATGTAGATAAATGTAGATTATCAGCCAAATGTAAGAATAAAATAATGTTTGTGTTTAATAATAGTGATTTAAAAATTGAGAAATATTTTGCAGGTGAAGCTTCTTCATATATATTTAAAGTATCAGGAAGATTTATTGGGGAAAAGAGGGATTGTTATATAATTCATTATCTACCTGATGAATGTTTATCAGATTCTGTTATAAAAAATTCAGAAATTAAAGAAGAGGTTGATTATCAAGATGGTACCCCTTTAACTTTTATTGAACAGATTAGATTTAAATTACAGGAGAAGTATTATATGATGGATACTGATGAAAATAGGGAAGAATTGTAAAAGTATTAAAAATTTAAATAAATTTTATATTTTTAATACAATTAATGGTTTTTTAATTTATGGTCAGTAGAGAATTATCTCATAACAATTATAAAAAAATTTATTTCTAATATATACTCCTTAATATTCTTATCCATAATTAATATATATAGAAAGTTATATTTTTATATTTTCTAAGTCTAATAATAAATTATTTTTCTCATAAAAAGAAAGCTTTAGTTTTAATTTAACATTTTCTAAGTCTAATAATAGATTATTTTTCTAATAATAATAATAAATTATTTTCTTATAAAAAGAAAGCTATAGTTAAATTTTATAAATTTTTTTTCTTATAACAAGAAAGCTTTAGTTTTAATTTAACATTTTCTAGGTCTAATAACAAATTATTTTTCTTATAACAAGAAAACTATAGTTATATTTTATAAATTATTTTTCTTATAACAAGAAAGCTTTAGTTTTAATTTAACATTTTCTAGGTCTAATAATAGATTAATTTCTTATAACAATAATAAATTATTTTCTAATAACAAAAAAACTATAGTTAAATTTTATAAATTATTTTTCTAATAACAAGAAAACTATAGTTATATTTTATAAATTATTTTTCTTACAACAAGAAAGCTTTAGTTATATTTTATAAATTTTTTTTATTTACCACCCTATGGAATATTCAATTGTTGTTGTAACGATAATTATAGGAATATCAGGAATATTATTTTATAAAAAGAAAACTGAACGGGATAAAAAATCAAAACTAACATATTATATACAATCAAAATTTTTATATAATATGAAACTAAATCCATCAATCCACCAATCAATTATATTATCAACTACTAACAATATTTTTGACAAGATGTATACAATATTATCACTTAAGAAAGATTTTTGTCTTACACAGGTACTAATGAATGATCAAAAAGAGTTTTTATCAATAAAAGGATATTTAAACTACAAAAGATCAAATTTTTATATTAATAATATAAAAAATGGATCTAAACATCCTGGACAGAAGTTTACTAAAATATATAAGAATAATACTATAAGTAAATATAATATGTATGGTAATTTTACAGAAAATCTTATAGATTTCTGTAAGAAATATACATTTTCAAATTTTTATTGTAGTTATTGGCCTTCTGATATAAAAAAATTAAAAGGTGAGGGATATTCTGAAAGTATTGTGTATTTTGAAGGAGATATTGATTTACTTAAAGATGAAAAATTTGTTAATGACTTTTTTAGTATATTTGAGGATATGAAAATAGAAACATTAAGACAATTCAAGGAAGAATCTAATAAAATTAAAGAGGAATTTTGTAAAATAGAGGAATTTGAGAATAAAAGTTTTATGGAGAAAGTTGTTAGTGAAATGAATAAGAAATCTAGTAGTGGAGCAATAATAAAAAAAAGAAAAAATAAATTAAAAGGTTAATTTGTATAATTATTAAAATATTTCAATTTAAGGGTTATTTAATAATTAAATTTAAAGTAAAGAATGTTTCATCTCACAATAATATTTTTATGTAAATTTCTTTTCTACCTTGAAAAATTTATATAATTGAAATTTCTTTGTTTTTATCTTCTTTTATTAAAAATTAGAAATTTCTTTGTTTTTACCTTCTTTTATTAAAAATTATAAATTTCTTTGTTTTTATCTTCTTTTATTAAAAATTATAAATTTCTTTGTTTTTATCTTCTTTTATTAAAAATTATAAATTTCTTTGTTTTTATCTTCTTTTATTAAAAATTATAAATTTCTTTGTTTTTATCTTCTTTTATTAAATTTTATATTACAAATTTATATAATTGAAATATTATTAACAATTACACATTTCTTTTCTATCTTGAAATATTTATATAATTAAAATATTTACCTCCTTCTATAAATTAAGAATGATTCTTTATTAATTTATCTATAAAAAAACAAAATAATATTTTATATGAAACATTCTACTAAATATGTATATTCATTAAAATGTAGAATATGTTTAAAATATCTGAGCATACAAGCTATGAAATCAGTACTTATATCGAATAGTAAAGTAAAATTATTCTCTACAAATAATCCTACTATTAATGTAAAAAGATCAGGGAATACTTATATTACTAGATCATGTATGTGTCTTATAACTAATATTCTATGTGCATTTTGTGGAGTAATTCTTGGATATAGCATTCTTGAACCTTGTTGTGAATGTCTTAATAATAAAAATAACGGACATTTGTGGATGTTTGATGTTGACAAAGTATATTTTGATATTCGAATGAATGGTCTAAAAATACTTAAGTGGAGTAAAAATGTGTGTGAGAATGAAGAAATTGAAATTAAAATTAGGTAATAAATTATTTTACTTTGATTTATAATGAATAAAGAAATATTTTATAAATAGCGAATACAATCTTAAAAAATATAATTTTAAAATATTAAGTAGTTATATTATTTCAAAAACTTATATATTTTTAAATAGCGAATACCATCTTAAAAAATATGTCATTTTAAAATATTAAGTAGTTATATTATTAAATATCAATTATGTCAAGCACTTATATATTTTATAAATAGCGAATACAATTTTAAAAATATGTCATTTTCTTACATAAAAATCTAACGTGTTTTTTTAAAATTACAAACATTTCACCCCAATGGATCATTCAAAAAAATTAGTAAAATATATTTCAGATTCATTAAGCAATATGAGCTCAATAATATTTAATGGATCTTCATCTAAAGAAGAAAAATCATCTGATAATATAGAACTAACTAATATTGATAGTTTAACATCCCAGGAATGGACTAAAGATAACGAATGTAATGAAACAGTCGTAATTAAGAAAAATGAGTATGATAAAATTTTGAATGAACTTTCATTTTCACGAATGCAAAACAACAATTATAAAATTAAAGAACGTGAGTATGTAAGAATGAAGAATGATTATGACAAGACTTTATCATATTTGTTAGAAAATAATCAGACAGTGATTAAAGATATTTCTGTTAAAAATGAAACTCCTATGATCACGGAAAATGATTTAAATAGATTAAGAGCTGCTGAACTTCGTTTGAAAAGTCATATTAAAGCTTTAAAGAAAGATTTATTTGATTCTGAACAAAAAGCTGATGCCTTTAAATGTATTGCAATGAGTGATATGGAAGTTATGAAAGAAGAAATTAAACAGCTTAAAAATAAATTAAACACACAGAAAGAAAAGAATAGTGAGTTAATTAATAAAATTCGTAGATTGGAAGATATTTTACAAAATAGATGTGAAGAAAATATCGAATTAATAGAATACTGCAAGTATTTAATGGGTAAATAGTTTTATTAAATGTATAAAAGACTTAATGTTTGATTCTAATTGATAAAGACAATTTTTAATATTATTATATAAATATGGTAATAAATATGTTTATTAATAAGTATAAAAGACTTAATTTTTGATTCTAATTGATAAAGACAATTTTAATATTATTATATAAATAACTTGTATTTATTACATTATAAAAGACTTAATTTTTGATTCTAATTGATAAAGACAATTTTAATAGTATTATATAAATAATTTACATTTTTTAATAAGTATATTTATAAATTAAAGTTATGTCATTAAAAATAAATTGATTAATTTTGATGTAAATTTTTTTAAATTAAAATTTCTTTAAAAATCTAATTTATTAATATAATCAATATTTTTGTATTATAAAGATTTATATATGACTAAATCTCCTTTTTCTCCTTATTATTATCTTTTTTATAATATTCAAGTGTAAAATAAATCAAATCACTCCTTGATCACGTATTTTTAATTTACGGTTTTCTTTTTTGAAATTTCGAATTAATTTTATCCCTTAATAATGTCCATTCGAAAATACAATTCAGGGGATACATTTATAGAAATCGAAGGAAGAAAAAAAACAATTATAAATTACATGTACAACTTATTATGTATTATGTCATTAGGAATTTTGTACATGATTTGTAAATACAGTCCAAGAATTAAAATATTTTTAACTACTAAAAAATCTGAACTGAAATATGCAGATTGTGTTTTAATGACGAATAAATTTAACAAAGTAGAAATACGAGATATAATTGAATACTCAGCAATTAAAACACGAAATTTATCCAGATACATTCTTGATGGTAAAATACGAGTACTTGATACAGAATATGCTCGGTTTATATATGATGCTGGTTATAATAAATTTGTGACTTGTCCTTATATTTTTAATAGGAACATGGATTTTCATTCTCTTTATATAGAAAAAATAAAAAAACCTGAGCATAAAGAGAAAATTGATTTGATAGAGAAAGAAATTTTGTATGGTAAAAATACTAATAATCTCAGATTACCATCAATAATTGAAATATTATTGAAGAATACATTTAATTTAACTAACTTGATAGATATATTTTGTGTTATTTTATGGTTTAATATTGAGTATAAAGTTTATGGGTCAATAGTAGGATTATTTAGATTTTATTCGTATGTAGAAGAAAATTATTTAGAAATATTACAAAAATATGAAATAGAAAATTCACAAAAGCATAGAAAAATCAAAACATTAAGAAATGGTAAATTTATGAATATAGATTCGTATGATCTTTTTCCAGGAGATCTTATTTATATAGAAACGTGTGAGGAATTTCCTTGTGATGCTGTTATTTTAAAAGGAGATGCAATTACTGATGAAAGTTTTTTAACAGGAGAAAGTGTTCCTATTTGTAAATCTTCTTCACAAAAATCTATTGTTTATTCTGGAACATCTGTTTTAAGAAGTGTGGACAATTCGATGATAAATTTTGATACAAAATTCGTATCTTTGTACAGAGTAAAAAATTTAACAAAAAAAGATTTAATAGATAAACCTGTAACTGAAAAGAAACAAATATTTGAAAATTGTGCAATTGGATTAGTTATAGCTACTGGATTTAATACTTCTAGAGGTAGAATAATGAAAGATATAATTAATCCAAAACCTGTTACAATACCATTTTTAAAACAAGCACATTCTTATATATTTTACACTATAATAGTTGCATTAATTTTAACTTTTTTTTTATCTCTTTATTTTAAATTTGTTCTTGATTGGGATTTAATTGATAATTTAATTTATAGTGCAGATTTATTCTTTACTTTAGCTTCTCCAGCTTTATATGCATCATTATCTGTTGGATTACAAATATCTAATAAGAAACTTAAAGAAGATAATATTAAATGCAATAATGTTGAAAGAATTTATCTTTCTGGTAATATTGATATGGGAATATTTGATAAAACAGGTACATTAACAAGTGAAGGTATGGAATTTATGTGCATAGACAATTGTATATCAAAAATAAGTCGAATAGAAGATGTTGATTTATATACAAGAATAGGACTAAGTTCATGTCATTCAGTTTATGAATTAGATGGTAAATATTCTGGAGATGCTTTGGATATTCAAATGTTTATATTTTCTAGTTCTATACTTGAATTTTCCAATGATAATATGAGAAAAGTGACTATGGGATCTTCTACAAAAATATCAGGTCCTTTTTTAAAAGAATATGGTGACGAATCAGAAAAACTTTTTTATCAAAATATAAATCATCAAGAAATTTTAGATAGCATAAATTTAGAAAATTTATCTAAGAATAAATTAGAAAATAATATTATCACTATATTAAAGACATATGATTTTACATCAGATTTAAAAAGAATGAGTGTAATAATTAAATATGGAAATAAGAAATATATTTATGTAAAAGGATCATGTGATATAATGAAAACTTTAATTAAAGATTTACCTGTTGAATATGAAGATAGAATTAAAGAACATTATTTATCTGGATATAGAGTTATATCAATAGCTTATAAAGAGATACAAGAAATTGGGACTCGTGAGATGAATGAAAAAGATTTAAAATTTTTAGGGTTGATAGTTTTTTCTAATAAATTAAAACCAGAAACTTATGGGGTTATTGAAGAATTAAACAATGCAGATATAAAATCAATAATTTGTACAGGAGATAATATTTTAACAGCAATATCTGTTGCTAGAGAATGTAATATAATAGATGATTCTAATACAGTTATTTTTCCAGTTTTAAATGATAATTGTAAAGATGTTTATGATGTTGAATGGGTTTGTCTTGGAGATGAAGATCTTGTATTCGATAAAGTTAGACTTAATTTATACAAGAATAATTTTGATAACTACTGTAATGATTTTGTTATAGCTTGTGAAGGTAAAGAATATAACTTTTTTAAGGATACCAATTATTATCAATTTATTCTCAATAAATGCGTAGTTTTTGCAAGATTTAGTCCTGGACTTAAAAAGAGTTTAGTTGAAGATTTTAGAAATTTAGGAAAGACGACATTATTTTGTGGAGATGGAGCTAATGATAGTGGAGCTATAAGTAGTGCAGATGTTGGAGTAGCTTTAGCACAAAATGAAGCAAGTCTTGCATCAAGTTTTTGTGCTAAGAATATTGAATCTGTACCAGTTTTAATTAAGGAATGTAGAAATGCATATGTAACGTCAATAGCTTTATTTAAATATGTTTCAATGTCTTATGTACTTGCATTCGTTTGTCTTGGGTTTCCAGTTCTTAGATGTTTATTTTTGAGTGATTTTCAAACTTTACATGTTGATATATTTATAATTCTTCCAATGATGTTTTGTATATCAAATTTTAAGAAGAGCAATATATTAAGTAAGACTCCTCCTAGTTCTAAAATATTTAAGACTGAAGAGATGATAGCTTTTTTTGTAAGTTTATTTTGTCAATCATTTATTATAGCTTTGTTATCAATGTATGGAAAAGGATCGGATGAAATTACTGAAGAATCCAAAGCAGGTACAATGATTTTTTTTGTAACAGCATTCCAATCAATTTTTAATGGAATTTATTTGAGTGACTGTGTTCCTCATAGAGAAAGTATTTATGAAAATAAGAAGATATTGAACTTATCAGCAATTTTTATAGTATTTAATCTTATACTTCTAGTCTTAAACTGGAGTTGTAAAGATTTGAGTAATACTATACTTTCTATATACTTGTTTGTTAATATTAATAACATAGAGCTCTGTTATATAATTATGGGAATATTGTCAAGCCTTGTTTCATGTTTTTTAGTACCTTATTATATAAAAAGAATGTTTAGAACTAAGAATAATGAATCAATTAATAGGTAATTGTTTATAAGAAATTTAATTATTAGGTAAAGAATTAATTGATTAGTAGATTAGTAGATTTGAAATAATTATTAATTAATATATTAAGAATATATAATTAATGATTAATGTAATATACTTAAGAATAGATATAATGAGTAATGTAATATACTTAAGAATATATAAAAGAAAATATAATGATTAATGTAATATACTTAAGAATAGATATAATGAGTAATGTAATATACTTAAGAATATATAAAAGAAAATAGAATTATTAATTAATATATAAAGAATTAATGAGTAATGTAATATACCTAAGAATAAAAGAAAATAGAATTATTAATTAATATATAAATAATTAATTAAGAACAAATAAAAGAAAATAGAATAAATAATTAATATATAAAGAATTAATTAAGAACAAATATGATGACATACTAATTTATATATAATAAATATTGAAATATATATTTATCGATTGAAGATTTAATAAAAAAATATACTTTTTTGTTTATACATGCTTAGTAATCAAAATAAAATTTTAATAAATTTAATAAGTTCTTTAATCTGAATTTATGTTTAATTTATATTAATTAAACTTTTATATTTTTAATCAAATAAATATTTACTTATATGAAACAGCTAACAAATAAGTTAAAAGAATAAACAAATATATGAAAGGGATGAATATTGTACAGATACTAATATTCAATATTCTATTAATCAATACCGAAAACACATTCTTTCTAAACTTAAAGGAATATAGCAATGGTCAACAACTCATTGACGAGATAATGAAGAAAGCTAAAAAACTCAATTTAGTGAAAAGTGACAATGTAAAGAAATTCCAAATAAATCCTTTAAAGAACTCTAATCTAATAGGCATAACACCAATAATAAATAGATTGAAAGCACCAGAGAAATCTGAAGGAGGAGCAGCAGGTGGTTCTAAACCCGAAGCAAATGATAAAAAACCTGATAATGGACCTAAAAAAGAAGAAAAGAAAGCTGAAGAAGCGCCTAAAAAAGAAGATAAAAAACAAGAGAGAGCTCAACAGAAAGAGGAAAAAAAGGCTGAGAATGAAAAGAAAAAAGAAGAGCAAAAGAAAGAGAATGAAAAAAAGAAGGAAGAAAGAGCTCAACAGAAAGAGGAAAAAAGAGCTGAGAATGAAAAGAAAAGAGAAGAGCAAAAGAAAGAGAAAGAGGAGAAAAAACAAGAGAGAGCTCAACAAAAAGAAGCAAAAAGAGCTGAGAATGAAAAAAAGAAGGAGGAAAGAACTCAACAGAGAGAAGCAAAAAGAGCTGAGAGTGAAAAGAAGAAAGAAGAACAGAAAAAAGAGAAAGAAGCTAAAAAAGCTGAGAATGAAAAAAAGAAAGAAGAACAAAAGAAAGAGAAAGAGAAGAAAAATCAAGCAGAGAATGAGAAAAAAAAGAAGGAAGAAAAGAATAAGAAAAAGGAAGATAAGAAAACGACAGCATCAGCCGATAAGAAAGATGATAAAAAGACGACAGCTTCAACAGATAAGAAAGATGATAAAAAGACGACAGCATCAGCCGATAAGAAAGATGATAAGAAAACTACAGCATCAGCCGATAAGAAGGAGGATAAAAAGACGACAGCTTCAACAGATAAGAAAGATGATAAAAGCACTACCGCCTCAGCCGATAAGAAAAATGATAAAAGCACTGCAGCGATTGTTTCTTTTCCTTCTACTGCAAGTATTTCATCTTCTACTTCCATACAGTCAAATTCATCTATTATTTCTTCATCTAGTATATCTGCTTCGAAAACTGAACCTATAGTATCTTTTATGTCTTCATCAAGTTTACCATCTTCTAGCGCTTCTTCATCAAGTGTACCATCGTCTAGCGTTTCTTCATCAAGTGTACCATCGTCTAGCGTTTCTTCCTCTAGTATAGTAAAGTCAGCTGAAGAACATTATGCTGCTAAAGAGAAAATCGTTAGTTCTGTAGTGCAGTTAAACTCTAATGTAGTAAATGAAGTACTAAAAAATAATCCAGACTGTCAAAAAGTCGATCAAGTTTTAGTAGCTAAGAATGAGAAAGGAGAATATACAGACTACAGTGGTAAGATTGTGATGAAGGAAGAGAATGGAGTAATAACTGATTCATCAGGCATGTTTGTAGGTAAAGACTGTAGTTGTAAAACTAATGAGATACCTGAAAAAGGAAAACTTACTGATGTAGGAGTTTACCAGGATAAGAGTGTAGACGAGGAGACAGTAAAGAAACAAGTTGATTCTCTTAAAAAAGTATGTGAGGCTGGAGAAAAGAAGGAGACTAGTGCGGAAGAAACATCTAAAGAGAGTACAGCAGTATCTAATAGTACAGAATCAAAGGAGAACACAACAGGTCAAAGCAAAGACACAAATACTGCTCAAAGTAAAGAGACAAGTAATTCTCAAAACAATGAATCAAATACTGCTCAAAGCAAAGAAACAGGTGTAAGTCAAAACAAAGAAACAAGCACAGGCCAAAATAATGAAAAGAGTACGGGTCAAAATAATGAAACGAGTACAGGCCAAAATAAAGAAACAGGTGTAAGTCAAAATAAAGAAACAAGTACAGGCCAAAATAAAGAAACAAGTACAGGTCAAAATAAAGAGGCGAGCACAGGTCAAACAACTCTACCCCCACAGAATAATAATCAATCAGTACCTGAAAATGCTACTCCACCCCCTCAAAATAATAATCAATCAGTACCTGAGAATGCTACTCCATCATCTCAGAATAATAATCAATCAGTACCTGAGAATGTTACTCCACCCCCTCAAAATAATACACCTGCATTAAGTAATAACGAACCACCTAAAGATAATCATAATGAATCACCACCTCCACAAAATCAACCTGACACTCAGCCCCCGCAAAATCAAAATCAATCCGACTTCCATCCTCAGAATGAAGAATGCGAAGATGAAAATTCTAAAGAAGTTCGTATAAAAATTAAGAAGCCTTGTCCTCCTAAACCAAAAACAATAGAAAAGACTGTAACTTTACCACCTCAGACACAGACAATAGTAGAGACTACTACGATCCCCCCTCATACTGTAACAGAAACTATTTTTGTTACTGTTTATTCTACTATAACTGAATCAGTTAAGCTTCCTCCTAAAACAACTACAATATCACTTCCCCCTCGAACTGTTACCGAAGAAAAGATTGTATCTGTAACACCGCAGACTATCACCCAGGAAGTAGTGAAAACAGTCACATGTACACATACAACTACTTTAACAGTACAAAAAAAGCCTGAAAAACAGAAGAAAGTAGATAAAGCTGTTACTGTTAGTACAACAGTAGTATTAGATGATGATGAATTAGCTGACGATGTAGAATGCGAACAAGAATGTTCATGTGAAGAAGAAGAGTGTGCAAATCCATGTGATAGAATCAAATGTGTTGTAATAGAGGCTTAATATTAAATATAAAAAGATATCATAAGGAATTAAAAATTTTTAAAATGCTTAAGATTTTTTTAATTAATCAAAGATATTTTCTAATTTATATTAAATATTTTTATATAATTTGATCAAAGATATCTTCCGTACTTTTATTAAATATTTTTATAAAATTTGATCAAAGATATCTTTCGTACTTTTATTAAATTTTGTAATATATTTTTTAATTAATCAATATTTTGATATAAATTAATCAAAAATATTTTCATAAGTTATATTACTACATGTGATACTATAAATACACCAATTTAAAATGCTTTAGGCGATTTTAAAAGTTTACAATTATGATAAGTTGAAGAGAATAACAAGTACTAGAATCTTTGAAAAGATTAATAATGGACTTCAAATGAAGGTATAGATAATAGGGAAATGACTAAATTTAAATATTAAGAAAATAAAAAAATCAAAAATAACATTTATTTACATAAAATAAATTTTAATTAAAAATATTTCATAAAAAATATTTATTATAATTTCATATATAAAATATTACATAAAAAATATATAATAAATTTCATCTATAAAATATTAATAAATTTCATATATAAAATATTACCTAAAAAATATATAATAAATTTCATATATAAAATATTACAAAATATATAATAAATTTCATTTTATAGATCCAAGATTTTTTATATTTTAGACCCTCATATGAAAGACATCTCTACTCTAAAAAAAGAATCATTAGAAATAAACAAGGAAATAAAAAAATCAGAAAAGAATTTAGAGAATATTGGTACACTAGCCATTAGAATACAGAAATTTGTGAAAATGGTAGAATATTTAGAGGAAACTAATGAAGACATAAAAGAATTAAAAAGAAATGCAGAATATTTTAATAAAAAAATAATTCAATTAAGTAATCTACGCATAAGAAAGAGACAAGAAGATAATCAAGAAATGATTAGAAGTAAATTAGCTCCTGATATACCTTATACAGAATGTACTACCGACGAGAATGTTTCTGATAAAGATTTCTTTATAGAAAAAACACAACGTGTAAATAATATTTTAACAAATGCCATAGACGTACTTGATTCCGTAAAAAGACAGGGAAAATATATTGAAAGAACAAGTTCAAGAATAAAAGGTGGGCTATTAAAACTTGGATTAAGTAGAGATTTGGTAAATGAAATTGATAGAAGATACTTGGCTGATAACAAAATATTTGTAACAGGATTTGTACTTCTTCTTGTATTCTTTTTTTTGTTAAGATTTTGGTTTAGATAAAATGTTCAATTAGAAACTTTTAATTTTTTTTCCCTTCTTTAGATTTTAATACACCACTAAAATTAAAGCTGTTCTGACCTAATTTTTTATCTTTTGGAGTGAAAAAGTCTCCTTCTATGTAAATTTCTTTACCTTCTTTATTTATGTTAACTTTACCAGGCATATTCTTTAAGACATAAAGTAAATCGTCAACTGATGCTTCATTATGTTTTTTAGAAAAATTATTTGTATTCTTAGAGGAAAGTAACTTCATATCTTTATCTCCTCCCTGGAAGATGACTGACTCGATTGCTTTTTTAGAATTGTCTGAACTTTCATTCTCATCGTCAGTTTTAGTACTTTTTTCCTTTTCATTTTTTTTGTCATTTTCATTTTTACTTTTTTCTTTTCCATCTTTATCATTTTTACTTTTTTCTTTTCCATCTTTATCATTTTCTTTCCCTTTTCTATCTTTATCATTGTCTTTAGCTTCTTTTTCTTTTTTATCCTTTTCAGCATCTTTTATTATACTTCTAGTATCCTTCTCATTCTTGTTTTTTTCTTCCTTTTTAAGATATTTGTTTTCATTCTTTCCTATAGAAACATAACCATCTGCTTTATCTTTACCTTCTTTTTTTATAGAATCATTCATCTTAATTGTAGTTATCTGATTCAATTTAGTAATAATAGGAATATTTGTTGATATTGCCTTTGTATCGATCTTTATCTCTTTTTCTTTGCTATCTAGCCTTTTTTGATTAGGTTTATCTTTATCAAATTCATTATTTAGATTTAATATGCTACTCCAGATACTTTCATTATCAGCTGACTTAGATTTATCAAACTCTTTTGTTTCGTATCTAATACTTTTTCTTTTAATATTGTTAGAATCATCTTTCTTATCTTTGGAATCCTCTTTCTTGTCTTTTGAATCATCTTTCTTATCTTTGGAATTCTCTTTCTTGTCCTTAGAATCTTCCTTTTTATCCTTGGAATCATTTTTCTTGTCTTTGGAATCTTCTTTTTTGTCCTTGGAATCTTCCTCTGAACAGTCTTCATCGTCTTTCTTAGAATTATCTTTAAGCTTTTTTAAATCATCCTTCTTATTTTTGGCATCATTTTTCTTATTTTTCAAATCATCTTTAATACTCTTTGCTCCATCCTTTAAATTTTTAGATTCATTTTTCTTATTTTCAATATCTTCTTTACTGACTTCATTCTTCTTAGACTCTACTTTTTTCGTATTATTAAAATCGAATGTTGACATGACACCTTTGTCTTTTTTTGCTTGAGTTATTTCATTACTTTTTCCTTTAGCGTTTTCCATAGACTCAAGTACAGTAAATGTCTTGACATTCACCAAAACTTTTTTAGGAGCATCATCTATTAATACAGTTGTCCAGAATGCATCTTTCTTATCTTCTTTCTTCTTACCAAGTAAAAGATCAAGCTTGTCTTTTGATCCAGATCCTTCATTTGTATTATTTTCTGTGTTTAGACTAACCAAAGGTGAACCTTTTCCAGGAGGTGGTGTTTTGCTATCACCCCCTTGTGGTTTAGCATCTTTTTTATCATCACCTGATGGTTTTGTATCTTTATTACCACCTGGAGGTTTTGCATCTTTATTGCCGCCTGGAGGTTTACCTTCTTCTGGGTTTCCATCTTTTTTATCTCCACCTTGTTTACCAATTTCTTCTGGTAATTTCTTTAATTCTTCTTTATTTTGCATTAAAGATTCATCAGCTAAAACTACTATAGTAGGTTTATCTCCTCCTTGTTGAGGTTTAACTAGAACTGCATCTTTATCTTTGACTTTAATTTGCTGAATAGACACATTATCATCACCACCTTCTTTATTATCACCGCCTTCTTTATTCTTCTGATCACCTCCTTTATTATCACCACCTTCTTTATTCTTTTGATCACCTCCTTTCTTATCACCACCTTCCTTATTCTTTTGATCACCTCCTTTCTTATCACCATCTTGTGGTTTTCCTTGATCTGGTGGAGTCAATTTGGACATAATTAATGGACCCTTATCATCTTTTGTTTTGACTCTATCCTTAACATCAGGAAGCCTTCGTAAATCTGTTTTACCAAACATATCAGTAAAGGTTTCTACCAAAGAACTTTTAGAAGAAACATCTCGTTTCTCATTTAAGAAATTCTCAAATTCCTTGTTCATAAATAGATCACATTTCACCATGAATAAATAGAAAATTGATATCATTGTTTATTTACCAGATTTCTATTTTTATATTAAAATTGTGTTTCAGGATCAAAATTTCAGAATTGTTTCAGATTTAGCATTTCTTTTTTTCGACTATTTATGCACTAATTTTTAATTTTAAATATTTGAATTTTTTAGAATGTTCTATATGTTCCAAAAATAAGTCTAAAACAATTATAAATAAAAAATGTTTCGTGATTTTTATCTAAAAAGAAGTTTTAATATTCTTTAAAAATAAGTATACAAAATATTTTAAGATAAAGGGATTTCAATTAATGAATTTAATTTTAAATTAATAGTATATAAAAAACAATAATTTGATTTTAGATATTTTAACAAGATATCAAAATTACGTATTAAAAAAAATTCTTAGTAGTGATATCAATTATACAAAATTGATATTTTTTCTGATATTATCTTCCTAATTATGTGTATTAATTTCTAATCCTTTTATATTAATTTTAAATATTCAATTTAAATCAATAAATTATTCTAAAAAAATTAAACATCTTAAATAAATTACACAATTTTTTATCATTCATACAACTTTAATCGTAGACTAAACTTCTAAAAATGAAGTAATTTATATATTATTTTCTTCAAATTTGAATGAATTCTTTCAATAAATTTTTAATTCTGTCAGGAAGTTTACCATTCCATCTATCGTACAATGACATATTATTACATAACAAATTTCTTTTCTAATATCTTTTTACTTTAAGAAACATATTAATTGTATTAATTATTTCATTACTTGTAAAATAGTATAAATCTCTACTTTTTTACACGCTTCTACATAGCTTATTTAAAATTTAAAAAAGAGTTATTAATCATAGAATAAGAAAACTACAACAATTTTAAAATCTTGTAGATTACTGGAAGTATAAAATTCAATAGATTTATTGGATAATGACTTAACATTATCAAATAATTCAATATATTTTTTTCTTCTGTTTTACTCGATAAAAAATAATAAATAAGTTAAATTCTTAGTCACTAAATTCTTCGTGTATCATTTATATATTATAAAAAATATTCAATGTCATTTAAAATTCCATATAAATCTTTTTAAAATAATTTATATCACCTTTTCTTAAGAAAAAGAAAGTAGTTATCATTTTTTAAATTAAATAAATGATATCCGAATTTTCAATTATAAAATACCTTTAATATCATAAAGATAGTTTTTCATTGAATATTATTTGCTTTAAGCTTATAAAATATAAAATCAGTAATAGACCTCTATCATATACTTTAAAAAATAATGAAGTTTCAATTGTGAATCTACCAATAATCAAAAATAATATAATTTAACTGAGAATAATAACAGAGTTAAATCTTTATTATAAATATCACTTTTGCTATTTATTTTACTATTATAGAATATGACTCTTTCAATAAATTTATATTACGAAATTTAAATAGATTGTTAAATTTATTTTATTATTTTTATTCTAAATTAAGATTATCAATGACTAGAAATATATTTCGTTACTTACTGAATATCCAAAGAATTTGTTCTAATAAATATAATTTTTAAAAAGAGATGTTTCTAGACTTCACGCATTTCTTTATTTTAAAAAATAGTAAATTGATATTTTATTTATTTTAAATGTCTAATTAGTTACATTGATTATTTTAAATATTTAATTAGTTACATTGATTATTTTAAATAGCTAATTAGTTACATTTATTATTTTTAATGTCTAATCAGTTATATTGATTATTTTAAATGATATTTTAATTTTAAGATATTAATAAATTAAAATATAAATTAATTGATTTTCAAACATATTATTCTTAATACTGGTTAAAGTTTTCCAATCATCAGAATGAGAATGTAATTATCTTGGAGTAGACTTACTCACTTGGTAATATTATCATTATTTTTTATTAAAATAATATAATGAACACATATAAGAAGTTAAAATTAAATTCTATTTTTAAAAATATTAACTCTTTTTATGGAATATTTTGTCATTTTCAATTTATTATTTAATTATCAGGGGTTAAAAAAAATAAATAATCGTTAAAATTTCAAACTTTTGATAAAAATATTTTCATGATGAAATTTATTTCGTACTTAAATATTAAAATCTAATTAATTATAATTTATCAAAAAAATATATTGAAATATTTGTCATTATAAAAAAGATTATTATCTTTTAAAAATATATTGAAATATTTGTCATTATAAAAAAGATTATTAAATTTTAAAAATATTTTGAAATATTTGTCATTATTAAATTTTATAAGCAAAGTCTTTATATATTTTAATTAGAAGAAATTTAATTTGTTTTAGTCTTAAATTTCTTATAATTAAATATTTTAAAAATAAATAAAAAATGAGTATTTTTGAATCAGCCATAAGATTGACTTTTATATAATTTTTTTAACCAATCTAACTACAGTTTTTATCAATAAATATTAATTAAAATATATAATTTAACTTAAAAAGTTCTATAATTGAATCTTAATATTAAGACATTATTTTAGTCTTATTAGTAACATTTCAAGTTTAAAGAATAAAAAATTTTAATTTATTAAAAAATATAAAAATTTAGATTACTGATTATAAATCAAAATATTTATTATTTAATATAATTTTTTTTTGATTTTATAATACAAATCATAATTAATTAAATTACGATAATAAATTAGATGCTTAAATATAAGAATTACCCCTTTTATTAAAAAATTTATAATGGAAAAATATAATATAATAATTGGATGTTTATCAGGCTTATTAGTTATTTATTGTCTATTAGAAGCAGTTAATAAAGAAAATTCAGAGATAGCTGCTATTAAAAATTACGAATCTGTAAATAAATCTGATAAAATAAAAGTTAAAAAGAAAAAGAAATCAATAAAGAGGAATCGAAATGAAGGATTTAGTAAAAGGAATCAAAATGAAGAAGATAGTAAAAGAAATAAAAATGAAGGAGAAGATAGTAAATTTAGTAAAAGGAATCAATATGAGGGAGATAGTAAAAGAAATAAAAATGAAGAATATATTAAATTTAATAGGAGGAATCAAAATAAAGAAGATAGTAAATTTATAAAAGATCAATTTAATAATACAAAAAATGATAAGAAATTTTCAAACATAAAAAAATCATTTAAAGAAAATTTTGATTTTATATCTGAAGATAAATCATATGATTCGAGTTATTTTAGTGAATCAGAAGATTACAATAATAAGATATTTTCTGATGATTCTATAGATAGTAATAATTTAGAGTATTTTTATACATTACCATTTATAAAATATAAGTCATCATCAAATTTATTTCTTAGGAAGTTTTTTGTACCAACTTTAATGAATACATGGTCATGGAATAAGTTAGATGGAAGATTTAGTAACTTAAAAAATGATATTTTGAGGTTTATTGGTAAATACGAAAATTTATATTCGAATTTAAATTATGATATAAAAGATGAAGATATTGAATTAATAAAAAAATCTATTTATAAATATTATATAGAATATTTAGAAGAGTTTATGGATAACATTTATGATGAATATATATTTGATTCTGATGATGGTAATTGGTGTGATGATTTTTATACTTTGAATCATAACCAAATATCAAGAAATTTTAGAAAAATTCTTAGTTTTATGAAAAATAGAAAAAATAATGACAATCATTTATACAAGATATTAAGTGAAACAATTGATATTATAGACTATGAAATTAGTTTAAACAAAGATGTTGAATTATTAATACATTTATGTGGAATTTTTATTACAGATATTATAAAGTTATTAGAAATGGAGACTTCTAATAAGTTATTTGATATATTTTTTTTATATAATTCTTTAGTACTTCGACTAGCTGAAGATAAACTAAAATTAATAAGAAATTTTAAGTATGGATATAAAGAAAAAGACAATTTTTTAAATATTATAAATCATTTAAAACTCCCATTTAAAGAATGTATTAATGATACAAAAATATTATTGTCTTTGAATAATATTAATCTTAATATAATTTTATGTCTTTATAGTGCATTAGCAATAATTAATATAGAAATGAAATATCCAGGAATTAGTAGTAAAGCCTATAGAGTTAATCAAAATTTGTTACATAATTATTTAAGAGATTTAAATAATCATTCTATAGTTAATTCAGAATATTTATCATGTGCTTCAATAATTACAAAAAAATTAGATAAATACATTCTATAGTTAATTTTTATATGTTTAATTAAAAAAATATTTAAATAATTTTTCTATAGTTAATTTTTATATGTTTTGTCAATAATTCTGTTGCTTGATTTGCTTTCTTCCTGTATCGGGTAAAATAATAAAATATTTTAAATACCTTTCAACAATTTAATAGGGTACTCGACATATTTAAAATCTTTAATATGATGTTAGAATTATTTTAAAATTCTGTGATACTTTAGTCTCATCTTATACATTTTATCAATATTTTTATTTGTTTTCAAATTATAAACAAAAGATGAAGATAATTCTATTTTTTATTCTATATATTTCATCAGAACAAATATTTCAATGTGACTGTAATATATATAGTAAAGAATGTGAAGAATATTGTCCATTTACTAAAAATTCTTATATTAATTTGATAAAAAACAAAAAAGATTCTCTTATTCATTTTGAAGATAAAATCTATGAAGCTTGTACACTTAAAGACTGGTATTATTCTATTAGATCATCTAATTATGTAAAAAATAGAGATAAAGAGTTGTATCAATATTTGAAAAGAAATTTAGTATTATTTGATAGATGTAAGAAACCTTCAATTAATTCAAATAAAAAAGTAGATAATATCATAAGTAATAATTCAAATATAAAGAACTTTAATCCTCCAATTAATAATTTAGATAATATCATAAGTAATAGTTCAAATATAAAGAACTTTAGTCATCCTCCAATTAATAATTTAAAACTGCAAAATAGTCATCCACCAATTAATAATTTAGATAGACAAAATAACATTACTTCAAATAATAACTTACTCATACCAATTAGTCCTAATAAAGATCTTATAAAATACAGAAATATTAACCATATTGAAAATACAACAAGACCTATAGATTTACCAGATAAAAGTTTAGATTTTACAAAGAATAAGATGAATTCAAATAATAATTTTATTATAGACAATCATTCGAGTATTAATTCAGATATAATAAATCCCATAACAATTTATTTAGAAGATGATCCAGAAATAAAAAAAGATAAATTAAATTTTCATACTAGTAAAATTGATAATAAATTAGAAATAGCTTTGATAACTAAGACAAGTACAGTTCATAGTACAATCACAAAACTTAATAATGAAAATAATTTATTAAAACATGAAATTAATTTAGAAAAAGAAATTAATGAAAAACATAATAAGAATTTTAACGAATTATTAAAAGAAATTAAGAAAATGAAAAGAGTAAAGACTGTTACTAATACTATATTCAAAAAAGAAGTTATAACAAGTACAAAGAATTTTTTTATTTGGGATGATACACCTCCATCTACATATTTTATAACAACTACTATATATAAATATATTAATGATTTAACAGATCAGAAGATGGATTATTATAAAGAAAATATTGATTCATTTTTACAGAATGATGTATTATATAATAAAAATATGTCTAATAATAAGATACAAGAAAATGACATTATATCTCTCAATACAATTTATATAACTAAAACTGAATCCCAGACTAGAACTATAACAAGAAGAAGATCTATTTTATCTCCTATAACTAGAGTATATACAACTACTAAAATAATAATAAAGACTGATACAGAGTTAAGAACTATTAAAAAAATTAATACTGATATTTTAACAATAAAGAATGATTTACCAATTATTGAAGAACATATTAATAAAGATAAAAAAATATCATCAGTAGTACAAAATAATAAAGAAATGAAATCTTTTGGAGATGAAAATATAACATTTGTTAATGATAATGAGAGTGTAAAATTTACTAAGGATAATGAAAGTATATCATTTACTAAGAGAAATGAAAGTATATCATCTGTTAAGGATAATGAAATAACATCCTCTACTAAAGATAATGAAATAACGACATCCTCTACTAAAGATAATGAAATAACGACATCCTCTACAAAAGATAATGAAATTATCTCTTCTACTAAAGATAATGAGAGTATAACATCCTCTACTAAAGTTAATGAAACAATAACACATTCTTTTAAAGATATTGATATAAAAACATCCTCTAAGGAAGACAAAGTAACATCCACTGTAAAGTGTATTGATGTAAAGACAAACTCCATAGAAAATACAAAGAAAGATATTCCTTCTATAAATATTGAAACTTCAGTTACTTCAATAAATGTAGAAAATCTTAATGATTCTATAACCTCATCAATAGATAAAGAAATTAAGACGAGTACAGTATCATTAAGTTCAATAGATATATCAAGATCTAGTTTTCCTACTACGAGTAGTTTAATTTACTCAACTATAAGTTCTAATCTAATAAATACTACTACATCAAAAATAGAAAAATCAGATAAAGAATGTGATAAATCAAACAATAAATGTAATTTAATTGTAAATATAAAAATAAAAAAGAAGAAGCCTAAAACAAAGACAGATACAATAACTTCTACTTATACAATACCCCCTGTTGTAATATCTAAAACAGTAACAGAATATGTTAATATTAAGCCAAGTGAAGATTTTATATCTTCTAAAGTATCATTAAATAAAAATATAAAGGATGGAATAAATACGAAGGATATTACTATAAAAGAGAATGAAATAAATACGAAGGATGATATAAATACAAAAGATAATATTTCAACTATAAATACTTCATCTATAAAAGAGGATAATATTTTAACTATAAAAGAGGATGATACTACAACTTTAAATACTTCATCTATAAAAGAGGATGAAATAAATACAAAAGATAATATTTCAACAATAAATACTTCAACTATAAAAGAAGATACTTCTACAACTATCAATACTTCATCTATAAAAGAAGATACTTCTAAGATTATTCCAAAGACTACAAGCTTAAAAAGATTCAATTTAAAAGTTACATCTTATCTTTATATTACTTAGTAAATATTTAACCCCTAAATGTCAGATCAAGATAAAATATTTAGCTATGCTTGTTTAAATTGTTTAACTGAGAGACATATCAAATATAAAGATCCTATAAAATGTATAGAATGTGGTAATAGAATATTAAGAAAGTTAAGAAGTAAGAATATTAATCAATTAGAAGGAAGGTGAATTAAAATTGATAATAAATAAACAATAATAATTATTTTAAAAAATATCTTATTTTATTTTTTTATAAATTAATATTTTAACAGAAATTTAAATATTCTATAAGAATAATAAAGTTTCTTATTTTTATCTAAAAATACTACAAATTATATTTTAAATTAATTTATTAGAGTTAAGTTCATTTTGAAATATATTTTTATGTATTGTATTAAGAAAATGATTTTTATTAAAAATAATACTTGACAGGATTAATAAGGCATTATATCAAAAAATATAATTATGACTAATTAAATATTTTATTCAGATAATAATTTTTAGTATTTTTATCTTTATTTTATATTTTCTAATTTTTTTAAAAAAAAATAGTCATAGATCATAATTATGAACCTGTCAATATATTTTTTAATTAAATTTCAAATACATTCTAACATCTTCTTATTCATTAACAAAAATACATAACATAAATAAAAATATATATTTATGTTAATAAATATATATTTAAGATTGATGAATATATATTTATTTTTATCTAAAATAATATTTATTTCTTATTCATTAGCATAAAAATATATTCATCAATTTAAAATATATATTTATTTCTTATCTACCTACATAAATATATTATTCATTAACATAAATATTATAATCATCAATCTAAAATATATATTCATCAATCTAAAATATATTCTTAATTAAATTTCAAAGATCTTAACATTTTATCAATCAAATAAGATTGACTTTAATTTATTTCTCCTTCCTAATTTAATTTATTTAAAATATTTTCAATTAGGTATACCCTTATATGGATGTATTAGCTAATTATATTGGATGTCTTCATAGTGAGATAGAATGTTCTTATATAATTAATCTAGCCATGCATAATAATATGATAAGACTTGTAAGAAGACTTAATGAAAAAGAGAAGCGAATGATAAGACCAGGATACGGATTTATATATTTAGAAGAGGAGAGTGGTATAATGCGATGGACAGATTCAAAATCTTGGACACCTTCTCGTGCATTAGGTCCTTTTATGATGTATATAGAAAAACGTTCAGAGAATCCTTTAATTAAAAAGATTTATTCAGCTAAATATCAAGAAATGAATGTTCATTTAGTAATTTATAATTTACTTAATCATGAAGAGACAGGTATATGTTGTGAGATATATAAGAATATAAAACGTACAGTTTTACCAGAAGCTTATACTACAATGTCAAGATGTTATTTAAAAAGAAGGGTTAAGAAAGAAATTGATAATAAATCTAATGAATATTTAAAGAAAATTACTAATTCTATACAAGAATTTAATAATTACAAAGGAGAATATGGAACTTATAGAAGAAGAGATAATAATGGTAATAATGGGAGTGGTAATGTTAATAATGGTAGTTTTGATAATAAAAATAATGGGAATGGTAGTTTTGATTATAAGAATAATAGCAGTATTGACTATAAGAATATTGAAAATGATTTTTATAAGAATAATGTAAATGATTATAATAATAAAAATAGTTTTGATAAAAATATTAATATTGATAATAGCTTTGATAAGAATAATATTGATAATAGCTTTGATAAAAATAATATTGATAATAGCTTTGATAATAATTTTGATAGGGTGGCATACACTGATATAGAAAATGATATTATGAAATATTTGGATAAACCAAATTTAACAATGTACAAAATTTTTGATGGTAAAGAAGAGAATAGTGAAGAAGATGATGAATAAAAATGAATTTAATTAAAAATAAATTTCTAAATAAATATTAAATGACAATAATATAGTCATTATCAACAGTATTTAAGTTCATTAATTATTATAATTTTATTCTTATAAAAATAGGGTATATTTTTTATAAATTTATTTGTTAAAATATTTCTTTTAAAAAAAGAAAAGAAGGTGATGACGTCATCAAAATAAAAAGAACTTTTTACTTGTTCGATAGAAGTTAGAATTCAAAATATTTTAACGTTAAGAATTTTTAAAAGTTCGATAAAAAATTAATTAAGTTTTTATACGTCATTAGAAGTTAAACACGTATTCTATCAATAATAAAAATATAAGCATCTACTTAGTAAAATATTTATAGAATATTACACTTTATATAAAATATTTATAGAATAATATAATTTATATAAAATATTTATAGAATAATATAATTTATTTAAAATATTTATAGAATAATATAATTTATATAAAATATTTAAAGAATATTACACTTTATATAAAATATATTTAAAGACATAAGTAGTTACTTTATAAATTAAATATATTTATAGAATATTACACTTTATATAAAATATATTTAAAGACATAAGTATTTACTTTATAAATTAAATATATTTATAGAATATTACACTTTATATAAAATATTTATAAAATATATTCAAATACATCTACTTAACATCTACTAAATATAAACTTAAATACATTTATTAAATAACTACTAAATAAATAAAATATACTTTATGAAATAAATTAATTTTTTTATAAATGAAAAATATTTTTAATTAATTCGATAATTTTTTTTTATTGAATAAAATTATCGATATTGATATTTAGAAATTTATTTTTTTTAATTTCCTCTTATAGCTAATTATACTTTTTTAAATTTACTATAACTGATAAATAATTTTTTATTATAAAAATCTATCTCCTTTTTAATATCCTTTATTATTCATTGATAATTTAATTAAAGGACAAGATATATTAAAGTTAAATTTAGAGTATCCCCTATTAGTATGAGATATAACAAGAGACAAATATTTGATGAAGATGATACAAACACGTCAGAGAATAATGATAATACAGGATTCAATCCTAACTATAATGAAGAATTTATTAATGGAGTTAATACAAGTCAATATTATGGAATGTTTGATCCAAGATTTAGAAGGAGTATGTATGAACATAACCAGAATTCGAATACTTATCCTACATGGTCACAACAATATAATTTTGATCCTTACAGGAATACAGATTATTACACTTCACAATTTAATAACAGCATGATGTCTGAATTATCAACGTCTAAGGAGAAAGTAAATAACAGGAAAAAGATTAAACTTGAGTATATAGGAGGTAAAAATAAAAGAAATGTTACATTTAGTAAACGTAAGAAAGGAATTATGAAAAAAGCTTATGAATTAAGTGTACTTACTGGATCTGAAATTTTACTTCTTGTAGCTAGTGAATCAGGACATGTTTATACATACGCGACTCCAAAACTTAAACCTATAATTCGAGATCATGAGCATATTATACAAAAATGTTTAAGTAACAATAAAAATTTTATGGATGAGACTATAGTAGAAAATACAGAAGCAGATAGTGGGGAATAAAATGTGTAATAAACTTTTAAGAATTAATTTTTTTATTTATAAATATAGCATGTAAATAAGTTTTATTTATATATGTTAAGTTAAGATGAGGCATTTATATCATATATAAATAATAGATTATTTATATCAAAATTAAAAAATAGTTCATTTATATCAAATTTAAAATAGTTCATTTATATTAAGTTAAGATATAAATTTATATCATATATAAAAAAAGTACATTAAATTCTCTAACAGAAATGTTTAGCTAGTCAATATATATAGAAAAAAAATATGTTATTTAATTATTTTTTAAACCCCAATTTAAATAAATACCTTTATAAAGACAATACATACAGTAAAATGTCAAAGTAGAATATGGCCTAGATTAGTAGAAGATTAGATATTTTGTTACATATTGAAGAAGAGTTTTAAAAAAAAGAAATATTTTTGAGAGAATAAAAACTTTTATTGTTAAAATTTGTGAATTTAAAAAAAGTTAAAATCTAGAAATTAATTATAAAAGATAGGAAAAAGAGATAAGAATTTGACTTATTATTTACTGAATAAAGTAAATTAAATAATTAACGTAAATTAATAATAAGTAATTGATGAAATTTTCAACTGTAATCTACGAGAACACTTATTTAGAGAATGTTATTTAATAAAAGCTAAGGATGAATATAAAAGTAATCTTAAGTATTAAATTTTGATTATGAAAATGATTCTGAAACAAGGTATAAAAAGAGAGATAAATTAAGGTGAATATTTTCATATATAATAGTAGTATGGAAGAGCATTACTGAGTGTTTAGAGAAGTACTAAAAGGGATAAAAGAAAATAAAATTATTAGCTATGCTTCTAATGGATAGATATTACGTCTTCTGAAATGATGGTTTACTAGATTTTAGAGTTAATTATAATAGTAGGAGCTACAGATTGAGAGGATTCTGGAATTTAACAAGATGATTCATAGACTTTATTAGGAAATACACCACGAAAATAATAAAATTAACGGATAGCTGAAGAGTTAAAAAAAATATTAGAAATAAATAAGGGAATTTTAAACATGAAAAATAATTGAATAATCTAAGTTAAATTATTTATTATAAAGAATAATTTTTATTTAGAACTAATACTAAAAAAATAAAATGATTCTCAGTTTATTGGACTTCTAAAAAGTTCACATTAATGGAAGTTAAGTATAAAATATCAGTGAAATATATATAAGTGATCTTTCTAGTGGTTAAGAAATTTGAATAAAAACTAAGAAGAAGATTTTTCAAAATATAAGCAGACCATAAAATTTTAACAAAAGTTAAGAATAAACTGAATTTAATAATGAGAATATGAACAGATGGATGGAGAAAATAGAAGATTTTGAGATTATCATTGAAAATTAGAAGTAATTGTAGCAGATGATGTTCTTAAAAAGTTTATATGGTAGAAGAAATTGAAAAGAAAAAAATGGTATAATCTAGTAGAGATAATAAATAATCATGTTAAAGTAGTTTATAAAAATAGGATTTGATAGTTTTAATTATGAATTTGAATAATAGTTTATTATGATCTTAGGATAAGATTCATTTATTAGTTATATAGGATAAGATTTATTAAGTAATCAAAGATGTGAGATTTTTAAGATTAATAGAAAGACAATTAAAGTTAGTTATTTTATTAAGTAAATAAGATGTCATAGATTTTTTGTAAATAAAAGAAAGACAATTAAAGTTAGCTATTTTATAAGTAAATAAGTTAACATAGATTTTTTAAGATATAATAGAATGTTGTTGTAGCCATTAAATTATAGAGAAAGCTGTGGGGGTGAAATTTTAGAGAATAAGATGGCTATTGGTTTGTAAAGGAACATTTACACAAGGAAGGAAATCAAAGGAGATTATAACAGATAATTTTGTAATATAAAAATCCAAGAACTATCTTGACAATTAAATATAAAAAAAATGATATAAGATAATATTTAGAAAGAAAGATTTAATATAATTTTATTTAGCTATTTTAAAATGTAATAACTTAAGCATAAAATATGCTTCTTTAAAAGCTTCAAATATAAAGCTAGATTTTTATGATAGAAAGTGAATATTTTCAACAGATCTAAAAATCTATTAAAGTAAAGGTAAGAAAATCTGAAGATATTTGGTAAATATATTAAATGAATATATTTAGATCCAAGGGAAGAGTAGAAGTGTGTTTATTTAATTCATCTAATATTAGACTTGAGAGATGAAGATATATTTAGAAGGGACATTATAATCTTAAATGAATGAGTAATTGAAAGTATGTGATTAACTATCTAAATCAAGATTATAATTTATATTAAGAAATTAATAGACTTTAATTAAGATTCATAATACTATAAATAAATTCATATCTTTTTTTTCTAATAATATTTATTAAAAAATAACATGAATCTGTTTGAAAATTGAAATGCTCAGCAATGATTAAACTAATGTATTTTCTTATTTTACTGATAAGAATATAAGAAATTAATTTAAAATATCTTATTATATTATTGATTTATAATATCTAGCTGTAATATAACAAATTAATTTATTGTTGTACTATTAATTTTAAATATATTTTTATACTATTAATTTTAAATATATTGTTATACTATTAATTTTAAATATATTCTTGTAATAAAACATATTAATTTATAAAATAAAGCCTTTTGTATAAAAATTCTGCTAAGAAAATTTGATCATAAAATTGAATAATTTAATAAAAATCTTAATATTTTTGGAGTACTTTTTTATAAATTGAGTAACAACAAAGTAGAATATAAAATTTAGAACGAAACTTAACATAATTTAAATCCTATATTAATTTAATCACTCAAAGATAATTCTTAAGAATATAAAAACGCGAAAGTTTTAAATTATAAACACTAATATTAATTTGAAATTATAAAAATACTTTTTTAAAAAAAAATAAATTTAAATCCTTTTAATTTCAGATAAAGGTAACCCTCCATTTGTCGCTTCTTCTACATCATAATTTGCAACTACCGATCTTAAATTTTTATTTCTACGTCTAGACAAATATTTTTGAAAAAATAGAACAATTACAAGAAATAAAAATATTCCTATTAAAAAATAAACGAAAATTTTTACAAAATCAAGATCTTCATTACTAATATCAAATCCAAAGAAAGATACTCCAAATTTATTAATGTTTTTTTCATCATCCGGATTAACAAAAAAATTAATTGTATAATTTTGAACATCAGTCATTCCACATTTAATTTTCTTAATAAATTCTAAATCTTTACAAGGTATAAATCTAAAACGAGGTAGATTTTCTCCTTCTTCACATACAAACCTGTACTCAATAATTTGTTTTAATATATCTCTATAATTATCTATACTAGAAATTCCTATCTGAAGATTAACACATTGATTGGATGTTTCTAACATATCAATAGTAGATTTAGTAAGTGAATCTACAAAATTAAGATCATCTTCAGTATACTTATAAAAAAATTGATTAGAAGTATTATCACTCATATTTAATATAGAAAATATTTTTTCGATAAATTTTTCTTTAAGATACATTGTCTTTCGTCTAAAACTAATCATTTTATCTTCTGAATTAATTAATGATAGAAATCTACTTGATTTAGTAACATTTATCCATACTTCGTTACAATAATCCCATATAAATTGTGAATTAAATCTTGGGTGTATATTTTTATAATCTAAAGAATCTAAACATTTTTCTATATTATTGGTAGATTTTATAGATTGTAATAAGATTATTGGTAATATCATTTTTATTAAGGGTAATAGAAGAGTTTTATGATTTAATTTTTTAGAAATATATTTATAAAAATACTCTTTAAAAATATAATTGTAGAAGATTAATAAAAGATAAAAAATTGATGACGTTTTTAGAGTCATTAGTTATTTATTTATTTTTTGTATAAATATTATAAAATATCTACCCATACAAAAAGATAATAAATCTATCTTATTAAATAATGTTTATATCGTATATTTTTATAAAAATAAATTAATAAGTATAATTCTTATATTTTTATTCTTTTACAGATGTAAAATTAAAAAAAATACTTATAAATTAAATTCTTGACATAAAAGATATTACAATTTTTTTATAATAAGAGTTTGTTATTTAAATATATAATTTTATAAAGATGATCTTCTAAATATAATAAATAAATATTAAACATTATTTTATAAAGATGATTTTCTATAATTTAATAAATAAATATTAATATTATTTTATAAAGATGATCTTCTATAATTTAATAAATAAATATTAATATTATTTTATAAAGATAGACTAATCTAGAATTTAATTTATTTATTCAATATTATTTTATAAAGATGATCTTCTATAATTTAATTTCTTTATTCAATATTATTTTAAAAAGATAGACTAATCTAGAATTTATAATTTTTAATTTGATATCAATAAAATTTTAATTTATTTTTATAAATTATTAAAAATGGATATTTATAAAAATATTTAAAATACATAAATTAAATTTATTAAAATATTTAAAATATATTATTCTATTTATGTATGTAATAAAAATTAATATTTATTAATTAATGATTGATATTAATAAATCTTAATATTAATGCTTTGTATTGGTGTTAAATATGATATTTAATATAAATTTATATTAAAATATCAATAATTTATATTAATAGAATAATAATTTTTTGGAATGAAGAAAGTTTATCTTTTTATAATATAAATATTGAGAATATTTCAATAATTAAGTATAAAGACTTATAAAAAAATTAGAAATATTTTTAAAAAAGACATGTTTAAATAAAAAGATTAGAAATCACTCTTTATAAAAGTTTATGATCAATACAAAAATACAAACTGAGATTAAAATTAATATAAAAAAATTAAGATGAATATCACATTTTTAAATATTCATACAGTAGAAATAAAAATAAATAAATGTAAAAGTTAAAGATAATTATTTATATGATAACATTGTAAAAAGTTTTATAAACAATAAGTAGAATAATCAAATATAATTAATCCAATGATT